>MU382650.1:0-456731 GCA_022495115.1 Xylaria castorea | reverse complement strand
ACATATAGAGACGAAGGTCGCCGCCTAGCCCAAGGGAAGGACTAGACCTTATGGCCCCCTTGACGCCCTAGATGATTATTATTAATATGAACACTTTTCCAAGCCCTTGAAACCAAGCCCTTGAAACAATATGTGCCAGCATTATAAACTAGTATCTCACAAGCTATTACTGGGATCAAAGATAATTCGCTCTTAAAGCCAATGCTCAGAATCTATTCACAGAATGGACCACGGGTTGAATTACAAGTGTTATGACAACACTCGTGTGATACAAAAAGTCAAAGTTATTATCTTGTAAGGACGTATGGATCCACTCTAACTCTTCTCCAAAATAATATCGAGATTGCAAGTGCGCATATGGATTGAACGGCGTGAAACTGTAAAGAATACTCCTAATCATATATGGAATCTTTCCTACCCTTCATGTAGAAATAGTTCGACCAATATACTCTCATAAGCACGTGTGGACACTTAATGTAAAAACGAATTCAAAGATCACGTGGCATAGAAGGGAATTTTTTTGAGTAGAAAGAAATTTAGCTAAGGAGTGTGTATCAAGCCTAAGTAGCTGAAACAGGGGCCTGTGTTCAAGGGCTTGGAAGAGTGTTCAAATTGCAATAATCATCCAGGGCGTTAAGGGGGTCATAAAGGTCTGGTCCTCTCCTTGAGCCAGGCAGCGACCTGAGGTCCCCATTTACCAAAGCCTCGCTTTCGCTTATGGTTTGCTCGCTCTCGTATAGTCTTGTCTCATTCGATCAGGCAGATACGGGAGCAAGTCCAGCCGATCAGGCCAAAGCGGGAGCAATTCTTGCCGCTCATATGATTATATACATGATATTGGAGTCTTGGGTCGAAGGGTCGAAGGGTACAGATGCAGCCGTAATCCCTTGGGTCCGTGTGACACTGGTGTATATAAGCTTCAAGAATTAATTAATTTGACATTCTACAATAGAGATGCTCTTCTCGTCACAGAGGTCCGTATAAATGAGCTTCGGAAGACCAATACAAAGCTCCATTTAGGTTTGAGGGCGGGATAACCTAGTTCCTGAGGTCGGGCACTATTCGAGTGATTTCGTAGGTTTTCTCCTCTATGCACAGAGCTTAGATGGATCCTTTAAAATAGGCTCTCACGGAGCCCTGTTGGGTATATTACCTGGCAACTTTCACCGTTGAGATCAATCGTATATTCTCGATGGCGAGATATATAACTTCTAATCCTGATATAGTGAGAGAACAAGGCTAGTGTGGCGCTTGGAACTGGCCGGATGCCTTGGAAGTTCCTGCTGAGCTTTTCGAACAATAGTTGCTGCAAAACAAATTTGATTGACGTGGGCAAAAAAAGAAATTTATCTATATAGAATAGTTAAGACTCGATCTCTTGATTAATTAGTGTGTACGTCTCCCACGGAATATGTTGCGCAATAACCCTCCATTAATAGCACTTCTGTCGAGATCTCCTTGCATTCAAAATGATAGTATTGTTGTCCAGCTTTCATACCAAGGAAACCCCTTTTTCTTTTCCCCAGTTCGCGGTCAATTCACCGTTCATGGCTCCATGAAGATAACACTCGGCCACGAGCCCATAAAACCCCTGGATCTTCCATTCTCTAGTTCTCTCGATGCTCGGACCACGTAGAATGAAGGGGACTTTGGCTCCCTTGAACAACCAAATTTCATCGTCTATTTTAACCCCATTGGCAGCAAGGCCCATGTAACCACGTTTTGTCCAGAAAAGCCCCCGAGTCCCTCCAGCTCCTTCAGCTAGCATAGTCTGGTAATATCTTCCTTCCAGCGCCCAGATTTTGTCAAGATCCAAGTCGCCAGTTTTGACCCACTCACAGAGCTGGTCGAACCCGGCGCCGGTACCGTCGCGCCTGAGACAAGATGAGTCTGCCGCAATGAGCGTCTTCCAGAGAGCATCACGAGCAGAATCTCCAGTTGGATAAGGAGATAGATGATGAGATATCGCTAACGCAACGGTTAGAAAGCTCGGCAGGTAAGCAAAGTTGCGTCGCTCCATCCCCGGGAGGAAGCCAACAACCGTGTCAATATGTATTCCACCGGTGACCATAGCCGTATTACAGAATATAAGGCTCTCCCGTGGTGTAATAATGAATTCAGGCCGAACGCCACCGGTCTCCCCAGTACCCGACGCATCAAACCTCCCCCATTGCCACGACCAGGTGACATGTCGTGGAGCAGTGCTAAAATCGGGTAGCCAGGAAGGGACATCAGGTTCGTCGCTGAATAGAGGCCGCCGAGATGTAACGCCAGCAAAGCCGAAAAGAGCAAAGTCGGTGCTGTGCCGCATCATTGCTACAACCATGTCGAGGTAAAATGCTGCGGGGCGACGCCCATAGTCGATCGTGATACTCTTCAGCCATTCCCCATTCGTCATGCCGAGGAAAGCTATGACTTTGTCATGAGGATCAGTTGCCTTGCAGTGGTAAAACTCGCCCAGGACATCTTCTAGCGGATTTCGGCGAAGTGCCCTGCGCGCAGTGTTCTCGCGCCTGAACATCAAGGTGCCGAAATGCCGGATCATTGGGGGAATGAGTACTTCACATCTGCTTCCGTCGCCATCCTCCATACGACCGAACGCTAGATCGCTACCCCATCTGTAGACCCTTTTCAAGAACAGCATATCTATAACCATTCCCCTGTAGTGAAACTTGGGCTGCTTGGAATAGCAATACTCTTGAACTACCCAAGCTCTTTCAAACCACGGCGACCACATAAGCTCGATAATCTCAAGGTCTGTGTAGGGTGAATAAGCAGAGTAAGAGTCCCGGGGCCTCAGTATACCTGCTTGGAATATTGCATTGGGGGACACGTTTCTACTGCGAATAGTCTTATCAAGGACCTGCACCGATGACTGTCCTGCGTCCAACCAGATCTCAACTGATTCCGCGGAATGGTAAATGTTCGTCATAAGTGAGATCTGGTCCGCCTTTTCTATCAGATCCTGTTGGTTGATACATATTGCGTCTATCCAAATGACATTACAGTGGGCTCGATGTATGATCTCTTGTAGGATGTGGACGACTTTTGCTGTGATAGGAATAGTTGAACCATCTGCGAGCACTAACGCCTGGTCAGTGGGCAAAACACCCCAGCAGTACGAGATAGCTATATATTTTTCTCCGCATTCTGTATCGGAAACCGGGAGGGAAATGAAATCAAAGATGAGTTCGTCGTTCGATTGAGGGACTCTCCGAAGGAATCTGACGTGGCCCTTGGGAAGTGGTTGGTAGATATGTGGTTTCGCCGTTTCGCCGGCTGCAGGGATATATAACGTGCTAAGAGGCAGACGCGTGTAATTGACGACCGGTGTGCCGCCAATGCATTCTATGCCGACTGTTATGATTTTCTTCGGGTCAAGCGTGGTAAATTCCGCGCCATCGTTTACCTTCTCTGCCTTAGGATGTGAAGACATCTTGACCCGAGTTTTTTTTTAATCATATTATAGACACATTGATTTACTTGGCTTTTTATTAGGACGATGACATGATGTTAATGTATAAACTCTAGAGTGAGGGGATTAAGCAAGATATAGTAGCTATATGCTCTGTTGTCGATGCAGGAGCGTTTAGCTGAGGCTGACTGGTAGGCAGATTTCCAGGCACACAAGCTCCACGGTTACTCTAAAGCGGTCTGACTATTGGCTATCATCAATGCTAAATGAAAATACTGTTACGGTCACCGAAAACTCGTAGAAGAGTCTCGCGGTACCAAGTGTTCAATGATACAACTCCGATAGGTGCGTTTCTTTATAAATAAAGCTACTTACTGCTGTGAAGCGTGCTGTCGTCTGTTGTACTGAGACCTTCTAGAATCGTAAAGCTGTACTTCGCAGAATAACCGCTTTTTCTACCTCAATTAATCTCTAGCCTTAACTCCGTAGCCAAAGTCATTTGCCGGCATAGAAGCTCTCCTTACCATGCAGGTGTGTGACAAGTAACGCGATGCTCTAGCATGCCACAATAAATAGTTGGGCAATGCAGCTTACAATACCTATCATCTAGCTCTAAAGCACTTTCCTGTGTGCATAACTACTCCTTGCTTTGCATTTACCCTTATAGAATGTTCCCTGGAAATACACACCAGGAGTGCAGGAACATTCCTAGCCATCTATTCCAGCTCTTACTGCTATGTTCCTATCTAGTTATCTTGTCTACTTCTTTGCACCGATAATCCAGCCGATCAACGTGATCCTTACATTTAGTATAGGATATTTATGATAAGGCATATAGAACTAATGCACCATAGAGTCAAGACAGCGATCCTGGGACGCGCCTCTGCCTTTTTTGTGCGTTTCTGATACTTCTCCGGTTTATCTTTACTTGTTCCTAAATATCTCAAAATAATTCTTTAGTGTGTGTATCATATAGACAAAGGTTATAGCTAAGATCAACTCTTATATTCAGTCACGTATATCACGAAGAGCACTTGATCCAGTCTCTGGTATCAGACCGAGGCGCGTCAGGGTATCTTGTTGCCTACCTTTTTCATCAAAAAATTATCTTTTCTGGCCCAAACCGTGCTCTATGTTATGTTCTTTACAGCTATCTCGGATGCTATGCTCTGATAAGCCATCATTTACCTAAGCTACTCAACGACAATAAACACTCTCAGAACTTCTTAAATGGAGAAGACTTGCCAAGAGCCCTCCTACTTGGTGCTTTGCTTGAGGTAGGCATCGGACATTTGTTGTTGCATAAGCTATCGACAGACAAGGAGGCTCTTCATTTGGGCAACCTCGAAATTTTTACTCGGCGAGAAAGTAGTCTATTAAAGGTCATAGGACCACACGCAGCTACCAAATATATAACGACTTCCAGAATGGCCTGGCAGCTGTGTATTGGGCTTGGTCGTCATAACTTCAACCTTACACATCAATGCGAATATGGCACGGTGAGAACCGACGTTGATAAAACTCTCTTGAACAGTTACCGGCACATCTGCTGGGAATTTATGCGGACTAGGTCTCAGGTAGTAACAGAAAGATCTTATACGAGTAGGAATTAACCTGTGTGTAGTCGGATTACGCACTACGTGATCAGCCTGAGTCGATGCCGGCCATGACCTGGATTCCTGGGGACTTGCCTCCCCATACGCTTGTCCGTACTGTACCCCGGGATCATCCAACCACGGCAGCGTGGTGTGTTGGAATGGAGACCTTTGTGGTTAACCGAAAACCTTGTACCCCATATGTATTCCGATCGTCCGGTTGCAAGCCGGCATTCGACCCCAGATATAATATGGGACATAAACTAAGCTTGGCCTGCCCCAGTAATTACCAGCAAAACTGCCTGAACAAGACATAAAGAGTATAAATCTCGCATCCTATTGGCTGCCATTAATGAAGGGGTGTAACATCTAATCAAGTCTATAGATTCTAAACGGAGGCCAGCCCCGGAAGCACCACGAGGTTTTTAGCCTAAACATTGTGATGATCCGCGATGTTTAAAATAACCAGGAAATGTTTATGCTTCACCATATCTATAAGGAGATGCCGGCATCCCCTTCGGCGATGAAGGAATAACGTTGAATCATTCGTCAACAAACTGTTTATCATGTTGTCATCCTTCGTTCTCGCAGCCGTCGCCCTGCTCCCGGGAGTTCTCTCCCTCCCTCAGCTTGGCGAGCGCTTCCATGGGGAAGACTCGAACGCCACGCTCGAGACTAGGCAAGGTTACTACTGGTCGTACTGGTCTGAGGGTACCGGCAACTGGAGGTGCAGCAACGGCGCTGGAGGCTCTTACACGGCGACCTGGTCTGGCAACAACGGTGGATTCGTCTGCGGCAAGGGCTGGAACCCAGGTGGCAGCCGGTGCGCCGAATATCCGAGCCACTCATTATATCGAGGATCCAAGAGCTGACGCGGTATGATAGAACTGTGAAGTACACCGGCACTTACGAGCCCAAGGGTCCGGGCTATCTCGCCCTCTATGGCTGGACAACTAACCCCCTGATAGAGTTCGTTCCTTATTTTCTTGGTTAATCTTAGAAGGCAGTAGCTGACTCTGAATGTTCAGGTACTACATCATGGACTCACATGGTGACCTGGCGCCCAACGAGCCATGGACTGCCAAGGGCAACTTCACGATTGATGGCGAAGGTACTTATGCGGTCTACACTTCCACACGAGTGAATAAGCCATCTATTGTCGGAACTGCGACCTTCCAACAATACTGGGTGAGTGACTCCGAGGATAGAAGTTCTTCTAATACTTTATATGTCGATTCAGGGGGCCATTTTACGTACGCTCTGACATTGCCTTCTGTCTAGTCCGTACGCACCGAAGCCAGAGTGGGTGGAACGATCACTACTAGCAAACACTATGATGCGTGGCGATCGTTCGGCATGAACATGGGAGGCCACAACTACAGTACGTGACAAGCCAACCTACAGGATCCGGTGACGTTCAATCTCGATGTTTAGCTGACTTCTTGGCGTACAGTGATTCTTGCGACGGAGGGTTATACCAATGGTGCGAACGGGCCCAGCGGATCATCCTCGATCACTCTCAGCTGAGCTGGAAAATGATGCTGCCTCGGAACTTTGGTCTCTCGCTAAGCGCTGAAACCTGCATTTGTAGATAGGGAAATCCTAGTCTGCCCTTGTGGCAGCAAATACAAATACTTCATTGACGGTACTGGCGAGGATGTCGAGAACGACAGAGTTAAAAAGATCTTTCCTAGACTACAGCAACAATGTAGAATTACTGGTGAAAGGAAACACTGACGACAAGGCATTGAATCTGACAATTGTTGGAACCGGATATGCTTTAAAGATAGGTACTTCCCGTACTGTAACATTCTTATTCCGAATCGAGTTCGGTGCACCCCTAGGCCACGAGGAGTGCCAGTCTAGGATATAAATCGTCTGACTTACGACACGACATGGTGTAATTTTATATTACCGAGAGTCGAATTTTCGTTATGGGCCAAAATCGTATTTCTTCATGTGAGCCTCCGGAATTGGTCGACTGGAGCACTTCGTATATAAACCCAATACGCATCAGGGTCCCGTTTAGGGGTCAACTATCGGGTGGATGAAGACCATCCGCTTTGCGCGAAGGCGCCCAGAACACCTTACATGAACTGGCCATATAAGTGAACGCACAAGCCCGAATAGGCCTAGACGAATCACATAGGCTAGCCTAGTAATATTGAGCATTTTGACATATCGATACGCGTCCTAAGTGTCGATGCTAATGATGTGCTCGGGATCGGCAACGTGAGGCTCAACATCGTCGTAAATACCTGTTTCATCAGTACTACATAATAGTTAGCTAGTCGCCATCAAAGAGGTCCTTTACGCCCTAAGCCATTGTCTAGATAAGTACCTGGGTTTATGTTAAATAAGGAGGAGAGGGCTAGTAGAGCGAGTATAGATCCTCTAAGTACATTAGGACAAATCCTCGGTCCTTGCATCCATTGATTCCTGTGCGCCTTGTAGTTGATGACGTGAGTGACAAACATTACAGGAGTCTAAATCTATGGTCGCACATTTAGTGTACCCCAGCTCCAACAAACACGTCCATCTTCAAAACCGTCAAAGAGTAACCCCCCGGACGCCAAAACTCCAATACAATGCGACCACCGGTTCCATTTCCTTAGCTCGAACCTCTACCGAAATCCACAAGCCTTACCCCGCCCTTTATCCCATGGTATCTTTACTCAAAGCACAGACGCCACATCGTAGATCTAGTAGTATACACTGATTCACCGCCATGCCGAGTAAAGGAATATTGGTCGAAAGATGAGATTATCAAGCGTGTCGATCAATTGTTTTCCGGGGTTTATAATCCGGAATCTCGTCGAACCATCCCGCCGCCTCATTGTATTTGTATGCGTGAAATTCGATACCATAAGGCTTTGGTTCAATAGCGTAGACTACTCCAAGGGGCATGTCGAGGTCCGCAATATCATCTCTGGTGAGATCCATGAAATATGCCATGAGTACTCGGCAGATTGATCGGTGACCGATGATGACGAGGTGGTCTTTGATTCGTTCAATTTCGCGGACCATATCTCGAAGTCGGCTGATCACCTGCAAGTATCCTTCTCCTCCAACCCCGGGATAGACGTAGTGAAGTTTGTCCATCTGACGCTTGCTGTACTCATCGTTGTGATCACGAGCGATTTCATCATACGTCAAGCTCTCGAACTTGCCTGCATTCAGCTCGTTGAGCATTTCCCAATGCTTCACGTCGTAATCATCATCAGCCTCGAAGTGTTGTGCCGTCTGTGTGCTGCGTGTCAACATCGATGTCCATACGCAGGTATTCTTCTCGTCGATCTCTTCGTTGATCTCCGGATAGGGCGGTGACTCATCGCCAGGTAGGGGAGGAAAAGATGACTGTGCGATTCTATTCTTCTGGTCAATCAGCCACTCTTTCCGTTTGTGCGTGATGAAATTGTACAGAATGTGGCTATAGATATGGCCACGATCTGTTAGCTCTGAGTTGCCCCCAATTTTCCCAAGGTGATTGTCAATGGATTGACCGTGTCGCGTGATCCAGATCTGCCTGGGCGATAAATTGAAAGACGATAGGTATGTAGCGATTCCCGTGCTAAGAAAACCTTCCAACCCAAAGTGTGTAAGCTTTTTGCCAACATCGATCATCTACTTTGCTGTCAGTCATTGGCTATAGCACAGCCAGGGAGTGATAGATCTCTTACCTTGATGTACTGCATCCCATGATCTTCTTCATAGTCACCCAGAGGGACATAAGCGCTTTCGTACGCCTTCACCCGTTCTTTGAAATCTGCCAAAGACTTGACTGGATCTTTGTCCCTATAGTCAGGGCCGGACAATTTAAGACGCATATTTGCCTCAAGAAGCTATGATTTGTCAGCATGTCTCAACACCTGTTGGACTAAGCTTAATCTGTACCTCGGGATTCTTGCAAACACTCTCAATAAACAGTATACCAAGTTTCGGCTCGCGAGCCTTGATATGGTCAAACACATGCTGTCGGCGTTCGATCGTACTGTTTGTCGCGTCGAGAATACCCACTGAACCGCCACCGTTAAGCAGATAATCTAACAATTCGTCCAGGGTATCAATCGCCATTGCTTCCCGTAGCTTGAAGGCCTCGGAGTTTTTAGGATCGAAGAATTTGGCGGAATGATCGTTAGATGATGAACTCTCTTGACCTAACGGTGAATGATTAGTCATGGGTGAATCTGATGCTGGCTGTGCGCCATTCAGGAGGACGGTAGCAGCCTCTCGTGGTGCGTCCATTGGGTTTTCCGCGCCCGGCTTCATCGGAGAAAGCACATTGGCCTTGATGCGACGGCGGTTGCCGACGTTGAAGATCTTAGTGTTGTGTTGTTGCCAAGCCAGGTACCTCCGGAGTTTCTTGGTGATATAGGATTTACCTCTGGCCGGAAGGCCCACCATGACTATGACCAGCTTTGCGGCGACATCTCGGTCGGCGATTCTTCCATCAGGCGAGACGAGCGAACGGGTCATACCCGGGATACTGAGTGTGGTTGCATGTGGGCGTACTCGCGGCGTTGCCGAGCCAGAGTTTTGTCTGATGGGTGGTCTGTAGGCTCTGGTGTTAGTGACCGGACGATGCGACCGGATCCCAGTTGGGGATCTTGGACTACTCACATTCTCGGTGATGCAGGAGCTGTCGACGATATGCTCTTAGTATAGGGCGAACCGTCTGTAGAAGGAGGCCCTCGCACGGGAAGGGGGGCGTTGTTGGGACCATCGTTGATGGCGCGGAGCGCGTTGGCGAGAGAAGAGGGACTCGCCGAGGGGCCATAACTAGCGTGGGAGAGAGCCGGAGGTGGCATGACATGAGGATCTAGAGGTGGAAATTGCGAGGTTGTCACGCTATCTCCATTTGAGGATGTCGGAGTCGGTGGCGATGCGCTTCCATATTTAGACCCCGCGGGAGCAGCCTCGGGGGCGTTAACAACCGGTAGTCGAGGCTGCTTAGGTAGGGATCGTGATATGGCAGAGGGGTCGACATTTGAAGTTGCGACGAGTCGCCGATTAGTCATTGCCACTATGGCGAGGGTGGACAGATGTGACTGCTTGCGAGCGATGCGGAATTCTGTTTCGATTGGGTGTGGTGTTAATAAAAATTGGTAGGAAATAGTGACGTGCCGATAATCGGGGTTAACGATGAATTGGAGACAAAGGCGATGTTGCAGTGGATAGTTGCAATTGTTGGACGGTGGAGGTCGGTCGGAACCGAATATGGGGACGGGTTCTTATTGAGCACGTCTTGTAGTGTGACGTGCTGGCGGGAAGGGAAGGAAAGGGGAGGGAAGGGGGAGGGGAAAAGGTTCCAATTCTGCTAGCCGTCGAAGTAGGTTGAAGCAACAAAACCATAAACTCACCAGCTTTGATGGTTGTGGTGGTTGTAGCGCGGTGCGTGGTGGTGCTGACGGCCCCTGCCACTGCAAGTGGAAGAGCCGGTTGCGCAACCAGTGAGCCGGAGGCTACTTTCGGACGAGGAGTCATGGCGTCCAGGGGTCTCGACATAATGGGGTCAGGTCACTGGGTGAGACCACTCGCTCTTGGTACCTGTGCACAGTACTTTCTACACCTAAGGTTCCTTTGTACAGGTGGTTTTAGCGACTGCGGAGTGCAGACTCGATGGTGCGCGCGCAGCGCTGCATCAAATTGGTGGAGTGCTTCAGTGACGTCCACTTGTCCCAGAAGATAAGTTAGTTCTGATTATGCGCTATGTACCGGTACACCAGCTAAGAGCGGGACGGGTACCCGGGTACAGTCTCAGAGCACCGTGTGGTGGGGGCTATGCACCCTGGCAGGGAGCTCTGCACGCCTAGGATTCCCGACCCTGCACGAGGTTCTGCAGCTAGCGATCTTAGCTGCAGTCGAAGCGCAGCAAATGTGCAGAAGAGGCGTCGTTGCGTCTTTGGAGAGCCGACCCGATAGAGGCTCGGGCTATTTTAGGTACGGTACTGTATGGAGAAGCGGTAACCCAATCTTTAGCCTGCAGAAGTTGCCGTACAGTACTGCTTGAACTCTGATAGCCCCGACCACCTGGATCGGACGAATCGTGCGAGGACAAGTTGGTAGAAGCCCAGGTAGAGTAACAAGGCAGTCTCAGCTGGAGCCACCTAGTGTAACTTCCGTGTCCCGAGGATATCTGTTAGAGTAAAGAGCAAGACACTGGTGTGTATGTCGAATGCTGTTCACGTCATGTCTGTCCACTTTTGCTGGCTCATTCGGTTGCACAAAAGATCGAATTGGGACGAGTTCCAAATAGATGTCGACGTCAGTTGACTGACTGTTGAGTGGGCTGTTTCTCTGTCGTTGTGGGTTCACGCTCATTAGTCTAGTGGTTATTAGCACGAGGGTTAATCCCCGCCAAACCTCATAGACTTCATATGAGATCACGTTAGTGGACCAGGCGCAGTGGGATCTTGCGTTGGTATCAAGGTGAACGAGCTAAAGTTACTTGTATCGGAAGCTTGAGGGATCTCGAGGGCCTGGTTGTCGGCTGGGAAATTCAACTGAACGTGAAGCGTTAAAGGATAACACGTTCCTCAACTGTTGAACAGCTTGTCTACTAGTTGAGGCAGACAAGCGATGCGGTAGGACTTGAGACGAGGCCCATAACCGATGGAAACACCCAGAGATGTCTTGATTTAATATATATACGGCGGACCGACCGCGGTACTCTTGGCCGAGATATTGCTTCGTCTGGTTGAGGGAATCCTGGTGGTAGGCAGCAGATGATAGTAGGTACTGTACTTAAGTAGATGTAACCCGAGAGCAGCGCCCAGCCGACAATCAACTTGGCGGATGGCTCAGGACTCGGACAGCGAAGCGAAGCCTCAGACATAAATACGTGTTCTAGGTACATTGCACACGAAGAGGCCAGAAGATGAGGCTTTTCTTTTCAGGAGCCTGCAGCAGACCTCCCAGGATTCCAGGTTGGGATTACAGATGCACCTAAGACAAGGTACTATTGACAGTTGGCCAGGGCATAAGTGAGTAGGCGTTCCTACTCTTATCAACTACGCAGGCTGGCCTCCCGCCAATAACTTTAATCTACCTTGGTACTGGGAACCCTCTCCCCATGCCCCTCGACACCCTTTGATGAAGAGATGGTGCAACATAGTCGCCTTGGGGGTTGGTCACAACATACTGCCTGTAAAACATGCACACCTCCTCTTCTGCAACACCTGGGGGCAACTTCTTTCTTCGGACTTCTATTCGGACAATTCGGTCCCATGTCCTGCTTGGCTGTGTTTCCCTGTGTGTCCTATTCTGCCTATCATCCTAGAGCCGCCTGGTCTATCTGGGCAAATAGTTCGCTGCAGCGCCGAGCCGGTACGGTTGAAGCCGACGAGGCGGCACAAGGGTTTTGTAAATCAGGCTTGGCTTCACATTTGATAGATGGGTCGCCCAACTCTCCGATAAGTCAGGCTGGGAGGTGCGTCATCAGCAATGATCTCCGCCTCCGCCGGTCTTCTCCAAACAAACGAAAACCCGGATTCGACTCTGAACGTCGCGGTCTGAGGTCAGCGCACATGTGAGAGATTTGTTGCAAGATAAGGCGGCCTTTACTTCGTGCCGCCTATCTCATCTAATCAATCAGCGCACTACCTACGAGACGACAAAATGGCGCTGGTCACGTTGTAGCTTCAGTTGTTGTCCACTTTATAACGTACAGAGAAATAACCACATAGAACATGTGTGAGCTACCAATTTCACGATTACGCGATAAATAAAATAAAACAAAATAAATAGTGCTTTCGGGCTTAGATGGAGTCGGTCACACTTCTTGATCGCTCTGCGTGCAGCACAACATGTGGAGTCTCTGGGGAAATATGACCTCATCACGGACTGGCTCGTCCAAGTAGAGCTGTGAGAAGAAACGCACAAGTAGTGGTGGGATGAACGAGGACTACCCAACAACCAAACGTCGGCACACGTGGCATGGCCCAATAGTGGCATTCGACGAAATGAAGGCGTGGTACGGCTCTGAGGGATTTCTGGGCGCTTTTAGAATGAAACTTGAGATGGTGGTGGGATGTATTGAAGCGGCATAAGGCTCTATGCCGTTCCGCGGACCATGATAAGCTTTGCTAATATTACCAAGTCCTGTATGATATACCCCGCAAATGAATCCGCGCCGCAGCTGGGCTAGTAGGGTAACAAATGCGTTGATGCGCGACGACGATGAGCAACCACGAATCGGGGCTCCTCCATCGAATAGCGTGTCAACTTTGAGGGATTTCCCGCTCTGATAGTCCGCATGCATGAATTTTGGCATGGATTTTGGCATGGATATCTTCCCAGTTGAGATTCGGGCTTGGCAGGGGTGTTTTCATTTGTTTTGGCGAGCTTGGCTTTCGAACAATTGCTGCCTTTTGTCTCGGCTGCTAGGGGTCCGAGAGTCATTTGCTTGCTAAGTTCAAACTAATACCGATGTACACATCTGCACATGACTACTAGGTACCCTTTCCATTTCCACAGTCTAGACTATATCAGGTCTGAGTAAAAAGGAATTATGCCAGAAAGTGTAGACTCTCAAATCATGTGCCTTTTGTAGCATTGAGCGCTATGGAACGATCCTAACCTCTCTGTGGGGTTACGAAGGCATAGGTAGTAACAAGTAGTAGCGCTGTGAAGGTGTGACACGCTTCATCTAGTTTCCAAAATTGATTCATATGGGTTTGAGCAAGAAGGCTACTTGAGGGTTCATCTTTCCTGCCTGTCGTGACTTCAAATCAGGTATTATTGCTTCTAACAACAATTAGTAGTTAAGCTATCACCTACTCTTTTCACGTATCATTTGGTCTCCCTACTGGGCTACGACTTGGTAGCATATTTTAGTACTGCATATTTACTTAACATGTTGTGGTCCTTTCATTAATTTTATTGAGCTACTCGTCTAGAACAACGTCCGATATTGTACAGATCATGGTTATGTATGTAGTAAACTACGACTTAGAGAAGTTGTTGCAGATTGGACACCAGGGCGCAACACAGTTGTCTCGTAGTAATGTGAAGTGTCTGGGTGGGGTGAGTTTCTATGAATAGACTCCTAAACAAGCAACTGACAAGCCTGCAGCAACTAACTACCTATTTAGACAAGAGAATTGACAAGACATGGCTTCATCTTGGTTTCAATCTACGGGTAACTATTGCTATCGTAAGGTTAGGTACCTAGGTATTCGACAAGGTGGGGCAGACAGGGGCAATATCTTTGTTTGAAACTCCTTATCGATATGCCCCTCCATACCTAGTTGTAGTACACAGCTACACAGCTAGGCAAGATTTAAGTAGGAATTTCGTGACTCCCAACTATCTTCATGCCTCTATTTTGACTTTAATTACTTGTTGTCGGAGTTGCCTACCTTATGACTGATATTTGTCTATCCAGTAGTGCCTCCTCAATTCTTCTCAGCAACTACTCACATGTGACTCTGAAATTGTCAACCACCAGCTTCTCTCTTGTAGCAACTGCGATGGAAACATTCAACTGGCACCCTAGCAACCACTGGTTGTTCTTCTAATGAGTCCGTTTCTCCGGCATATCGCGACACAGGTGCCTAGGGCAGCCTCACTCTCAACAGCCTCCTACCTACAACCTCCCATGTGCTGCATGCACCTTCCATACCTCAAGGAATGAATGTATCGAACCTCCCCGTCCCAGGTTCCATGTAGGCACAATTTCTCCTCCCGACCTTGTACCAACCTCTGTCACCTACCCATTCCCCATTCACTACAACATGCTTGGAGCGCCCAGCCTAGACAGACAACACTCAGTGTCTTGTTCCATTCTGTGTTCACTACTTTACCAACTTGCATCTCCCGACGTTTGCCTTTGTCCGGCTGAGCACTAGACATCACCTTCATCCTGTTCAACTGCCACTCTTTTGCCCCTTAGTCGTTGATACTTGTCACCTCTCTTTTTCCCTCGACTTAACGCCTTGTGTGCTTGCTGCAGGTATCCGCTATGAGCGATTCCATGAAGGAAGTTGTCGAGACGCTCGACCCCGTCTCGAGACGGCTCATTCCTGCGAATATTGATTCTGGAACTTTAGTGCCTCTCAAAACTACTCTCGAGCTGCGAGACAATCTTACCCTTGGCCTCGCTTATGTCGCCCGGGCTCCCACGCGCTATACCAATGATATTGTGACGTAAGTCCTCTGTACATTTCTACTTGGTCTATGTCCCTGACTCCCACTGATCGTACACTGACTCTTCTACTGGCTAGGATTGCTCGGGCCCTGGTCGGTGACGATGCGGCTAAGAACCTTCCTCACCTGCGCCGGTGTTCCAAGCCTGTCGACCTCCCCCCTCACCTCAAGTCGCAATTCATGAACGAGGGCAATGGAAGAGCAATTCATACAGGGAAGTCCAATTGGCTTTACATCCTGCTGGGTCCGAAGGATGAGTTGCCCTATGACGAACTGCTAAGAGGTCTTGCCTCTGTTGATGGCATTAGAGATGACATCTTCATCGGCATAATTCCGGTTCCTCTGCTGGCTCCAACGTCCCAAGTCCAAGCCAACTTGTGGTCGCAGCAGTTTTGGCAGACTGTTTACAGAAAGAATAATCCCCTCGGTCCTCATCCAAGTAATATATGTCGAACCACTTCCGTTGTCTCTCGCGACGCTTCCGTTTGGATGACTTTGGCCCACCAGGTGGCAAGGAAGTCGCGTGATGCTGGGTTGGGAGAACCTATTGGCGCGGTGATCATCAAGCGTACCATTCCTGGGAAGTTCGACCCTGCCAAGAATGCGGCTTTCAAATCCGAACGCTCAAATTCGAATACAGAACCTAACCCGAGCGACATGCCCGAGAATACTGCCAGCAACGATTCCCGTGAACTCGGCTGCAATGATACCATTGACGATGCTATAGGGTCAGACACTTCAGGACCCGAACCCGAAGCCAAGGAAACCACCCAGATTGTTGCCCTGGCTGGAGATGCTCGCTGGCATCAACAGGAGAAAGTTGGGCGCACCGGAAATCCCATGGGACACGCAGCTCTTCGAGCTATCAGCATGGTGGCACAGAAACTGGTCAGAACTGAGAATAGACCCGAGGATAAACCAGCTATTATGGAATTTGAGGCTTTTCAGGATGGTCCCTTGCTTAACGAGGAGCAAGTCGTTTTCGATGCTGAACATCCGTGTCCTGATGGATACCTATGCCACGATCTCGAGCTGTACCTTACTCATGAGCCTTGCGTCATGTGCGCCATGGCCATCTTGCACTCTCGTATGGGTCGCATTGTCTTTCGCCACCGTATGCCACTAACGGGCGGCATGAGCTCAGAGGACCGTGGCTACGATACATGTGATAATCCCACCACGTGTGAGAACAGCCCGTGCGGCGGTGGCCGCGGTCTTGGACTGCACTGGCGCAAGGAGCTGAACTGGAGTATGCTGGGATGGGAATGGGAGACAGACACTGTCGAGCGTCTCACGGTTGATCCTCATCTGCACGCATGAACTGATATCTTTGATATCACTATCAAGTACAGGAGACCTACATAAATTTTGGTTTGAGATAAGCACAGGAATTAGGTAGTCCTCTTATCTCACATTTGGCATTATGAGATGTACGGATTAATGAATTCACAAGGCTGGGAGAGGAGTAGTGGTGTCCGACCCGCCTGCAATATCTTACGTAGACACTGTCTGTCCTCTTCTCATGTTATTGGGGGCCTTTTATAGACCCAGAATCGCTCGGGATTCAAGACCTTTCGTATGCGATGAATTGAATTATCAACGTTTGGCACTCTTGTTTATAGATATGTTCCTGCTTTTAAAAACCCTGTTGGACCTAAAGGAAAAAAATCAGACATCTAGCAGAGAACACATGCTGTAGTTGAAAAATGCAATGTGATTCGAAGATGCTGCTCTAGAGGTGCATGAGCCATGCACGGTACTAACGTAAGACTACCTCCTATCTACTTAGGTACATGTAGGTAGGTAAGAACTCATGTAAGGACCGAGGGTCATTTACCCCACCCGCCCTGTGGCTAGAGCCGCCTTATCTTATCGCTCTAGGGACATAGAACATTGGGGCCCCTGACGCAAGCTGCCCTGTTCCCTGTTCGACTTCTTTATTGTAGTACATGCGCAGGTGGAAAGGAAGCAGGAAATGGATGCGACCGGAACCAGCCTTTGACCTGCTTTCCTTAGTCCATCCATCTGTGGGATGTTCCAAAATGAGCTGTCTTTGACTGTCTAGGCCCATTATCCTGCGCGTCTTTAGCACCCATCTTCATCGCTACACCTCCTCGAACGTCAACAAAGCGCCGTGTTTCGGACAAGTAGCAGTGCTCGCCCGAAGGGGGAGTTGCACGTTGACATGGATCAGTGAGCTGTTACCGAACGTTATAAAACACGTATTAAAGACCAAAATGCCTACGACTACATCCACCAAGAAAGTGAAGGCTTCCCAGCCGGCCGTAAAGCCTAAGCCTGCTACAACCACCAAAACAAACAAGAAACGAAAGTTGGACACCAACATCCAGAAATACTACGCTGTGCGTGCTGGAAACGAACCTGGAGTCTATCTAACCTGGGCTGAGTGCCAGGAACATACAGCCGGCTTCCGAGGTGCATCGTGTACGTGCAGAAACATACTTGTGTGGATCAACTTAAACTAAACGTATTCTTGCCAGACAAAAGCTTCACGAGCCGGGAAGAGGCCGAAGACTACGTAGCTGGCAGGAAAACATCCGCCGCGGCCGATAGCGGAGACAAATTCTATGCCGTAGCTGTCGGCAGACAGCCTGGGATCTACACAGATTGGGATATAGCATCTGTCGCGATCACAGGCTGGAAGGCCCCGAAGTACAAGAAGTTCGCAACCCGTGAAGAGGCGATTGAATTCATTCGTGCCCATGGCAACGAAGAGGCGCAGGAATGGCTCTTGAGCGAGGGTGCGGAACCGCCCAGCAAGAAAGCTAAAAAGGCCAAGACACCGGGCGAACCCGGTAGCGATATTGCTGAAGTTGAGCCGGGTGTGCTGCGAATCTTCACAGACGGCAGCAGTCTTGCCAACGGCCGTGCGGGGGCAACGGCGGGCGTTGGTGTGTTCTTTGGCGAGGGCGATGACCGGTAAGTATATGGCGATCACTGATCTATTCCTCTTTACTCACTCTTGGACAAGGAACGTTTCGGAACGCCTAGAAGGCGAGACGCAGACTAATCAACGAGCCGAGCTTACTGCCGTGGTGCGAGCTCTGGAATTGTCGAAAGATAAACCGAAGATCAGAATTTTCACTGACAGTAAATATACTATCGACTGCTCGATAAATTGGTATAAAGCCTGGAAAAAAAATAACTGGAGGAAGCCGAACGGCGATGCTGTGCTGAACCAGGATCTCGTGAAGCAGATTCGAGTTCTAATTGATGAGCGAGAAAACGCCGGCTTCGAGACTCTATTCCAATGGGTCAAGGGCCATTCAACTAATGCCGGGAACATCGCTGCCGATAAACTTGCTGTGGCAGGCGCCAAGAGGAAGTAATATGCCACGTTAAGATACCGCTACAGATGAATGGGCTAGATCGAGGTGTTTGTTACGCCATCGGCATTCTAAGGGATGAGTAACAACTCATCTGAAGCTGTTTTGCGTTGCAACTTCGCGATACCCGAGTACATAGTTGATCGATCAAGTCACTTATAGCCAATCACTTCTCCTCAAGCCTATGCGTTTAGAAACGCGAGGCAAGCATTGTAGAGTCCTGTCCCGTCAATCATAGTGATAAGAAGCTTCGAGCTAGACGGAGATATTTTTTGTTGTTAAATAATTGTTTTACTGATTTGAACTTCTCCTCGGAGACAGTACTTGTTACTGTACAGTCTGTCTACTAAGCCATGATATCAAATCTAAGTACTTTGTTATATTGATCATGCATTAGACCGGCCGTGTCCCATATATCCGATGTAGTGATCACAACCAACCAGGCAGGCGTGGGATGATAAGGCTCCAGTAGAAGTGATTGTGGAACCTAAGAGATGCCAACACCTACCTACCTACTATGTAGGTGTTACTTATTCCCGCCCATTGTGACATACAGTGACCGGCTATGTTTCAGCCTTAACAAATCAACTTTTAAAAGCTATAGTATATACTTCATCTGCAAATAATTAATAAGAAAAATGTTTTTAATCTATGGGATCTAAATGTTTGGCTTTTATATAATGGCAGCACATGGTTGATACTTTTTGAGCCCACTACAAACGTACCTATGTAGGTAGGTAGTATACCTGTAAGCGTGTAGGTACTACATGTATGGATGACGTTTTACGGGGCGAGCTGTTCGGGTTTTTAGTTGGCAGCTGCAAGCGGTGTGGCGCAAGGTTGGGATGTCGTACTGGTACGAACTTGGGAGTCATAAGATGCTTACACCTATTTGGTTTGATTCCTGGAATACCCAATCCAAAGCCACGCCCTATGGGAATCATTTCAGCGATTGGTTGAGGAACTTTTCTAACATAGAAGAGATTATCTATCAAAACCTACTTACCTAAGGCACAAACGCATTTATTATACACATATTTGTGCAACACCATATCATACCTGGGTCCATAGAACGAAGATCGACAGACTATAGTACCACTATTGTCTTAGCTTAGCTTTGTTTAGTGGGGAACCCTCATAGTATGGTAGCAGTACATAGTAGCACAGCGTTGGAGCCGTCAACCCAAGCCAGTCATTTTGAATTTATCGGCGGCAGGGCTTATCATAGCGTTACAGCACTTCATTCCTGCGTTCACGCACCATCGTCTGTCTTCATTCGCCATTAATCTTTCTCTGCATCACAAGGTAAGAGCGTGATAGGTCTTAACCAACAGTTTTCGTCCAGCAACACCACACTCGAGTACCAGAACCAGAACCCCCCGCGCGACGTACATTGATCCTGAATTGTGCCCTTCGTCAAGGTGGCGGGCCTTACTCCAGATCCCTCGCTGTTGCCGTTGCTGCCGACGCCTCCAAATGATTCAATAACACCAACTTCGCACTCACCGACATTACGGACATCCGTAGACGATTCGGGAGTTACTTGAAAACATTGTAAACACCGACTGGTAGTAGACTTGGTAGACCTCTACCCCAATCACGATGCCAACCTGTAAGTTGTTCTCGGGGTCACTTTCTCCTTATATCCGGCTTTGGAGAGTATTAAGCCTCCATTCCGATTATCATCATGTCCTATGGGCTTCTTATACATAGAATAGCGATAACTGACTCGGAGTGTTATAGTGGATATATCCAATTTCAACATTGTCGTCAGTGTTCTTGGGGGATGGATCTCACTCTTCGGCTTAGTGTCGTATCTGCTCAAGGAAAACTTCTACCTTTCGGAAGCTCGTGGGTCCCCATTCACCTACCTTTTACTTGTGTCGTGATGACTACATCTAACAACCTTCACTAGTTATCTCTCTCTTGGCAGGGATTACTTTTGGACCACGCGCTCTGAACTGGATACGACCTATCCAGTACGCCGGCTCCGTAGACAACTTAAATGACGTGACTCTGTTTTTCACGCGTTTGGTTCTCGGTGTCCAGCTTGTTTTAGCCGGCATTCAGCTACCGAGCCGTTACTTGAAGCGGGAATGGAAGCCCCTTTCTCTCCTTTTGGGGCCGGTGATGGCCGCTATGTGGTTGTCAACAGGGCTACTTATCTGGGCACTTGTCCCGCATCTTCCTTTCCTTCACGCACTAGCGATAGGAGCTTGCGTGACACCCACTGATCCGGTCCTGTCCAATGTGATTGTCAAGGGCAAGTTCGCGGACCATAACGTCCCCAAAGACCTCCAGAAAATCATTATCGCCGAGTCTGGTGCTAATGATGGTCTCGGGTATCCATTCCTTTTCCTCGCCTTGTACCTCATCAAATACATTGGCGATGGTGGCGCTTCTGAGTCCGGTGGAGGTGGTCTCGCGATCGGTCTCTGGTTTGGAGAAACATGGGGATATACCATCATCCTTAGTGTCATCTACGGTGCAGCAGTTGGATGGCTAGCTAAACGGTTGCTTCGTTACTGCGAAAATCATAAGTTCGTTGACCGAGAGAGTTTTCTCGTCTTTGCCTTGTCGCTGGCTCTGTTCATAACCGGCACCTGTGGCTTGATTGGCAGCGATGACATTCTTGCCTGTTTTATCGCTGGAAATGTTTTTACGTGGGATGATTGGTTCCGACTACAAACCCTCGATGAGGTCTGTATTAGTTCTCAATTCCTACGTGTTGCTTGTAATGTATACTGACTGATTCTGTAGTACGCCTCAACTCCATGTCGGAATCAAACCGACTCGAACTGGCTATGCACTACTGACCTAAACTTCTGATATAGTTCACTTCAGCCGACTATTGATATGCTTCTCAATGTGGTCATCTTCATGTGGTACGGTGCTGTCTGTCCTTGGCAGAGCTTTGTAGCCAACAACGTCATCTCGATTAGTCGCCTGATACCGCTTGGTCTCTTGATCCTGCTGATCAGACGGCCGCCATTCATATTGGGCATATATAAAAAGATCCCGCAAATCGACGGTATTAAACAGGCTACGTTTATGGGGTTCTTCGGCCCGATTGGTTGTTCTGCTATTTTCTACTTATACGTAACTATTAACTTTATCAGGACATTGAACCCCGGGGGTGGAGTCGTACCGAGAGAAGATGTGGCAAATTTGGAGGAGGCCGTTCATGTGATCGTTTGGTTTATGGTTATCGCCAGTGTCGTAAGTCGTCGCATATCCTTGACTAGCTACGGCAGCTCATTGTTACATAGGTCATCCACGGGCTTAGTATTCCCCTAGGGAAGTTAGGCTTCCGCCTGCCACGAACCATTTCGAGAAGTATAAGCACACCGAGGAGCATTAGTACTGAACGCCCCTCTTTCCAGACGAATAACTGTAAGTCATTCCTTGTCCTGGTTAATATCTTAGGATAGAGCGCCTAGGGAAGGCTGCAGTCATATTTCAAGGGCTTTTACACTTCCAAAGCACAGCTGATTAAAGGCCGTTTACTGACTCGGTTGCTGCAGTGACAAATGACGTGCGACTACCAAGGAGTCGCTCAAGGAACCGCACAAGCGGACACCCTTCAGACTCGACAAATACGTCTGTGGGACGACCGTTCAAAATTGGTGGCTCTCTGATTCCCTCAACGGAGCCAACCCAAGACTTCCATGGTCTTCAAGCTGGAGATGGACTCGGTACTGCTCTACCATCGACTGGAGGCGAATCTCAACCCGCCATGCAGTCACCCGTTGCCCCTAATCGGACGGTCCGGTTTCCAGATGAGAGAGTCCCCTATTCAGGCCAGCAGCAGTTCGAGGTATGATGGTGGTATGCTCCTATGGTGACTGAACGCAAACCATCGCCACTTAGAAACTGGTGTGTTTCAGCCTTCTATAATGTAGTGGACTTGATCTGCAAATATCTTCACGTCCATTGTACCGTACCTCGAGGATTACAATCTTTGGAACTCTGATGGATGACAAGCTTTGCTTTTCTTGACGGCTTTCCTTTATGCATCTATTAGGCGATAGAGTACGAGTAACACCTATGCACTTATTGCCCAAGGAGACACCTGTGCTAGATAAACCCCAGTAGATAGATATACAGATTTTGATAACGTTGACGGCTCACCGAGTTGGAAGATGCATGTTCTTTTTAGTAACAAACCCCCCACCCCCTAACAACACAATTAAAAATTAGACACCGGATTGCGTGAATAGATAAATTTTCGTCATCCGCACCGGAGCACCTTTGGAGCTTTAATCAAAGCGATGTAACCAAACGTACGTAGGAAGCGTCGAAGCTGCGAATGTAATCGTTCTAGGCTATAGGTTGGTAGTAGGGAGATGGTACCTTACCTTAGGTAGGTGGGGTAAAGATAATGTTTCATCTATACCTATCGGGGCTAATATGCTGGCGATAGCTTAAGTGAGCGAGATGGTGCAAGAAGTATTGGAAGGATTGGAAATATACTAGGTTAAGGAGTCATAATAAATGCTGTTATTACATAAGGAGGTCTTCACAACTTACTTACATAGTCGAGTATCTAGAGCTAAATGGATAGGATGCTCATATGCCTTGCATTCCGCTAAGTAGAAAGATGCAGATATAGCGTCGGTCTAGAGTGGTGTATCAAAGATGAAAGTGCCTAATACTTTATCTAGGCAGTCTGTGAGTGCTTCAATGTTGTCTAACGGCAACCAACGGCCTTTGCAGTTGATAGCTAGCGCTGCAGTACTATGCAAGCACAGTAATTCGCCCAAGATTGATTGGTAGTGGACATGGTACTGCACTAACAGAACGACGCTATCTCTGGTGGTAAAACTGCTAAGCTGATAGCAGACGAGCAGACTCAGGTCCAAGACTTGGTAGGTGGGTCAGCGCTTTGACGCTGCAGGTGGTTGGACAGTACTGCAGCAGCCCGGCAGAACAGGGGAAATTACCACAGCGCTCTGGTAGAACTCTGGAGAAAGGTCGGCTCATGTTGTTTTTCTGAGGCTGACTGTTCCTCCACTGGCCAGACGAGATACTGTACCACTTGCAGTCCATAGTTAGAGGTAGTTTAGCTAGCGTCTCCCTGCCATCATTCTCCTTCATTACCTCAGTACCTACGTAGGTATGTACCTACCTGCCTATCTACAGAGCAGATCTAGATACTTACCTACTTGCGTCTACTATACCTAGGTACCTAGGTAGGCAAGGATCATCCCGGGTCTCATATTACCTAAGGTAACTTAGGTAGTCTCAGCTACGTACGCCATTAGGCCCCCCCCAGTCCAGTCCGCTGCTGTGTCCGAAGTGCAACGCCGCCTTTCTCCTACGACCCACGACCCTCGACCTGATCAGTCAAAACACAGGCTGCTACAAGGCGGTGACTACTACCACTATCCTTAGCAACAACCGCGACTCGAGCAACACCACACGACCACCGCCACTGCCACTGCCAATTAGGCGAGCTACCCACGCCGCTGACATCTCCGCCTCGGCGAGCTGCAAGCCGGCCTCTGATATTCCGTGCACTCCAGTTCTACCTTCAGCACTGATCCCTACACTGATTGCGGGTCGAGCGACGACGTCCGACGTCTGTCTGATTTTCATCGACACTGATCCTCACTCTGCAACCTACAACCCGTGCTCCCTCCTGTGGCCCGTGGCCTGTGAAACGATACCTCTGCTACGGGTTCCCACCTTGCAGGGTAATTGGGTAACTGGGTAATTGGGCTCTCCCTCTAGAAACAGCGTCGGCTTCCATCGACCTTCGAGGAATCGCCATGCTGTAGGCGGATTCCACGGCAACACCACTCGCGTCCGCTTCCCGCAACTCAGAGTTGTCCCTACGGCCGCCTTGCCATACGCATGCGACGGCCCCGGCATCTTGATCGCTGAGAATACGAATTGTTGATCGCGGTCGAGCAGAAAGCCCCGAGTCACGACGGTACCTAGGCGGGGCTGAGTTGTTGTCTTGGGAGTCATGCCTACCACTGAGCCTTTCGCCTTCCACGACGAGGACCATCTGGTGCCAGACATGTTTCCCTTCGACTTTGACATGGAGGGCGCCGCCAACGATAGTTCGCTGATGAAAGATGGTACCTACCTGGCAATCCAAACAAGCGATGGTGGTGCTAATCCCATGTTCGACTACCCTGCGTTTGGTTTCGACGACCCTCAGCAACCGAGTGAAGCTGTTCTAGCTGCAGATAAATCTGACCCCCGTCTACTCCCGCACCGGGGCTCGGCCTCATCATCATCATCGTCGGTGCAAAGTGGAGGCAGTTCTAATTCGCCGCGGCTGATGGACACCTCTCCTGGCGAATGGCTGGAAGATATCGGAGGCAATGAGGATGCCTTCAATGAGGCTGCATTCAATGTGGAAGCTCCGATTGACTTTTCTCAATATTTTGCAATGTCAGACTCAAGCTCTACACCCCCAGTTGTGAACCAAATTTCACCAGCGCCTCACACATTGAACGAGTCTTTGCCCCCCGGTCGCGCCGTGAAAAGACGCAAAGCTCAGCCATCAAAACGCACGGTCAGTTCCCTATAAACTATGCCCTTTGGAAATAAGCACTCACGATTCCTAGAAACAGCCGCCAAAACGTCTGAGCAACACGGCCGGGATGAAAAGTCCCGAATTCTCGCCTATCTCTGCACAGGTCCCCAGTACCGAGCCGTCACCAACTGCCTTGTATACCAACAAAAACAATGTACCGTCGCCAGATAGAAATTACGAAAAATTTGGCGACGTCTTTGGGGGCATAGGCGCGCCTACGAACTGGCTACCGGCAACCAATGGTCAAGGCGTCAATCCATTCCTCACGCCGCCGAGACCCGACCCAACGTATACATCGCCAGCTAACCATGACCTGTCAAACGGTAATCCACCAGCGTCGTTGGCACATTCTCCTTTACCCAGATTAGTCATACATCCGATGCCAATGAAGTCGCGGGTTGAAACACAAATTCCACTCAAGATCACTTTGCATAATCTTCCCAAGGGGATCAAGAGGGTCCATCTCCCAACCCACACAATAGCTAAGCCAAAGTTGCTTGAAAAACCCCCGCCGGGTTCATGCGCCGACATGCTGGAGCTGACTACTATGTTAATCTGTACAAGTGCAATGAGTGACCAGATGAGACTCGAGCGGGCATTCGCACGTGCTGCTGGGAAACTCAACATCAATGAGTTGAGTAGTCCAATTGATGGCTTGGAAGATGAAGAAAATAAGCCACAGAATGGAGGCGAGGTACGCATATGTCCAGGGTGTATCGTACGGGAAAGGAAACGTGCCGGACGGAAAAAGCACAAAAAGCCGGAGGAAGAGGAGCTCTGGGATCGTTACGAGAGAGAGCGAGCCATTGTATTCAACACAAATGAGGTCAAGGAGTGGCAAACTGTCACGCCGGACATGGCTGACCCAACGGGAGCTGGTTTTATCAACGGTGCTCTTCCTGAAGGGACTGTGCAAGTCGATGCTCCCATGCGTATTGCATGTTACTGCCGGCATCATAGCGAGAAACTCGGGTTTCAGGTCATCATCACACTCAAGGATTATACAGGCAACGTTGTCGCACAGGGGATCTCGTCATCGATAATGATAACTGATGATCATAAGACCCCTGTACATGCTGGCCCTACACCCACGCCGCAACACCCACCTCAACATCAACAGTCGCCACAACCTCATTCTCAACCTCCGGTTACTAATGGGACCCCGATTTCTTCACAGGCAAGCGTTTCTCAGCCGGTTACGACACATCCAACCCCACTCCAGCCTAGGGGAGTACAGCCGTTAACATCGTTTCGACCGAATTCTGGAGACAACCCTTCTCTCCCTTTCCGTCATGCTCATTCCACATCTGACCTGCAAATACAGGGACAAAGCCCTCCGTTAAATATGCACTCTGGTCCCCATGCAAACAATCCGCAGTCTGCGGCGATGGTAACTACACCACAAAATTTCTCGCGGCAGACCTCACCGGCGAGCCCCTTAACTACAGGAAGCAGAAAGAGAAAAGCTAGTATCGTTGGCAAAATCCCCGCTGGTCTTGCAATGACAAAGATTGAAACAAATCAGCCTATAACAACAGTACCCTCCAATGTTCAAAACGACTCTGCTGTTGTCTCCGCAGGAAACTCGCCTTTCTCCACAGGCGTCTCGCATATATCCTTAAATAGAGAGCTGTCTAACAAAGAACAGCACATACTCAATAATGTACCACAACAGCTTGGTACGGGACCGGTAACACCAAACAATAGCGGCACAGAGTCATTCGTCTTTGCTGGAATAAGCAATCGGCCTATGAACCTAAAACAAGCTGTCAATCAAATGTTCTCCGCTCCAGTGTCTGCGCATCCCAGCCGTGCTCCCAGCCCAAATCAGCTGCGTTCCGATCCCCAAAGCTTACAACTATCCCAACGACCTCAAGACTTCAATCCCGAACCTTTAATGCCACCGCCCGCTATTCTTAGAATTATCCCTAACGAAGGATCAAAATGTGGGGGAGCTGAGATTACTGTCCTCGGGAGCAACTTCACCAATGATGGTCTGGAGGTATATTTCGGGTCGCAAAAGGCTATAACCACGACATACTGGGGGCCAACATCACTTGTCTGTATGCTTCCACCTTCACCGGTGTCTGGACCTGTACCAGTAACTATCAAGCAACCGGGAAGGCGGCAGGCCATGCAACAAACCGCTTTCTTCATTTACAGGGATGACGACGAAGACCAGCTCATCCGTACCGCGCTAGGAGTGTTGGCGGGTCAGTACGGGAGAGTAGTGGCAGACCCTGCTGATTTTGCAAGGAGCATCTTATTTGCACAAACCTCCGCATCTGGTTCAGGTGATCAAGCTTCCCATAATGGCAATGGTGCGTTCACTCGCTTCAGTCTGGAGTCTGGGGAGGCTGTCGAAACTAGTCTTCTTCGGATCCTTGACATGATGGATCTGAATGCGGGCCCCAATAGAGCTCGCATTAATTTTAGGCGATCCAGTGGACAGACCATGCTGCATCTTGCATGCTCTCTTGGTTTTGTCCGGTTTGTCGCCGGTCTACTATCGCGTGGTGCCAATGTGCATATCAAGGACGAGGGCGGTTTTACCGCACTTCATATGGCGGCGATGAATGATCATCCTGAAGTTGTAAGCCGACTTATAGCTAAAGGGGCTGATCGAGATGTACAATCCGACTCCGGCCTCACACCTATGGATGTCGCTAGGTCCTTATCTGTTCGTCGAAACCTACAACTGGCCCAAAACAATTTCCGTTCTCGGAGTGTCGATTTACGCCGTCGCAGTCGGGCCAGCAGCCCAAATTCTACAAGGACTCTTTGGGAGAACTCTCCAGCAACGCCAAGGCATCGCCGGGATTTTTTGTCAGGTGATTTTGATATAGCGACATCCACTAACGACGATGACTCTTCCGAGGAGCCCACCACCGAGGAAGATAGCAATTGGCTTGATATAAGAAGGGCTAGCTTTGCTGGTTCGCGCCGTCAATCTACTGCTCAATCACCAGTAGTAAATGAAACAGATGAAGGTCAAGCTTCTCCAAGCGCCACAATGGCAGCTATTCGGGAACAAGTCGCAACTCAACTACAGCAATTCCAGCATACCATAACAATACATCTTCAAAACCTACCCCAACTCCAGATGCCCAATATCCCACAGATTCCAAACTTACCACCCATGCCCATCCTACCTAGTTATCAGGCTTACTGGCAGTCAGCCCCAGTCATGCAGCGCATTAGCTCCCTTGTTCCCAATATACGTGGTCAACGACAAGGAGATACAGGTGATCAAGCGAGCAACCCCAGTGACAATAGACGAGGAGTCTTTCCGTTTTTTGGAAACAAAGATTCCCCTCCTGCCTACGAAGAGATTTTCCCACAAAAGGATTTAGATATGAAGCAGTCATCAGCTGCTCAAGCCGCGGCGGAATTTGAAGCAGATGCTAAATGTGCTGCACTATTTGACCAAAATCCTGCAGAAACATCGCAAATTCAAGAAGTTCCGCAAACCCGAGATGTTCCTACTCTGCTCCAGATCGGACGCAAACTTCTTATCACAAAGGAACAACAGGAAACTCTTCAGCGAGCACATGCCGAGAGGCTCAAAGCCGGTAGCAGCGACAAAATGCTGTGGTTTGTTTGGGTAGGTATCTCACGGCTCTAGAAATATCCATCTCAGGCTAATGATCACATAGATTCCGATTTTAATATTTGTCCTTGGGGCTATGCTCTGGAGCGGTGCTCCCTCCTTTGTTTCTGGCACGACAAGTTTAGCGAAAACCCTCGCCGGCCTTGTTGCCAATCCACGAGACATCAGTACCAGAGTACGCAATATCATCCAGGAATTAGCTTAGTGGCTTACCTCTGGCACACTCAAGCTCTCTTTTTTTGGCGGGCTTGCCTATCCTTCACAACTAGATTTCCTTAGCATGTTCCGTACAAAACGCAGATCCCTTCAACCTTGTATATTTATATGTTCAGCGGCTCAAGCAATCGCTGCCCCTTCCCCCTTTTCTCTTCCCGTCGAGCTGTGTAGGGGTAGTTACAATATGAGGACATGATGGGGATTTGGGTGGAAGAAGTATATTCTAGTTATCATGATGAAGAGACCGGTGTCACGGGCTCGGCAGTCATGGGAGAAACCACCACCAGGCGGGCGTTGAATGGCGATATCGCACACATGGCGTCCTTATAACATTCGGTATTTGATTTGTAATTTGGAGGCATGGGTTTCTTGGGTAGAAAGCAAAATGCGTCGGCATCCTCCTAGCGTCTGCCAGTTTTACTCCTCTACTTTCAAAGGCGGTAGATAGACGGCTGGCCTCAGCTAGAGCGGGCATCCAAGTATAGTGGATCATACGGATTGGAACTCTTAGTTTCGAATATAGTTGGGTTTGGAATACAAGTAGTAACTATAATGGAAACACTTCTAAGCTTCAAAAGAACATAAGGTTGATGTGAAGTGAAATGATCATTTGGATTGAGGAACGTAGGTGACGCAAGTAACAGGCGTATAGTCAGTCGAGTCTCGCATATGAACTCATATGGTTGGTTACCTTTAATAATACTTTTCTTCAATTGGAGCAAATGGGTTTCTTTCACTGAGCAGACTGATGGAAACACAGGCTTTAAGTTGTAGATGTAATAGTAATAATCAAAGTAGTCCGTTCTTTTTTTATTGGATAACAAAATATTATCTAAGGGTTGGGGGGGTTTTTCATCATGATCATAAGGAGTCCGTCCGGGTTGAAACCAAAAAACGCCCATGTAATCATCATTCGAACTTGTTGGTGTCCTTTTTTTTTTTTTTTTTTCTTTTTTTCCACCCTCTCTTCATCTCAGAAGATTAGGTAGATAGAGAAACTCAAGTCTCCGAGAAAGCAAAGCCAAACAAAAACAGTACTTTCATTTTCCCGTTTCAAGGGTTTGTTCTCGTGATCTCGTGCATTCTATTTGTTTTTTTCATGATCATGATTCATTCGTGAAGAAGACAAAGACACCTTCTTCTCCCTGCCCCTTGTTCCGTGTCCGTCCGTCTGTCCATCCCATCGTACGTACCGCCGTCTCATCCCGTTGCCACTGCGTCTTGGTCCTGTTGGGGACATAATCCGATGGAGTGTCTGGGTGATGAAGGTTGCTCAGTTGGATGATGGATGGATGGATAGATGGTCAGAAAAAAGGGGGGAATGGGAAAAAGAGCCAAAAGCAGTAAACAAGAAACGCCGAGCCCGTTACCCATTCGACCAACATAGTCCGTCTCTGAATGGGGGGGATAAATCAAGCCATGCATATCCGATCCGATCCTACTCCGTATCCTCCGAGCTCATCCATGCCAGAAGGTTTCATGTGGAACCAACCCAGATGGAAGAGAACGGTCGGTTATAAACGCCGGCAAAATCCTCAACTGGTTCATAAGTGAGGTAGAGTAGAGGGATGCAACACAAAACCAATTCAACGTTCTTACAAAGCGTTTCCTATACGCCATTGATGCAGTTGGTGCTGCTGCTCGCAATTCTTCTCCCGCGGTCTATGATTCTCATAGGCGAGGACGTCAATGTCCCCGTCGGCATCGACGTGGCGCCAGTCGTTCTCCTTCCCGTAGTCCCTCCCGCTGTCCTCGGACCGTCGGATGGCAGCCGTCAGGAGATCGAGCCGCGAGCCGCGGTCCTTGAGATGGTACGCCTTCCCGCTGTAGTGCCAGCGCTCCGGCGTCTTGGGGGCGCTCCGGTTGACGTCCGGCACGGCCCTCAGCGGAGACGGGGAGTGGGTGGGGTTCCTCTTCCTGAGCTTGTTGGTGTGGGTGTTGGTGTTGGGGCTCGACGCTATCTGGACCTCGGCGGCCTGCCGCTGGTCCCATTCCCAGTCCCACTGGGACCGGGTGCTGTCGCTCGAGTCCCGGTGGATGATGGTGTCTTCCAGGGACACGCGCTGCCATTGGCCCAGCGGGTTCGGCGGACGCGTGGTCTGCCGGCTACTGCTGCGGGTTACCATTCTGCTCGTGGTGTCGTCGTCTGCGCGCGTAGATGAAGACCCGCGCTGTTGGAGGTGAAATTTCACGTCGCGCTCTTGCTCGCGTTCGGCGGCCTTGTTTCGCCTCCGGGGCGACTCCGTCACTGTGTACGAGAATGTCCTGCGCGGACGTCTTGCCCTCGTTGCAGAAGTAGCTCGCTCGTAGACTGGTCGTTCGCTCCTCCGCTCGCTGTGATCTGCTGCCGTCATATCTGGTACAGCTGGTGATGGCGAGCGGAGACGGATAGGGCGCTCGTTGGGATGCAATGATCCGCCGTTTGAGATGGATGGGACGAGATACATCGTTCCGTCCGCGGATGCGAGATCACTCGGCTCCTGGGTCACGCAGACGGGGTTGTTCTTCCTGATGGCAGCCTTCTCGTTGAGTTGCGAGGACGAGGAAGGCATCTCCCGTAGCTTCTTGGCCACCCTCTTAAGGGGCTGTGTGAAGTAGGATGTGGAAGAGGAGTACTGGGGCTCTGGGGAGATGCCTGCCTCCTCGCCACGTGTGCGCTTACGGCCGCGCATCATATACCGCGAGTCTTTGGTGTGGAGATCTGGGACCGAGGGCCTAAATAGCGATGACAGAGAAGTGCGTGGTGCTGCTTGTGCTGCCAGTGCTGCCGATATGTGCTCCCGGCTGTCGCGGCCTTGGGGGTTCGGGCTTGCCGATGGTGCTCGTGCTGGCATGGACGATACGGAACCAGGACGGGCGGTCGCGTGGACAGACGTTATCCTTGCCGGCGGACGAGGTGCAGTCTGATGATCCAAGGGCAACCCCGGCGCCTGGCGTCCTCCGATCCCCGCCACTGCTGTCGGGGCAGCATGTCGCGTAGATTGGATCGCGTGGGATTGGAAGAAGCCAGCAGCCACGAGCTGGTTGTACGATGCCAGGACGTCTTCCCGGGACGGCCGTTCCCCCACCCCTCCTCCTCGCGGATCCGGGAACATCTGGGTGATGTTGACCTCGGACTGTGTCCTTCCTGCGTGCTGCAGAAATTGGGGTCGGGGTGGCGGCGGCATCTGCGGTTGCTGCAGTGGCTCCTGGAGACTGCTGTGCTTCCTATGCACGTCCTGCTGCTTGAGAGCTGCTTGGCCATGCTGTCCTCCTCCTCTATGGAACAGGACATCACGCACACGACCAAAGAACCCCATTGATTTCTTGTGGATGACGGTGTGTTTTTGTGACTGATGTTGTTGTTGTTGTTGTTGTAGCTCCTGCGCGTCGGCATGCTGGGGTGGTGTAGGGCCTTGAAGCTTCCCGGCAGCCGAGAAGGGCCGCGGTCTGCGTACCTCGTGCATCATCGGAGGTTCAGCGTAGAATTGATTCTCGTAATTCTTAAGCTGCTCAGGTCCCATGAACTGAACGGGCGGTGCGGCGCTGGTTCTGTCATTCATGGAGCCCTCCATGAACCGCGACGTGGGCGGCCGGGAGCCGCTGCCCGTTCGTGTAGGTGGCCGTCTGGGCTCCGACGCCATGGCGGATGAGAAATCCTGAGGAGACTGGTTTTTTTTCTGTCCTTCTGGCTTGCTTCTTTGTGGCTCAGGACTGAGCTGGGAACGAGAGCTGATGCTATTGGTGTGTGGACTTTTTCAAGCTTTGGACCAAATAGTCTATTAACATGGCAAGAGATTCTTTGAAGAGGTGGTTAACGATAGATAGCTTTGTCGAGGTGAGCTAGGGGGTATATGTTTTGGTTAATTGGGCACGGACGAGCAAATTTGGTTGAGGGGGCAACCACAACCCCATTTACTATGTACATACTACGTACATACCCAAAGGCATGGATGGCTGTGGGTACTGCTATGTGTCACTCAAACCTACAACCACACTAGACACTAGATAGATGAGCTGGCAATCTTAATACCCACGTTTTCGTTTCACTTTGCTTGCTATCTGTCGGCATCTGTACTTACTTAGGTTAGGTAGGCGTTTGGTAGGTACACGAATCGCCTTGTCATTCACTGTCGAGACTACGTACTTGTGTATACGTAAAGTACAACGTCACAGATGTATCATTGTTACTGTTTAAATTGCACATCTTTTCTAGTTAGCCTAGACTAGTGTACATTATATAAAATTGAACACTATAAACGCATCGCTTGACTAAATACAGTCATTTGTCTACTGCGCCTCATGCGCAAATCAACGCTCCCCAGAAGCCACCTCTCCATCGTTCTCATGACGCGTATATCCTACCGCTCATCATCCTCATGCATCGCATGAGAAACATGGGACTAATGCAACGTGAATAGCCACACCCTACCCGTTGTAGAGTGTGAATGCCGAGCCGTCTCAATCCGGCTTCTCGGACCAGATCTAACATAGGAAAAGCCGTCCCGTGTTCTAACATATGATGCCTACACCCCGGCTCCGGGTCATAGATGGGATTGCAAATAATGGGAATGGAATGAAGGGGAGAAGCACCATCTTCGTATGTACATATGGCGTGAGGGGTTGAATCAAACCTCCGAAACGCCACTGTACCGCTGACCCAGATTCGTAGCCTGTTTAGGTACGCTAACTTGTGATAACCCTTTTTGATGAAGAAAAAAATGTGTACGCCACAACATCTATGATAACCAAAGATGAGACGGGGGATACGCCTGCTTGCCATCCGCCCTCGTGTAACTCGTTGACGATTGATAATTAGGTGGCATGGGTAAACGATAGCCTCGGGCATCACGCATTTGCTGCTGATGTGGTTGGAACGACTCATCAGCCGACCGTTTAATTTGCCGACTTTCCACCTGTGGGTAGAGGCCACCTTTCAGTTGATATGCACTATATTCCCCGTATGGTGACGATTCAGGTGGGCTGGGGAAACTGATAGATGGAAGAATTGGGCGGGGCGTATTCTCTATGGACACATTGGAGCTGATAGACGATCTTGGCTCCGTAACCCTCGGTGCTGGTTTGGCCGAGATAAGAGGATATGAAGTAGAGTGTCTTTTGCCCTCGGCTTCTGACGGCTCATAGGGCGGATAAGCAGGGTTCGAATAACTCGGTGATGGCGGGGGTAGGTTCACATTCGACCCCTGAGGGAAGACAGTTTGTGCAGGAGACACTGGAGTTGATTGTGGATTAGAAGCACTTATAGATCCATATGATGGCTGGGCAAAGCCATTTGTAGATTGTCCAAAGTTGAGCAGTGCACCCGAAGGTTTGCTTGTTTGATATCCTGGTGGGGGTGGTGCTGTGGCGTAATCAACATTAGAAGGTCGCCTGTCGGAAAAGGATGTTCGATCCATGCTCGAATTGCTCATGGAACGAGCCCGGTATCCCTCAGGCGTCTGTGTCCCACGACGTTTCGCATACTCTTCCTCAGGGTTGTTGTTATACTCATCACCACCAGCAGGCTTTGCGTTGGTGTCACGTCTTCTCATACGAACATCACGTCTTATGCGTACACGACAACCCTGTTCAGCGACAGTCCGACTGAGAGTGGTGCTCTCGGTGAGACCTGGAAATTTCTTCGCACTGAACACAGTGAAGTCGGCTGATCTAAGATCCATTCGATGACAGGCATCAGTCGGAAGCTGCACGCTGCCGGACTCGGGTTCGGGGGCGTCCCTGTCAAGATCCCCTGCATTCTTGATCAGTTCGTAAAGACTGAATACCAAACGATATCGTCCCTCGTGGCGGACAGATAGATCTGGAAACAGGAAATAACCGGCAGGGTCAGGCCGGTCGAGATAGCAGCAGCCCGAAACAGGAAATCCCGTAAGAACGGGAGGAGATGTAGCTGCGGCCGTTTGCACCCTTCCATGAGCCATCGGACGGGCGTGTTCAAGAGAGGCATAGCAGAAGAAGTCGACGTTGTAGTCGAATGTGATGTCCCTAGCCCCTTCAAAGTTCTCGCCTTCAAATACCCTCAAGATAACAACCGGTGGAGGATCAACAGGACGGCGATCGGCAGAAGCTACGATCGATGTTAGATTCATAGATAATACTAGATCCGGGAAGGAGACACGAACATTTAGGCCCTGAACCACAGGCACGAGCACGCTCAGGTTGCTGGAGAACATCGAGTTGATACCACAAATGCCTTCCATCTTTCGTAACCCGACGTTCGCGAGCACAAGGTGACGATTTGCCCAGCCGTGATTCTGGGGCAGCCATCATGCTGGCAAGATTGGAGTCGGGCTATATTGATAGATCTATTGTTAGTCTGTTGTTTCTGCTGCCTAGATACTAAGAACATCACAAAAGAAAAAGTGAGAAGCATTCCGCCGCTGTCGATGTAGGTCTATCTAGTGTAATGCATATCGGAATCCACGATCAGATGATAGCTTACTTGTATGGACAGCATGATGAGTCTATTTTAATGATTAAATGACGAGCTCGTGATCGTAGTGCAGCCCTCCTTTCCCCAGATTGTGCTGGGGAGTCTGGATATCGAGAAGAGACAGGGCCAGCGAGACGTAGAAATTTCGGGTAGAGATAATGAGTTTATGGGACTGCGAGGGGCAAAATACAAGAAGCAAGAGCACACTCGCTGGGGAAAACCGTCGCGTTGGGTCGTAGTCGAAGTCTAATTAGGAGTCGGGGCTATTCGAGGTGTAGAGCTGACTCGTTCGGCGTGACGCAGTTCGCAACTAGGCAACCTTAACACACTCCCGGGTCGAGGCAAGACGCATTGGGTGAAGGAAACTCGGAGCGAATGTTAAAAGGCTGAGGCGTCGGGGGCCATGCAGAAGGAGAGTAAAACAGGGTTGCTGTTGGCGAGAGAAAAAAGAGCCAGACAACGACAAAAGCCTCAGACCATTTGCGAATAGAGAAGTGAAGGGATGGATAAGAAGAGGGCGAGAGTTAACGTTAGACTTGGAGGACTAGAGAACCAGTCGCACCAAAAGCGGGCTGGGACGCAGATGGACGGGCCTGGTTGATTGGTGATTCTTGGTTTCTGGAACAAACAGCCTACACTACGTGCACTAAGTGCAGTGTATTCACTACCTCTAGACTGCCTAGTGCTGGCCCATGCTGTGCTACTACTTATGTATGTACAGTAGTATCTGTACTTCCTCTCCACTATGCTACGCTCTGGGTGGTAGTGGGCAAGGGTGGAAGGGCTGCTGGGCCTTGAACTGACCATAAGTCTCGGTAAAATGGAATAATTACCGCACCTCGCTTGATACTTACTATATTTAACATGGAAAACTATCATGAGAATATCACGAAGGTTGGCCTTAAGTCAGGATCAATACGTAATTTTACCACAAAGTGAACCTTCTCTTGTTCCAAGTATTGGGAGAGACATTGGGATGCCAGGGCATCTGAGGCAAAACAACTGCTAGAGGCATCCCTTCACGGTACCGACGAAGCAAGTATCTTGCTTTTCCCCAGTGAACCCAGTTGGACGTTCTCGGGGCAGTACGCAGTATGGGGAGGGTGGATGCGACCGTGCGAGAGGAATATAGAAAGACGGAGCCCGGTGGCCTGTCAACCCCCTGTACATAAGTATCCAGTACGCAAGGATGGCATGAGATAAGCTTGATCAGATGGGTAGCCCAATCAGGCGGGACTTCTTAGTGGGGTCTTGCGACACCCATTCTCGTGGGTGCGTCCAAATGTCTCTCAATGATTCGGTCCTGTTTGCCTGCAATGGCTAGCCCTTGTCGCTTTCTCCACATCTCGTTGGTCAGTGGTCATCGTCCCACTTCCTTGCATATCTTCACCAGACCCATACCATGAGAAGTGGGACTAGCACTGGAGCTTGTGCGATTGTATCCACTACATGTCTATTTACCGGGCCCGTAGGGTGTCCTGCAATAGTGACGGAACCGTGGAATCATGTTCCGCAGCGTACCTACCTTGGTTGACATGTAGCACATCTGGCTTGCTGCACAGTACAGGCACTCTGTCAGGAAGGGAACCCCCCGACTGGGCGGCGGCAGTGTATGATCCCACCAACGTGGATTCAGGGCATCCGGTCCAAGTCCGCAGTTCTACTACGTAGTATGTAACGAATGCCTACAGTACCCACCTATCATACTGGACACGGAACTACCTAAGTACTATCTATAGGTATCACTACACAGATGCGCATTCGACTGGTGAGCGCACATTACCAGAACGTGAGGGTGTACAGCATACAGTAGGAAAAGCAAACCTTGGCTACGGACTGTACTAGTAAATTCACGAGCACAATCTAGTGTAACAGCTATGGCAATGGTGGCTATTAGTGTAGGTAAGCAATGCTGAAAAAAGCATCATTACGCATACTAGATACCAAAAAGCTAACCTGCTATGGCGTAGTATACTAGCCGAGTGGGGCTACCAGATACAACATTTGGAAGATGGAATTGGGCAAATTAGCCCAGATCCTTGAATCAGCTCCTGTCCAATTGCCCGTTTCCTGTTGGACACTGTCTTCGCCCACCGAGCACCCTTGCCACGGGGCCTTAGCGGGTAGAACCGAGTCCCCGGGCCATTGTTTCCTTCTATTTACGCAATACTATTTTACGCTACTGCTAATATTGATGCCCCGCTTCCTCAGTCTTTCATTGCATCCTCCCGAGGTCGTTTTTGTTACATGCCTTACTTAGACATCGAGAGTCCGTGTCAAACTGCTGTGCTAAGTATCCGTATGTGCTATACATTTACGCTAGCACAAACGACAATTTGGAAAGAGAAAAAACTTCGTGCTGCTTGCGCCTCCCTCGACCCGATCTGCCGGGTGTGCCGTGCGCTCATTTCCACCACTGTTTCAAGAACGAGCCCAGCTATGACAAGTTGTGACTTGTCTCAGTGACCTGCACATCTAGCAACGCTATTATTGTGTCAGCAATCATTGTGGGCAACACACATTGGGGTCCATGGCCAATATACGACTTGACAATATGCGCTCGAATTGGTGAGGACCATTCGACTGCCGATACTCGAAATGAATTTTGGGGGCCATATTTATTCAAACCGAGGGTCGGTAAGAAGCACGAACACCTCGCTACGATCTGGTAATCTCTTCTACCCCCGGTCTCACAGTGCTCTAGATCCTACGGGTCCCGACAGATGAATCGGCTAGCTACAGTATTACGACGGTATATACACTAATTAGTGTTCGTGGTATGAAGCGAAGCGGGCAAAATGAATTAAAAAAAAGGTAAATTGCAACGCAAGCTTCGTATAGAAACGGTCCCTGCCAACAAGGGTGCATGAACTTTCACATTCCTATTCGAGGGTCGAGGGGCAGTACCTGATAGGGGGATTCGGTTTGCTCATGCTGCCCGATTCCTTCCCCTCGGAACGATTAGCCCAGTAATAGATGAGCCCGTGAGTGTGGAAGCACCGTGTCGATCACAGTGTGATGCATGATACAACCGTCCCATGATCCGACAGTGCCTCTGGTGGGTGTGACCCATTATTTACCGCCAAATTATCCAGATCTGCTGGGTCATTCGGCACTCATGTGGTCATATTGTCTCTCTTCGCAAACAAGCGCTATACGCATGTCTAACACAATCATGTCAGTCTGCCATGCCTCGTTAGGTCTCCATGAGAACACCATCTGTTCTGTGCCACGGAATAATACACCATCGACAAACGAGAGATAGGCAACACAACATAACATGTGCCACAGGCTGCGAGCATGGTACTTTTCAATCCCGAAACCTGGTAATTGTGACAGTTCTCGGCTGAATCCTCGGTCGCAGCACAGTACACTGCTGCTACGTACACTATAAAAGTTTGCCTATATGCCATGCATTAGGCGCTTGAGGCAGCCTTTGGTCCCAGCCCACCGGAACTCGCAAGTCAATTGGTTCATCAGCCGATAACCTGGTTGGAGTATGAGGTCAGACATAGCCACCAACCAGGGTTCGGATGAATTAGTATTAGTATTTAGTATTTACTTACTTACTAGCAATACTATTAGTATTAGTAAGTATTAGTATAAGCAATACTAATACTTACTAGGCTTAGCAAATACTAGTAGTTTTAGCTAGTAAGTAAGTAAGTATTTAAGTAATACTAGTGTACTAATACTAATGCCCCACTTTATATTTACATATAAAAATAATCAGAAAAATTTAAAGAAAATTAATAAAAATAAAGCGTTAAGCTTATTTAAGTAATACTAGTAGTAAGCTAGTCCTTAATATAGTTAGTACAAAAAATATATAAAAATATATATATATATAATGTTAAAAAAATTAAATAAAATAGTATTTAATTTTAAAAAAATATATTATAAAACTAAATTTAAAGCTTTATTTAATTATATTTAATATATATTATTATTTAACATAATTAACTAAAGTAATAATATAATAGCTTAATATAAAATATATATTAAATATTAATAATATTAAACATTAATTATTTAAGTTTTTTAAAGTTTTTTAAGTAAATATAATATATTGTTTAATATAAAAAAAATATAAAGTGTTAAAATTAAAGTCCATTATTTTATATTTATTTAATTAAATTATAATAAGTTTATTAAATATATTAAATAAATAAATTTATTTTAGTTATATAAACTTAAATATATGCTTTTATAATATAGTTTATAATTGTTTTTAATTTTATATATATTTATTTTATATATTTAAAACTATTTTAAATTTTTAATTATTTTTTTAACTTAGTTTTAAATAAAAAAGTTATTTTTAAATTTTTTTATTAATAAGTAAATATTTACTAGTATACTATTAGTACTAGTAAGTATTAGTAAGTATTTTTTTAAAATCTTTTAGTAAGTATTAGTATTAGTTTTTATACTATTAGTAAGTATTAGTATTGCTAATACTTACTAATACTTACTAATGTCCGAACCCTGCCACCAACGCCAGTTATTTTGTTCTACTAGGCTACTGATCTAGCGACTACAATTAAAACCATAGGGTTAGTACTGCATATAGCATACTGTATTCCACCTTTGCAAAGAAGTACGTTGTAGTTATGTACTTTTTCTAACCCTAAGCCATTGTGCTCGCCTGAGGTCTAATTGTCCCGGAACCAAATTCTCTAGTCCTCGTAGTCCTATTAAGGGCCGGTTTGCTGTGATTGAGCTCCACGCGATATCTCGATTGACCGTTAAATCTCAACCGTCAAACCTGTCAGATCGCAAGACCCAGCTACCTAGTTGTAAGTATTAGGTCTCTCAGTAGTTGCCCGCCAGTGCCAGTCCTAGCAGTCATTGCTGTGAACTCCTCAGCGCCTATTTGATTCTTCCTGGGGACGCGCGGCAAGCTCCTCGAATAGTACCAGTTCTAACTACCCGCTAACAAGTGAAAACGTGGCCGGTCCTGGGGAATCTTATCCAGCCCGGGATCTCGTCCGGAACAACCGTTCTGCGGTGTCATAAGATATCTGCTACGTAGGCTAGCCTCGTCGACAGGCTCGACAGCAATATCTGACAGTAGCAGAGGTGAATAGCTAGTGTCGTTAGAGACATACACCAGGCCTTTAACATATATTTTCAAGTCCTTATATATGATAGGAGGTCAGAGTCTCAAGGAAGACGAGTGGTAATCATTCGTATCCTATTCAATTGCTCAATTGTCTAGTCAATTTGAAAATTGAAAGGGACAATAATGCCCATAATTATATGTTCAACCCAAGTCATGAAAGAAGTTCAAATCCCGGCAGTTTGCGCGTGCACGTGCCTCCACGATTTTCTCAAGCATATTTACAGCACAACCACGAAACCACGATGCTTCACTGTGGGACCCATATAGATAGATGAACACCATCGGGACGGCTGCATAAGCGTTGTCCTGACAGGTCTAGTCATGTGACGGAGATCTGGGGAACTCGTACTCGTGGTTTTCGCAGGGGCAACACGTGAACATCGGAACTCATAAGTGACGAGTCATCTGCTGCTAGACTTCACACTGAGACCCTTATCCTTGTTTGAACATACTTAGGCCAAATGTCAGCTGGGTACTAGATGAGCCTCCTCGAGCGTGCATGTTTCTGCAGACTCGAGGAGAACTGGTATGCAGACACTGTAGCACAACACCGTGAAGCATCAGACTAGTAATGCGGTGGCGCCTCAAGCGTGTTTCACACTCACCTTCATGAAAAGTTGTGTTACCTGTCAATTAATTTGTGTTGTGTTCTATTATCTAATTATCATCCCGAATGACATCCCAGCCGCCCTTTCCACCGTCTACACCGCAATCACTTAAAGTTCCAATATCAAGTATATTTATCAATGCTCGATTCCCTTGCATAGACGTCGCGTGACACCCGTCAGTCTTCGTGTTCTGGATCTCATCAATGGATGGAACACGCCACTGAGGTGGGCGACCTTTGGCTCCCCTCGAGGCGGTGTAGTGGATAAATCAAGGACTTGTAATACAGGAAGAGCCAGCCACATTGTCAAAACACGTCCTTGAGTCCCAATGGCTTGGATAGCGAAGACGACGGACCCCTATCGAAACCGGGTCATGAAATACATCAGGATGGAAACCGCTTTTTAGGCAAACAAACACTCCTCTCGTCTAAATTCTCCGGCCAGTCTATACCCAAACACCTTGATTGTGCGGTGACAGATAAATATTCGCAAACAACCTGTGTACTATGAACCGTCGTCTCGGGTTTACCTGGCACACTACTACTGGGCTTTTACTGGCTGGTAACCGAGAATAGCAAGGCAGATTCTTTCTATCGCGTGATCTTTTGCCTTTGGATAACACCGCCGTCGACCGTCGCCCTGAACTGTTACCGATAATCTGCCTCTGGTGCGCTCTTCTGACTGGTAACTTTCTGGGATATGGCGGCAAGCCTTTTCGATGATAGAGATGCGATCTTGAAACGAATGTATACTCCCTAACACAAGGTGTAGTACTTGGTGGATCATTTGATCTCACTAGCAATCTCAGAAGTTTGGTAATATGGTACGAAGCTTATTTGCTCCTCTTTGAGTTTTCATTAGATGCCGCGGATAGTGTTGTAAAAATTCCTACCGCAGCAGATTTTCGAACATTTTAGCGAGTTAAAGCGTGTTCACCATCAATTCGTTATCATTTACTTCGGGGTGATCCAAGCTTAGGGCGGTTAGAACAAGTGAATATGTCCCTGGTCAATGATCAACGACATGGACAAGATCATACGGCTGTCCATTGCTCTTCGAGCAATAAATTATTCTTCAACACCACTAGTTAGCAATTTCCTAGGGGCCATATTAATATGCAGTCTGCCCTGCTTTCTACGTTATTCTTCCTCGTTCTCTCGCTCTCCGAAAGATACAGTCCCTTTTAAGCGTCTGTGCTACGTCGAAAATGGTCGACTAAGATGCTAGGTAGCCGGTGATTTGCCTCGATCTGTCGGCTTTAAATTGCTCGTTATAGTTGTGATTTATTTCCCGATGGTATTCCGTTCTTGCACTTAATGTCTACATAAAAGATAACCACCCGTCGATAGAGCAAATGCTACTGTCGTACTTTAGTCGACAGACACTTCGACTACTATAACTCCATTGTATTCACGTGTCAATTATACAACTCCACGCTTGACACAATTTCTCTACGACATACAGAATGGACTTAGGGAGACCCCAACCACCCGCTATCCCATACGACATTTCCTAGAAATAATGCCAAGTATTGTTAAAAGTTCACGAAACCAATGAATAATAGAGCCCTGACGAGGGCTGCCTTAGAAAGGGACAGATGACTTCCGTAAAGAAAACTATTAAAGGAAACTAGTTAGGTATTGTCATTACGGCGCGGAGACTTACGGCGGTTGATATAACGCACCAAAAGACCTCAAGCTGTAAGTCAGGCTAAGAACATTCAAGGGCGATCCAACAAATAAGCGACACTAGCAGGACGTTCGATTTCGTCCGGGTCAAGCCAAGTCGGTAGCGTCGTACCCGAGTTATTCCAGCGAGCCTTCGATCTCGTCCGGGCGCCAGGGACGGCATTACGTGCATGAGTAGCCGGAACGTAGTAACTGTATACCGCCTCCGGATCCCAATCACGTTCAGGAGGCTGCATGGACGAAGCCAGCGGCTGGCTCTCTGATTCTAGGATATCAAACTGCGGCATCGGCAGCCCGCGATCAGTCCCACAGAACCAAGCCTCCTCGTCCTTGCGCTTCCTCTTCCTGGCGACGCTCCTGCTGTCGCCCCAGCCCCAGTCTAGGATCTGCCGCCAGCAGTGCGCGAACACGCAGATCAACGTCGTCCCTATCGTAACAACAACCACGGCGACTCCCAATGCTGTTGCGAAGTCCCTGGGAAAGTTCTCTCCGTTTCTCCCTGCTTGATTAATGCCAGGCGTTTCTTCGCGAAGCCTTGGCCTTGTTTCGGATTTGGAGAGAATGTGCGCATGCGAAGGACAAATACAGAAGGATATTAGGAGAGTGAGGAACACATGATAAATTATTGGAGCACTCCTTATCTGCGTCCATAATAGCCGCAACGCTAGCATTTTTGAGAGTCTATCAACGTGACAGGATCCCTATATAGGCAAACATATAAACCCTATAAACTTCGTTGTTAATCTTGCTCCGGAGGAGCTAATAAATATATAGTGGTGTTTATTTTGTATCATTACCAAGAAAAAAATGACGCAATATGAGTAGTGATATTCCGAGGCTTGCTTCACTCCTAAACATCTCGTCGTCCTGCACGTCTGAGTACGGGCCATATACGACCTTGTATTTCCCCCCTCCCCTGTCAAAACACGAGATGGAGGGATCTATGATGTAGTATACAGCGGATGAGACGGGGCTCGACCAAGAGTGAGAAGCTTAAACCCGAGAGTACCAGGATTTATATAAAGTTTAAACGACGATCGAGGCCCTCGATTTAACGACGTAGGTTCCGGTGTACATATGCTCCTTCGCATATACGAGTTCATGTCCTGCTCGCTCGAGCTCGAGAATTAAACCTGCCAATGAGAGTATTGAATCGAGCATAGATGTAAAGTTCAGACGGGCTCTGCTGAGTTCGGTAGACGAGCTTGATTGTCAAGGTAATACAAGTCTATGCGCTCATGCGAAATTGAGAACTCAATACGATAGCCATTACTGACCGCCCCCCAAGTCCTAGCCGCCGGTGCTCTATTTTGCCATCAGGGCCTCGACTCTAAAGGAGCATAGTATCAAGAAGAGCGGAACCGTCGAGCACTCGGAATCCCTTCCCCGTGCTGCTCCGAACAATACGCTATCAGTCGTACCTGTGACCAAAGAAAGAATCATGTAATCTACGACAATGTAGGGAAGGTACGAGGCAGCCGTGTATATGGTGACCCCTGACGGCGGGTATTTGGTCACCTACTCCGTTATTACTTAAACATCAATACCACGTTTAATTGCAGCTAATATATGATACAAACTGCGCGGAAAAACTGCAGTTGCCCCAGCTATACTAAAGCTTCGACCCGGCTGTGATTTCATGACGTAAACTTAGCATCTCTCGACAGCTTCACGTAACGATGCTGGAAGAAATACATATCGTAATTGACCATCCAGTACCGACTCCCAGCGACTAGCTTCAACGAGCGTATTTGCAAACCAGTTCACATAGTTCCCGTCTGTCGTGTCTATCCAGCCGAACGGTGGTGGGGTCTATGATGTACCCAACGAAGTCGATGTAGATTTGCTGTTATTTCCTTATTGCTGGCGCTGCTCGCGTCGGTCTCTTATCGGGTCTGAAAAAACGTCGAAGCGGTATCACTCCTAGGTACATTAAGCGCAGGGGGAGATCATCCTATGCACTGGTCGTATACGGAATCGATGTTCACCTCTCGGCTGTTGAATCTCGATAACGACCCAAGAGTATAGAGCATTGTGTCTGTGATAATTACCAGGACACTTGCCTAGAGAGTGGACTCAGTATTCTATTTGGGAAAATACTTCGCCGAGTTATGCATTGCTGATCTGCTCTGTTGTCTACCTGCTGGCGAGGTAGAGCGCCTTACATTGCAATATGAACAAGCGGTCAATGTAATCAGCTTGCTGCAGCTTTCAAGGTCTGAAAGCCGAGACGAGACATAGATAGATGCACACCTTGGCGATTGCCAGTGTTCCCGATGACGGCCATGTCTTGATTTGTCCAGCGAGGCTCACGCCTTGTCAGAGCCCAAGCGTCATGGATGAGGAAATTGCTTTTGTAATCGCGCACCATAGGACGAATGGGCCAGCTCCTCTATGCCAATGACGGACGTATTATCTCCTCTATAACACAGGATCACCAATTTCTAACGTGCCCCTATACACGGCAGCCATGGTTTGGATATGGACTCAATACAATATTTGTTGATGTGGGCCGCTGCCGGGACCAGGCAGGAATTAAGTTGAGGAACTTGGCCTCCCTCAACATAGTCTCAGGTTTTTCTCACCTTGCCATGAAACTGCAAATTGACAGATAGAAGACCCTCATTGTCTATAAATGCACAGACTTCATAAATTATTCTGCCTCTTAATCATGTGTAAGTACATTCGTCCATGTGGTCACCAGCGCAGGTGGTTTGAGGGTCTCAAGAGGAAGTCGTAAGGCATTTACAGTATTTGGCTTTCGACAGCACAGCCTACGGCCTCCATTCAAAATACAACATTCAGCCCTTTTCTATCATTTATTCTTCTATATATGTACTACCAGGTATGTAGGTATGTAAGGTTAGTGTGTATAATGGTACTGAGTACATGTGTGTAGGTAGTGTACAGTAGCTTGGCGCACGTGTGGCTGTGTGGGGGCGGGTCAAATTGTGGAGTATGTACGCGGGGGCGGGCTGTAGGTAGCGGCAAGTCCGCTCTATCGCCCCGGCTGGCGGGTAGGGCAGTCCACTCTTTGTACTTGAGACCCCTTTCTGAACTAGGCGTTATGCGCCAAATTAAAACATCTTCAATGTTGCTTGAGAGCATCTCTATATACCTAAGTATCAGGTCAGATTTTGCTGTATACAGCCATAATCGGCATTGTATAACTATGCAGATCGACTATAGGTAGCGACCCTTGTCTAACCTACAAACTTGGATGTGGATCTATCCAGGTAGTCGGATCGTACTAGTTCGATCTACCTACTGTATGTAGGTAGATAGATATTATGGATGCTTGAAAACAAAGCTGACTTTTGTTTTTCTGTCCTGTATTTTCAACGAAACTACGATATATGGCGAGCGACACTCCTCAAGTCTCGGCGAACCTTGGCCTCAATCCCACCACATACTCGGTCTCCTCTGATGAACCTCCACACCTGAGCCTCACAGTTACCTCATATTATACCGATGCCATTACGATCTTTGCGGATGACTTGTCCCCTCGATTAATAACACAGTCCGGCTGCGCCTTGGTCATTACAGACCTAGCGGACAGCACTATTGTCAAGCAGACCACGCGAACAAACTGCCGCATCCCCCTGCCACAGAAGGTCGCTGTACCATTAGACGAATCTCTGTTCTACAGTCTATACCCTGACCAATCACTGACCCTCTCGGCTTTATTCACCGGGTCATCGAAACGACGCATAGCAAATGGCGTAGACAACCTTGAGCCTGGTCATAAATATATGATTACCCTTTCTGGCAGCCAGCGTCTACAATGGAATAGAATCCGGTGGTGGGAACACGGGACGAAGGATGAGGTACTGGCGAAGGGGCTTGATGGGAGAGAGGTTCGGTATGGGAGAGGTCCTCACGAGCCAATTGAGATCGACATCACAGGCATGCCAGAAAAGCCCATTTATCTCGACTGCCAGTATTGACAGGTAGGTTCAGTAAATCATAGATAGTATGAAATGGAGACATATCCATGCCTTGGTCTATGTATGCCTTCCGGGTACTCTTAAGCCGAGAAGCACCCAACCTTCTCGCTAGGCGGGCTGAATTGGAACATTGCGCGCCTCAGAGTAACTCCAGAACCAAACATAGCGTAACAGCGCTCAGCATCGTCCATTGTGGCGGCATCGGCCTCCCATCACGGTAGGCTACCACAGTACCCCGACACACAACTGCACCGTTGACCAGCAGAGCCGCAATCCGAGTGGGTTGATATATACAACCAAGGCCAACAGCGATTCTTAGTACTGCGGCGGCGTACCCGGCCTGGTTTGGTGTCAAATATTCTTTAGATAACTGTGACAACCAGCGATTCTTATCGGCATAGTAGGATGCCCATGCTCGATTCGGAAAGGGTATTCCAATCAACGGCAGCGCAGAGATGACGCAGAGGGAGCCAAAAGCCACAGATACTTTATCTGACCACGTATTCATAGCTAATCAGAGGTCGCTTTGTGAGGGCATGTCCTGAAGAAATTGGTTTGATCGAGTATGTGAAATGATACAGCAAGAGTGGCGCAGGAGACAAACAAAAGATCGTCTAGATAGATAATAAATCATCTGGAATAGTATGAGAGATGACGTATGGCTGACTACCGTGCGGCCCGGCACGGCCCGTCAGATATCTAAATGCGAGAAGCTTGTTCAACGAACTGAAAGCTTCCAGGTTAGATCAAGCCCTGAGTAGTACGTGCAAATTACGATATTGAAAACTCGGTGCAGAGGCGTACCGTATCGAGGGAAAGATAACCGTCAAACTCATAGAGCATGTTTCTCTTGTTACTCTACATGATGCCGCTTCTACTAGGTAGGTTGCCCCTGTCTGTCCCGTGAGCCCCGTGAGCCCCGCGAACTTGCGTTACGAACAAACAAGGTTTTGAAGCCATGGAACAATCCCTTGGGAGGAGGAAAGGACTAGGATTTGGTGGCAGGAGCTTCGTTAGAACATAGCTATTTCCTAGGAATTTCATTATCTTGGGTTGCGTGTAGTCTCACCCTTTTACATATTGAATCGGGCCTAGGGATACGTCTGTACCCGGGACCCCCAACCAAGGAGGTATTCTGGCAATACGCATCCAAGATTGGTAGTAGTCACCGAATGTATTGGGGAATCAATTGATCAAATAGAACACAAGTAGGTCAACTAAGTAAATAAACGATAAAATCAACGATGATTGCTATGGTGCTTTGTAAAGGAGTGGTGGTGGCTAAGTTGACTGAGGTGGCCAAAAATCTCCGAAATCAGACCCCCCTTTGCACACTACATGCTATAAGTACCTACAATATACCCCCCTATTATTGGCTAGACCCCTATCTTCACCAGTCACCCGGTTTCAATATAGAAGGGTTAAAGGTACTGCTGTGCGCCTACTTTTCGCAGCTTGCCATATCATGCACTTGTTCCAAAGGGGGCTTATTTAGATAATTTCAAGATAGGTAGCAGATATGGAGGTTAAGGTGTTGATGCCCGAGGGTCGATTCACACTGCTACCTACATGGACCTCTTTCCAAGCCCATAAGCACAGCCACATCAGCTTTGGGCTTGTTGTGACACGCCCACCGATTTCGATCGCAAAACATCCAGTTACATCCAATCACGAAAATGATTGATCATTTTAGTTACGACCCAGGTGACAATAGGCATCCATCTCGACTGTGGCTATGCCTACATCCCAGATAAAGGTACTGACCATTAAAGTAGCTAAAAACACCAAGAAAAACACATCTTTATTGTTAGTTATTTATATTGCTAATTCCTTCGGAAATAAGAGAACGATTGATCCTGTTAAGTAAACTAGTTACATATTGATTTTACAATAGCTTATATCTTGAAAAGGGGGGGGGGGGGGTAATTCATTATTTTCTTCCACCGCCTCGACCGCCTCACCGTCGTTCTCCAATCATTCGCGTGAGGCTAAGCTGCGAATCAGCATGCATATGCAGTACTGCCACGATTTAAAGGGGCGCAGCGCCGAGTGCATGCATATAACAATCTAATTGTCTTTCCTCATCGAACCTCGACACTAGCGTGATTCATGGGACCACCATGGATCCCATTTCTGCCCTTAACTTCGCTTCCAGCATCGTCACGTTTGTCGACTTCGCTGCTAAGCTGATCTCAGCCGCCACAGTCATTTTCCGATCCAAAGAAGGGGCTTCCACGGAAAACTTAGGTATCGAAAATGTGTATGCCAAGTTAGAGGATTTAAGCGCACAACTCGGAAGCTCGACATGTCCTAGGCAGTTATCGCCTTCATCCCAGTTTGGAGATGTGCTGGCTGTCCAAGAGCTCTCGGTGGCGTGTAAACAGGACTGTCGAGAGATGATTGACGCTCTTCAAGCTCTTAAGGTCCGAGGCAAGAATTTCCGACTTTGGAGAAGTGTGAAAGCGGCTTTCAAAGCTGAGCTCGGAAAACAAAAAATCGCCGCAATCGAGAGCCGGCTAGAGCGGACCCAAAAAATCATATCGCTCCATATCAGCTCAATTCTCAGGTATTGATCCCATTGTATGACATATGCTCTCCGGCTAATTACAATACTAATGTTTGCCTGTTCAGTCGTCAGATTTCCCAGCTGAGTAAGACTGTAGAATCCATGAACAATGGCAGCGCCAAAGTAGGACAGGCATCCATCATAGAGTCCATGTCCAACGACTTGGAAAATCTTAAGCTCGAGTCTAAGTCGGTAGACGCCGTCAGAACGCAGTCTATATTTTCCGTGGGCCAAGTACAGCTGTTCGTAGATCTGCTGTCGAGGCTAGTCAAAGCCGAGGAACGCTTGCAGGCAGACGCCGTCATTGCTAGCTTGAATTACGACTGTCGACCAATTAGACACAGTATAATCTCGCAAGCTCATCAAAATACTTTCCATTGGGCATTCGAAGACTCACATCTGTCAAACTGGCTCTGTTCCGGAACTGGCATATTCTGGGTATCCGGAAGGGCTGGGTCTGGAAAGTCTACATTCGTGAAGTTCTTGGCGGACCATTCCCAGACTCGTGAATTACTGGCAAGATGGACCGACTCGAAAGAGCTCGTGATTGCTGCCCATTATTTCTGGAGTGCCGGAACAACGATGCAAAAGACTCAGCAGGGCCTCCTCCAGTCGTTGCTATTCGACATCTTCAGAAATTGCCCCAAGTACATTCCGACTGTGTGCCCCGTTCGCTGGGGTGATGCGAAACACCAAAAATCCCTTAGTTATTCGAAGCCGTGGACAATCAATGAACTATCAGATACCCTTCGTGCCCTGGCAGTAGCAGACAATATGCCACTCAAGTTTTGTTTCTTCATCGATGGTCTTGATGAGTACGAAGATGACCATATTGAGCTTTGTAGCGTTTTGCGGGACATGTCTCGGTCATCAAACATCAAAATCTGTCTCTCTAGTCGACCTTGGGTGGTATTTGAGGATAGCTTTGGTGCTGACAATCTGAAAAAGCTGTACATGCACGATCTAACTCGAGATGATATTGAGGCATTTGCAAGAGAACAACTCCAAACACATCCAAGATGGGCAATTAACTCTACTGAGATTGGCGAAAAAGAAAAGCGTGATCTGATCGAACAGGTTGCCGAGAGGGCCGAAGGGGTGTTCCTCTGGGCGTTTCTTGTAACAAGATCGCTGCGCGAAGGATTATCGAATGACGACACCATCACCGATATGTGGAGGAGATTAGAGAGTCTACCAAAAGACTTACAACGCCTATTCAAGCACATGCTGGATAGCGTAGACGCCATCTACCACCCTAAGATGGCAGGTGCCTTGCAAGTCGCTATCCATGCATTCGAGCCAATACAAGCCGACATATACTGGCACCTGGAGAAGGAGCTTGAGGAGCAAGACTACGCCATCAAGTGTTCCATGAGTGTACCTTCAGCCGCTCAATATTCGACACGACGAGAGCAGATCCGACGTAGGATCAATGCTCGAACCAAGGGTTTGCTCGAGACGCGCAATGACCGTGTCGAATTTCTCCATCGAACAGTGAGGGACTTTCTTCTCACTGCTGAGATGAGCGACTACTTGGCACACAAGTTAAATAGTAGTTTTAACGCCTATAATTCCATTACTAAGTCGTACCTCGCTTTGCTGAAGACGACTTCCTATATGAACTTAAGTAGCCTGTCAGTTATCAGGCAAGAACCCGGTCGAAATGGAGGCTTATTCATTGCGCACCTAAACCAAGCTTTACTATATGCCGCCGAGGCTCTGAAAACAATGGCACCAGACTTCAATGATACCATCAAGATTCTTGACGAATACGAAAGTTCTATCGTCAAAATGGTGGAAAACTCTCACATTACTATCGGCGGTGCCCTCGGATCCTGTGATCCGCGAGTAGTTTTCCGTGAGGAGGTCGTCAGGCATCAGCTCGTTCCATACGTTCGGAGGAAGGTTCGAGAAGAGCCCGGGTACTTCTGCATATTTCAAGACTCGCCGCTCTGTGCAGCTCTTACACCGATGACCCTCGCTTCTGGCGAAAGCCCCTTTCCCGTGCCAGAGATGCTCGAAATCCTCCTTAAGCGCGAGAACGACCAAAATACAGTATCTGTAAGGGCCAGTGAATGCGATGTTTATTCGTCTTTAGCCTTCTTTATGCGTAAATATCGTTTGAACGTAATGGCCTGTGTGAATTGGCATTGGGGCAATCAGAGACTCGGCCACGCAGTTGAGAAGGGCATCTTTGACTTATTTTTATCTTACGATGCAGACCCTGACGCTTTTGTCGACGACGAGATTGGAGAGTATACTGTTTTCTCCGAGTTCTTCATTGGCATATTAGGGGGATGCCCAAGGGCGTATTTCGGAGCAAGTCTTTGCACCTTGGACGCTTTTTTACGAGCGCGGCCCAGCCTAAGTTCCATGCCTGAAAAGAGACATGGCCTAAACATAAGCGACGCTGCTGGTCGTGGCGTGAACCAGCCACATCTAGGTGCCAAGGATATCACGTCTCCGCTGACCCAGATTATCCAATATCTACAGGACAAGTCCAACTGGCCGTACAATTTGGAAGAATTTGAATATTGGAGCACAGTCCTAGGGAGATTGATCCGCTACGCCCTCAAGCAGAATCAGGATCTAACACCATTGGCCTCTGCCCTACGAGAAAGTGATCTACCAAATTATGAACAACCTGTGGCGGGATTGTTAGATCTTATCGAGGGCGGCGATCACAATCTCACAACACTCAAGAGAACCCGAGATTCATCCAGCGAGGGGATTGATGGGGGAGAGTCTGCAGCGTGTCAGAGAAGGAACCGCGAAAGAGTAAATCAGAGCTCTAAGCGCCGGAAAAGAATCGACGAACCTGAGGAATGAGTCTCAGTCACAGAAGGCGTGAAAATTAATAGCATATGTTTAGGTTTCGTTGACTGCCGTCACATATGCTGTGTGTATAGTACTTTGCCGGTGACAGAACGGACATAGAGAAAGTGTACACATGCGCTAAGCCAGCCGGGCTGAAGCCTGTAGCGCTTGAATATATTTCATATTCTACACCCCTTTGGTCCACCCCTTTATCCCATACAATATCTCGATTTTCAAACAACGACAACTCCGCTATAACACGAAATAAAAATGTGTAGCGATATTATTCAACGTAGCATCTATAAAGTTGTGCAAGGTAAATCTACTACTTCTTGCAACACGCTGTTAGAGAGGCAAATCAAATCAAAACGTGGTTTCGTCGCGAGGCTAACATAATCATCAATTCCTGGCTTCTGAAATACCGACAGGGACGCTTTAGCTCACGTGGCAAGAGCGTGGTCTCGGAAGACCGGCCAAAACTACAGCCAGTAATCATATCCAAAGACAGGTTGCCAACTAAGTGGTGTCAAGAGTGAGGGGTGGTCAAGTATATTCGTGGCTCAAAAACAAGAGGTCTAATCTACCAGGTCCCAATCTAATCTAATTTTACATGCTTGATTCTAGTGCCCATTTTCCTGCACAATGTGATGACTTGAAATATCCTTAATGACATAAATCTGATCAAATAGAACGACCTGGTCGAGGAACATCGACCAAACGTTCATCCTCCGCTTGCTCAACCTCGCCGCGGCAACGTCTTTTGTAGCTTCAACGCCTTCGCGTCTCAGCTCTTCGAGGCCGTTGAAGGCTAGCATTAGGCATTTGTACTCGTACTCGCCAACCGAGTGTAGTACTTTCTTCTTACTCTCAACAGTGTCATGAGGCTTGAACTCGGGGAAATCAACCGAGTTCAAGGCACCCTCGTCTTGGTCTCGCTGTATCGATCCCAGATCGTTGTAGATGCGGGCCATAGTGGCGAGATGACGGTATACGTCGGCGGCCAGGTACTTCTCGCCGGCAGTGGGGAAGACGTCCTTACCACCACCCGGAGTTAGCGTGGTGCTGAGAAGGCATCCGATGTAGGCCCAGGCGAAGGGGCCGGAAACGTTGTCTGCACCTGTGCTGCGTGCCCAGTTGTAGAACGTGCTGGTAGAACCGGATCCAGGTTTTCCGCTATCACGTTGCTGTCGGAACCGCGCGCTATCTTCTTCTTGTTGAACTTGAGCCAAGATGTAAGTCCGGAGCTCGCGTTCGAGAGTCTTTTGATCCGCGGCGCTGGCCTTCGTGACGATAGGGTGCTCAAAGCAATACTTCTTGAATCCTTTCAGAGTGGCGATTACTTCGTCCTGGGGAGTGGCACTGCCGTTGCCGTTGGCATGACCGTTGGACTGCTTGGTACCATTGGCAGCGACTGATTCCTCCTCGGGAAATACATTGTGAATTAACTGGCGGAGCTCAGACATACGGCCCTGGAAGGCGGGTGCTGCCACAGCCTCCATAAATTCGTCAACTTGGTAGGTAAGCATAGAGAGAAGTGATACCTCATATATGAATGAGGCAGACGCGAAAGTCCGGGCGCGGTTGTTGGGGCTCGTCCAGAAGAGTGGGATGAGATCGAAGTACTTGTCCTCCTGCATGCCCTGGCGCTGGAACACTTCCAGTCTACGCTTTAATAATAGGGGCTTTAGGAGTATAGCCTCGATCATGGAACCCTTCAGTTCCCATACGGGGTGCGCGCTGAACAGCTCTGCTTTTGAGAACAGCTTGACGTGCTTATCCATGTTTGCGGATGATATGTTTTTCCAGAGACTGGAACCGATCGTAGCACTGGTCGCAGGTGCCGAGCTGGCGGCCTTGAGTGCTGCTAGGACGTACGAATCTGTCAAGAGGCGAGACGCATAGCTGACTTTCTCAATCCAAATATAGTTCAGAGGACGGTCCTCAATGGATTGAATGAAGGCCACACCACGCTTAATGGCTTGGTCTAGGGGTTCACGGAGATCGTCGAAGAAACGGACACGTCGAGCTTCGCTTAGAATCAGAACGCCGTAAGCAGTCTCTTCAATTGAGTGGTTCCATGAGCCGTCCTCTTGTTGATCCAGTAGGGGTCTGAAACAAGCCTGGAAGAGAGCAACAGCAAGTCTGGACTGTAGATTCTCGTCAAACACGCCAGGTAGCTTATCCTGCTCTATCAAGTTTAGAATGTCGACAAAAGCTTCTACCATGAGGACTGAAGGGTACAGATAACAGGTGTTCTATGTATTTCCAGTTAGTTCTCATATCAATCCTCGGTCTCATGGGTTATCACATACCCATTTGTCTACAATCTTGCCATCGGCCTGCCACCAGAAGTCGACGAGGAACTTAGAAACTTTAAGGATCTGGCTAGAGAATAGGGATACGTCTGGCTGGTGAAGAAGAGCCAAAAGGGCGTTGCAGTTAGCGGTTGGGCTGGGATCTCTCTCTCCAGCGTATGTGCGGAAATGAGTTTCAGCCTCAAATACTTCGATCAAGCTGTTGGGGCTGACAGGTCGTCCAAGCATGTTTAAGGAAGAAATAGTCTTAGCGGTATCATCAACATCCGCCTCGAAGAAAGGAGCTACCATTTGGCATTAGTGAGATTGTCGACTAAAAAATTGTGTATTCAGAGAGCATACCAAAACCAAGGACACCTTTCTCAACCTCAAAGGAGTGGCTCATGATGTCCAGCATCTTAGTCAGCTCAGGGCTCTTCAGGTCGGCGTGAGTGAAACCTGCTCTGAGTAAAGTCGACAACATCTGAAACATCGTCAGTTGGTATACTGGCTAAACCGGATTCTCATAACACTTACCCAAGTGATTTCGAAATGTGTTGAGGGGAAGGCACTGGGAACAGCTCCACTACCACGACCAGCAGCATATTTGATAACGTGCCTGAGATACTCCTCAGACTCGTCATCCCACTCTGAAGCGTGCATCATGTATGCCGCTGTTGAAGAAGGCGAGCCCAACATGGAGCCGTGCACTCTGTGGTGTTTCACCTTGTCAAAGTCCAGCTTGCCAATAAAGGACTCCAATGAGTGAAGTGCCGTGAACCTCCGAGGGCCGTAAAGGAATTCTGGGCGGAAACGCGACAGTTTGGCGTTGTTTATCTTCATCAACAGCTTTTTGGAGGCAAACTCAAAAACTAATGATGAATCTTCCTTCTCTAGTAATTCGAGCATGGCTGGAACAATGATTTCAAAACCGACATGCTCTGTCGTCGATGCATCCCAAGCAGCCAACTGGGACCGCAAAGACGATGTCGCCTTTTCAATGCGCTTAGCAAGATCCTGGGCATCGTGCTGAAGCTGAAGCGGTTCGGCATGGTGACGTTTAAGAGCCAACAGAGGCCCTGCTGTGTTTAAGATACCGTCGATTTGAGCGCCTGAGCCGATCGTCCAACCACCATCTTCCGACTGGGTAGATAGAACATATTCAAAGCACTCAGGGAAGAGCCATTGTTTCTGACCATCTACGACCTTTGTCACCATCGCAACCCAGGCCGTATCGTATGCAGCAACGCTCATCGCCCCTAAGCCATACTTTTCAGTATAGTTCTCCAAGGCCGTTCGAATCAACGATTTAGCATCGTCTGCAAGGCGGTGAGCGTCCCCCATGATGGCTGATTTTCTTTGTATGAAGCTCCGTGGTAAAAATCTCTATCTCTCTTCTCCGTATCAAATAATAGATTACTTTCGAGATAATCAACGTATGATGGTGGTGTTATCTACAGCCCATTATCATGCCCCTTTGTTGTATTTATCTCGGTGCTCACTTATAAACCACATGCAAACCAAATAGTCGGAGTCCTTAATATGAGAGAGCCAGGCTCAGCTAGGTAAGCACATGCTTATGGATAGACCACTAGTCGTTTGAGCCCCCAGAAGGATCCTAATCCACAGGTTGCGATTTGTCAATTTGTATGACTGTACATAGTATAGTCGAGATCCAAAAATAAAAGCTAGTGACCGACACTCGGATCACCAAAACCGGCATCGCCGTACCGGGGTGCGCCCCATAGAGACGTCCGTCTATTATTAGGGGACCACAAGGGCTGAAATTATGCATTTCAATTTCGATTCTAGTGATCTACAAGCGGTGTCAGGTCGCATCGTCGAGGTCTAAAAAGTCAAGCTTGGTACTCCAAGTATATCAATCTTCCGGGCCAGCAACTCTATAGTAAACAATTTTGCTGTCGAAACGCATGTCAAGAGAACGACGACAGACAAGATGGATGCACTACACGAGTTCCTCGAGCGCGACGACGCGACTAGCATTCTAGGCACAGCCGGCGTCACTGTGGTGTTTCTCGTTTGGGCATATTATCGCTTCATTGCGACACCAGACCTGAGCTTCATCCCACGAGCTGGAAAGGCGCCGGGTCTATTTGGACTTGGTATGAACGATGTCAAACGCGACTTTGCCAAAAACGGAACAAAAATCATCAATGACGGCTATCGGAAGGTAAAGCTTTGCGAGGACCTGGTTTGCGCAGCCGCAATTAACTAACAGTGTGCACACAGAACAGAAATGGAATGTTTTTAGTGCAGACGCTGAACGTGGAGCGTGTTGTGTTGAGCCCCAAGTATATTGAGGAGATCAATAGCAAGGTACCCGAAGGAACACTGGATATGGTCGAAGGCCTGCGAGAGGTATGTGAAGTGATGCGATCTCAAATACGTGTGTTGTTCCTCACTAATTGGCATCGTAGCGACTTCTAAGCGCCCAAACCAACCTCGACGTCGTGTTTAGGAGTCCTCTACACATCGATGTTTGCAAGGACCAGCTTACGCGAAACCTACGTAATTACACCCATCGACACATTTAGTGAAGCCAAGTAATGTTGCTAACTGCTTGCGACAGATCACTTGATCGGGCCACTCCACGATGAAGCAAACCACACCCTTACGAGACTTATCCCCACCAAGACCGAACTTCGGGCATACGATACCATGGTCGGAATTATAACCAAGAATGCATCGCGGATGTTTGGTGGAACTGAGATCAGCCGAAACGAGGAATGGCTCAAGTCAGCCGCCGACTACTCGATGGACGTTGTCAGCGTTGCTGTTAAGCTGCGCCCCTACCCTGCTTTTGTACGCCCTATAATGTATCCCTTTTTGGAGGGGTCCAAACTCCTTGACCACCATCTTCACGTTGCGAAAAAGACTTTCAGCCACATCTTCGCGGAGCGCCTGGCTTTGAAGGACAGCGATGAGAAGCCCATCGACATGCTTCAATGGTTAGCGGATTCGGCGCGTGGTACCGACCGCAACCCTGACGTCCTAGCCCACAACATGCTATTCATGGCCTTGGCTTCAGTACACACCAGCTCGGCAACCATCATCCATGTCCTCTTCGATCTGTGCTCAAACCCCGAATTTATGGAGCAGCTTCGCCAAGACGTAAGGCAAGCCGTCGACGAGTCCGGCTGGACGCTAGCGGGCATTGCCAAGATGAAGAAGGTCGACAGTTTCATGAAAGAATCCCAGCGAATGAACCAAGCTGTGCTGAGTAAGTTGGCTGCCCTGCAGTGCACCGTTTTTAGATCTTAGTGGCTGACTGTAAATTGATAGTGACCTTCAACCGCAAAGTAGCCAGGCCCCTCAAGTTCGAGGACGGCACCACGCTCCCTGTCGGAACCTACATCACCATGCCCAGTCACGCTGTGGCGACCGACCCCGATATCTACTCTAACCCCGAGACATTCGATGGTAACCGCTTCTACGAAAAGAGAATGTCGTCCAAGGTTGAGGCTAACCGACATCAATTCGCGACCACGGGACCCGAGAGTCTTGCCTTTGGCCAAGGAAAGACGGCGTGCCCCGGTCGCTTCTTCGCCGCCTCTAACATCAAGGTGGTGCTCGCTAACCTTCTCCTCAACTACGACATCTCATTCCCGCCTGGACAGACGGAACGGCCCAAGAACCTACACAAGGGTGGTCTAGTCCGCCCGGATCCCAGACAAACTCTAATCTTTACCCCTCGCAAGTAAGGGCGAACAAAATCTTACACAAATAAGTTGCATTCATGATTTTATTGTCCGGCGCGGGTGGGCCAATGGTGTCTATAGAATATCTAGAGCATAGAGTTCAGGGTCTTCAAACAATTGAAATTTAATCATCACACCGTCTCACATGCTGCTACGTGTACCTTGTTGTCTACTATGTGGGCCATGGTTATTACTAATGCTGACCGTGAGCATGAATTAATTGGTACCTCCTTATACGATGCCGGGGGTACAGACAACGGCAATACCCGCGCTCATGTGGTACTTCACTGTACTGGTAGCATAACACAGTACTCCGTATTACGCAGTAGATAGTTTATTTACGAGCGCATGCATAAGCCAAGGATCAGTTACGTGTGGATGCGCCACGCCGTTAACCACCTCCCTGGGCTCACTACTGAGAGGCGTTGTACTACAAACAAACGGCGGGCGTGAGGCCAGGTCAAAAGAAAACTCCACACCGTACTGTTCTACAGCCGGCTACCTCAATCTCAATAGATAGATCGTTTTGAAAGCAAAAAAAAAAACCATATAGCAATAATCTCCTTCACTTTTAATATGTATAAGTATATTAGCGAAGCAATTAAAACATTTGTAGTTGTATATTCTGACAAAGAATAACGACTTATAGGTTGAGATTAGCGTAGTCGGCCGTAATACGGTACGGTGCGAATTTTTCTTCGCCCGGGCTACCCGTGTCACTGGCAAGTGTCAATTTCACCCAGTCGGTCGGCCAACGTTTATACTAGTGACTACAAAACCGGTCTGCAAGGATTCAAAAGCAGTGAGACACAATTGTATAACGAACGAAGAGCATTTTCATGATTTTCTGCACTGTCCAAATTTTCCATGTTGCACACATCTAAGTAGTCCTAATAGGAATCAGTTGAGGTTGGATATCTGCACCGGAACGCCCGCAGGTTGAAGAAGCCACAATATTCAAACACATATCCCCTATGACCTTTCCAAATCATGCACATAACCTGACAGCTAATATAACAAAAATAGGTTCGAGAAGTGAAGCAATTCGCTTTACTTCAAGTCGAGCTTGCCCAATAGTGCATGAATTCCCTTGCTCTTGTTGGATCCTACGTCGATGGAATCTGCTTCCTCCTTGGCCTTCGCAATTAATATCGAGACCAACTCCTTCGTATACTCTAGACTGCCTGTGCTCTCGATGTATTTGACGGCGTACTTCTTGGTGTCAACGTCGGTAGGGCGTTGAGCGAGGATGTGTAGAAGTTCCTGGTTCTCGGGATTTGACCGTATGCTGTGAATAACAGGGAAGGAGAATTTGCCTTCTGTCAAGTCCTCACAGAGACCCTTCTTCTGTGTGTAGTCGAGGTTGGCCAGGTTCTTGTAGTCGTCGGCGATCTGGAAAGCCTGGCCGAGGAGCTCAGCCAATGGCAAGCAGTCGAATGATGTGGTGGATTGTGACTGCATCAGCTTGACGGCTAGGCGGAACAGACCACCTGTCTTGTTCGATACCATTTCAAGATAATCGTCTTCGGTTGGGCATGTCAGGGTATCGCGCCAGTACAGGTCCATGCCCTGGCCTCGGTGAAGGTAGAGCATTTCTGTTGTGTAGATATCCATGGCCTCCGCGGCGTTCTTGAGTTTCTTCAGCTCCTTCAAGGCGAGGAAATAGACATAGTTGCCAGCGTTGATGGTTTGAGCAACGCCAAAAATGTTGTGAGCTACGGGTCGTCCTCTCCGCAACTGCGAGTTGTCCTGAATGTCGTCGATGAGGAGTGATGAAGTGTGTAGCATGCGCACCACCTTGGTGATGATGGCTAAGCTCTCTTGAGGAACCTCAAGCCATGTGTTGAATGCATTTAGAAGAAGTGTACGGAACTCCTTGCCGGGTTCTGACGCGATGTAATCATAAGGGCTCAGGATAATCTTTTCCTTTTGATCAGTCCATGTCCAACCGTTACCGAGCTCCATGTCGTCCTCAGTTGAAGTTGATGTGGATGATTCTGAAGGTTGAGCAATCTCTTGGACACTCTTCTGTGAGATGACTTCTGACTGGTTCTTAGATAGCTGGGGTTGTCCTGACTGTTGGCTCTTCTGAAGGCTCATAGGAGTTGGCGTAAGCAGGCCAGTTGGGCGTCGTTGATGAGGATAGATAGAGTCAAGTAGGGGTCGTAGCGATGATTTCAATGGTGCCCAGGGAGATGAGACCGGTGCTGACGGTATTGTTAGTAGGATGCCTAAATGAGTCAACATGCTGTACCTACTCTGTGCGCCTGATTCCATTGTGGTGGTTTAGATAATCCACAGTAATGGGATTCTAGGTATTGAATATGGCTGAACCTCCACAGATAAGACTTATATCATGGGGTAAGTGTAAAGAGAAGACGAAGTCAGAATGTTATTTGACAATGCGAAGAGCAACGATAAAGCTTGTCGTTAAGAGGGCGAGGGCATGTGGCATGTGATAACTATTAAGTTACGTCCTGCCAGTACCTCGGAAAGCTACAATAGGAACCCGCTGCTTACCTGTACAGCTATGATCAACACACTGATGTCTGTAGTAATTTTCTAAATAGAGATTATATTCCCTGTCTTTCCGGCCTTCGAGGCTTTGGTTGACAAATCGTGCCTTCGCCTTGGGTAAAGTCCCATGCTCTAGTGCACATTCACGGAGCAGCTAATGACAAGGCAGGTAGCTGAAGCTGTAAATGAGCTGTAATGGCCCTGAATTTTGCCCCTATCTCATTCTACGTAGTATACGTAGCGATGCGGCTACGCAGTATACTATAGTGGTGTGGGTGTCAGATCGGCTTAACTGGAGAGTCTAATCGGGTATTCCAAATTCAGTCCCCATGTTCGGGCCTTCCGAATCCAGCCGGAGCCGGCTCCAGTTGCTGACTTATCTTTGTTACTATTATTATCTATGTAATTCGAAACAAGGACATTAAGCGTACCGGCAGTGTATGCTGTAAAAGATGCATTGCCGGTAGATCGTGCGGCACTGTCAGAGTCCTACGACAAGTCACCAATACGGAATTAGACAAGAATCAAGTACTCTACTCATACATAGTAAGCTTTATTTGGTGTGATAATTCTTCACTTTGGGGGCGTCAACAAGCACCATTTTCCCGTATCACGATCCACTACAATGGCACTACCTGTTTAACCCTTATCCTTCAACAAAAACAAGCAACCTCAACCGTGTCCCCGAACAAAAATATCATTTGCCTGATAAGGACAGGGTTACGTGGAATGACGGGGGTTCCAGAAGATTTGGCCCCATTAATTCAGGAACTTTTCTAGCAGGGAGTCTAGTCCGTGGTATCCTTGGCGTTCTCGGCACGAATACACGTGTACAGTATATACTCTACCCACCACTTACACTAGATATACCAGGTTAGGTATACTAGCGTAACTGAAACGAACCCTACTTTGGGTCTGGCTCAGTAAAGCATGCATCAAACAGACATTTTTAACGTTGATGTTTAGAATAAAAGTCGTCGTTTTAGCGACATGGTTATTTAGGTGGTAAGCATTCACTCTAGTTAGTTGGAGAGCCTTAGCGAAACCTAAGTAAGTAAGTAGGTAAATATTATGGGGCCTGGCGCGATTACATACCTACTCCATACTTGCAGTGGTATGATATGCCTGTCTATAGAGGAGTTATTCCATCAATCACAAGAATATACTAGTACCGTCTCCATGGGAAACACAAACACGGCAATGCGGTAGAGTGCCTTTTCCTACCCAATGCTTGTAACTGGCATAGGTACTTAGACATATCTAGTAGTTGTTTGCTTACCCAAAAGTGAAAGTCCGACATGTCTGTTCACAGGGCGAGCCGGGCGAACATATGAGGACACCGATTATTCTTCAAATATGAATGATGGCGCTATCACGTAGGACTCTCTGCGAGTTGCGAGACGTTATTTCCTAGTCTTGATGCCACATTGATCCCTGGATATTCAATTCACTATTGCTTATTACGTTGGGGGATATCGAGCCTCTAGCGAATGACGCGGCGGCAACTATAGAGGATTCTATGCTTGCTTGGAAACCAGTTGCTTCTTACTAACTATACTGTAATGAATCATGACAGTCGACCATAGGCCATCCTTCCTACAGCAGTCTACTCTAACTACCTATTGTGGTATGAAGGCTGGTCTCGGTATCGGTGGTAGCGGACCCGAGAACCGTCCCACGGCTACTCTAAACCCCGCTGCCTACGCATACTTACTTAGGGGTAACTGTAAGTACGTCCTCCAAGCCCAACACTAAAGGCAATATCACGAGATGAGCTGACGGATGAATGTTACAAGGATGAATTGTTTCATGTCGTATTCACGTAGTTTACAAGGCGACCCCCCAGAAAACCTATTTGCCCACAAGTGTCTGACTAAGGCTAGTGCGCTATTGCCAACGGCATTGCGAAATCGAAGTCGATAAGATCAATGCTTAATTTAAGGCTGACATCAGATGTGCGGTGGGCAGATATACCACACTACACCTTCAGAACGTCAAAGCTTGAACCTTGGGACCAGAAACGCCGATCATATGGTTCAATTTTAAAAAATAAAAAAAAACCGAAACGTTTCCAAGGGAGGGTCAACGCTCGGCTCAGCCAGCTAAAATTAGCGTAATGAGTAAGCAACCGGATAAAGACTCCAGATCTGGATAGGATGCAATAACAGACCACAGTGACCTTAGTAGGTATTTACGCGGGGTATCCGACTACGCATACAGTATCGATCCAACCGAGTAAATTACCTCAGCCAGCAATCCAAATCTGGGCACAAAACGCTGCATTTGACCAGAGTAGCGTGCGTGCGACAGACAACAGAGTCTGGACCCTGGTTAGGCGATGGCGATCGGCGGTGATAGTGGATTTTCAGCTCCTAAACCACAGGCGGGAATGCTACAGTATCACAGCCATGGTCAGCAAACGGAATTAGCCGAAACTCAACAAACTTGCACGCTAGACAAACGGCGGAGCAGTCATTCGAGAGTGGTCCTGACGGACAAGATTCGCAGAATCTCTAGTTAGGTCGTTCATCATTAACGTTGCCGCCATGTTTCTAAATGGCTTCTAGATGGGTATGGGTCTACGCGTATCGTCTATGCGTGTCGTCTAAGTATGCTTCTAGCCTTCTAGGTCTATAAGGAAATCTATCCAGTCCAAGGTCTCCGTATTTTATCCACGACAAATGAATTTCCAGTAAGACGGGTCTGCAGTTCTTGAATGATAGCCTTGTGGGCGGGCCAATTTTGCTCGCCGACCACCTTGTCGAGAGTGTTCAGGAGACGTCCCAATCGTGCCACGCGTGCCGTGAGTAGGCTCTGCAGCACGAGGTACTCGTCATCGTCGTCTAACTGTCTATTCCGTATGCTGATGCCGTATCCCCGGTTGCGGCTGTCGTCTCCGCTGTCGCACTCCTCTCCGTATCTTCGCCGCTTTCTCTCCTCGGAGCCGTGTCCTAGATTTGCGGCTGTGTCTGCATCACCCCATGAGCCGGTGCGGCATAGATCCGCCAGTGTCGTCAGGATCCGCCGGCACATGGATAAGAGGAGCATGGTGTAGGCAGACTGTGTTGTACATCTTCGACATTCTAGAAGCTCCTCGCATTCAATCAATGCCTTTTTCTGATACCGTAGCATGTCATCGGCATTCTTCCATAGCTCGGCTTGCCCCCAAACGGCTACCTCTATAGCCTCGTAGGTGCTGATGGCCTGAGAGAAACAGGAGCAGCTTGAGTCGCATGGATCTGGAGATGATGCCACAGTCGATGTTTTGCTGGCGGTACTAAAAACAGCATCTTCACGTTCCGGTGTGCTACTCCAGGGTGATTTGATATCATCAGATGTAAATGTGAATGGTTGATGCCATGGTCTCATCGCATCCGAGGGGTCCATGTACTCTGCATCTGAAAGCATTCCGGGGATACTCTCGGGTGTGGTGAAGTCGGACACTTCAAAACCACCGAGGCTCAAGTCTAAGTCTTCCAACGTGTCGTTGAATGTCGTATCCTGACTCGATATAACTGTCATGAACTCGTCATCGGCCGTCGTCTCCACGGGTACCGGCTCAGATTTTAAATGGGACGGGAACTGAGGGGTCTCTGGCGGTGTCGGTGCCGGCGCTCGTGCTCGTGCTTGCGATTGTGATTGTGATTTTTTATGGCCGTTTCCCCTTGGTGGGCTGGGATACCGGCAATCGGCCTTTTTGGCCAGACACCGCTGGCAACCTTTTGGCTCACCAGAGCATTTTAACTATTGGGAACAGCGCATTTAGCCGACCAGCTCATACGTGTCATAGCAGCGATGAATTTACCTTGCTTATCCGACAGTTTGTGCAAGCGATCTTCGCCAGTCTCCCCTCCCGCTTCCTAGAGAAGGGAGGTGTCGTCGTCTCAAAAGTATACGACTCGTCGGACAGACTGTTATGTTTCAATGTGCAAAACATGGTGTATGAGGTGTTCCAAGTCTACCCGCTTAATTCAATTCAATGTCGCCAAGGGGAACTTGCGATTTTAGACTGTCGGGATCCAGAAGCTAGGTGCCCTTGTAGGCCATGTGGCGGCAGATTTTGGGGCGATTAACCTTATATACAATGTGCTTACGGTATTTGTGTGGCCATACAGGTTCTATTCCTTCTTGATATCGATGGCTTCCTAGCGCACACTATCAGTAGCCTCCACGAGGGAATCGTCGTCTCAAAAATAACGGGACCCCTTGTGGCACTACGTCGCCGAATCTGCCCTGATCACGGGCGGCAGGCAAGCAGGGGCTCTGGGTCAGTCTTAGATAAGGCTTAGTATGTAGGGTAGATTTGCCTGCATATGAGAAGCACGTAAGCAAAGAATTGTCATTCAGTTGCAGATTGCAACAGCGAGTTTCCAAGTTGCAACATATGGTTTAGTCTCTTCCACCAATGGCTTCGCTGCCCGGCGCATGTAACGCAGTCTTACTATTCCCCTCGAACCATTCATCAACTCATGCGTCCAATCAAGAGATCCTTCTAAACTATGTTGTCAGTTTAGGATTACTCATTGGCTTTGCACCCCCCTCTCTCTCTCTCCCTCTTTTCTGTTCTCGTTCTCTCGCTTGGCCAAGCCAAATGGCGGTCTTATCAAACCTGCCCTTTACGACCCTGATCCCGACACCGACACCGACACCGACCCCCGACACTGACCCCCAACCCTGGCCATCGCCCAGGCCATGCTAGACGACAGGAGCGTAGATAGTCTGTCTAGTTTTGCGCACGCCTACGCACGCACACAGCATTGCGGCGAATGGTATGTAATGTGGTGGTCTACGCAGAGGGACCTAGCAATGCACAACAAACACTATACGAATCTCGCAGACCAAATACCGAGTGCTAGCAGGTCCCTAGGGTGGTACGTTTTAGTGCAGGGACCCCGGTACGGTAAATATCTCGCAGTCAGTCAGTCAGTGAGGCTGCGGTGAGTGAAGAAGGTGGCCGGACTGATCCTCCCCCGTTTGCCTGCCGGACCCTTTACTCGTAGCTGAAAACTGGGAGATGCTGCCATGTGTACAGTAGTTACACTAACTGCACCTCAAATACAACCTGGTAGGCGGGCCGTTGTATGGGCAAAAATCGCCGTTCAGGTGCACTATGCCAATACCTACTCACTAGCGCCGCCACTTTGATATGCGTACTTCCATCGTTCTGCCACACCAGTAGGATATAGGAGCTCTTGGCATCACGTAATGCCGGTCTAGCGCTCCTTCCAGCGGCAATGCGTCGTCACGGCACTGCTAAAGTCAAAACGGTGAGACTAGCTGAAATGTAAGCTTACACACCAAGCCAGGTTTCAAGCGAAGGTATTATTCCTTTGATCTACCTATACAGTGACTGGTCGTCGAATCTTCGCTAACCCCATGCTAAATTAAACTGATCAGCCTAGATGTTATATTGTAGTCATCACTCACAGTCTCGTGCGCTAGGTCAATGCACGCAATACCAAGTGTGAGCTACCTGGGAATCCTTCTTGCAAAACCGCCGAGAAGACTGGCGCCAGCAAGTGTATTTTTTACACCATCCTGCAGTGTCGGTATTCCCGTCGAGCCGGGAATGGCGCGTAGGTGGCTGCGGCACGTACGGCAGTACTCAAATTTGTACCCCATAGTGGTGTGCACTACTATCAGGGGTCTTTCCCCATTGCGCAACACATCTCGAGGTACGAAACGGTGAAGAACTAGCCAATGTTCTAGATTAGGTATCGTGATAAAAGCAAGGTGTCTTGGTCGCGAAATGCCACATTAGCGCCCAATACATCCTGCACGTTTATAGCGTGAGAATCCACCGTGGCCAATCCTCGCTGACCCTTAGATAGCTTCGATTGAATCGAGAACCTAAAGAATTGGTGGGACCACCAAACGGAGTAAGCCGCAGACCGGGAATATAGCGTGTATTATCGTTCACTTACAGCACTATAACTAGTACTCAGTATATGGTGCTCTAGTTCTAGATGAAGTCTGTCTGAATAAGATTCAATCTCATCATTACTAAGGGACTAGTTTAGCCTGACATTTGCTAAATTGCGCCAGATCACATAAAATGTCATCCAAATAACGCCAAATCCCCATATGGCAGAATTGATAGAGTAATCGGACGTAAGTGGTGGCAAAGAAATATTCCGCCTTGTCTAAACGATGGCATATGTAATACGGAGTAATGAACCCTGAATCGAGGCCTACTCAAGAGATTTTAGGTACTGTGGGGACGGCTAGGTAGTCTACTTGTAGTTGCAGTAGCCAAAACTGTCAATAGCGTCCTATATTTACAGTAGAAAGTCCTACTGTATGCGTTACGAATACTCGGGCACAGGAGTACTTAATGATATTGTCGCCTGTCAAGAAATGGCCTCGATAATCCCACCCGACGTGTTGTGTAGCCGAGGGAATGGTGGGTCGATTCACCAGGAATTACCACGCATACGAACCCTTGTCTATCTGGGCAGATACCATGGTACTCGTTCCCGCCCTTCATCTAACCCATACCACCGGTATCAGTTTGCAATGAGACAAGGGGGGCAGGATTGTGCCATGTAATCCAGCATGACCGTCCTGCCCTACATGGAACCACACCAGTTGATAATTCAGATATCGGGTCACAGACGCATGATAAAGCTGTGCAGTTTCACCAGAAATAGAAGCCAAGCGAGTATACCAGTCTATCATGCGCATATGTGGAAGGATGAAACTGGGTCCAATACTGTATATAGTTCGACTTTCCTAATGTCTATAAGTGCAAGTCCTTATCCCTACTTTGTTGATGTAACCCAGTCAAATAATGAGAGTCTTGGCTGGTACTTGGAACGGCGAATGTTACCAATATGTTTGTTTCCTTATCGTCTTGTGGAACTTCGCCTATGTGAATTGCGGTCCCCGACGTTTCTTTTGACGGGATGTGGGCGATTCCAAATTCCCTCCATCCCACATTGTTACCGAAAATGCACGTTGATAATAGCTGCGCTGTTCGGTAAAGGATAAACGATGCAGGTCAGATTTCGATCATGGAGAATCGGTATCTGAGCATGAAACTAGCCCTAATAGGTATATTTTGCGATTGCACCTTACCAGCTCCTGATAGTGTAAGATTTCTATGGCTAACAAGCGAGACCTACAAATATTCAAGATTGACAGTCTGGCTTAGGCGGTTGCAATGGAAAGTCAGCTATAGTTATCCCTTTGAAGGGGGTTTCGGCTCCGAGACATAAAAGGTGGAGACGCGGCTCCGCGTTTTATGTCTCAGAGCCAATACGTTGTATGGTCTAAAGGGCAGTAATGCCTCTAGTTATAACCTTATCAGACCTTAAACTTAAAGCACGGCGTTCTAATTGTATACAACGCTAAAACCAAAGCTTTACTTAGATCTATGTTTTAGTGGGCTCTCAGCTTGCGAAACATAAAACCTTACCTATTAAGGCTAGTTTATGCCTGGATACGACTTCTACATGTTCGAGAATCCGACCTGAACACGATGAAATCACGAAGTCGTATGATTGCCAATCCAAGACGATTGTAGCCTGATAAGTAACTAAGCCTAAATAGTAGGTTTGATTAGAGCTGTGCTATATCGGGATTTGATATGGAAAGTGCATTGACCCAAATACAAGTTGTGATAGGTCTATGAGCTACGAACGCAATATATGAATTCATGGGGCTGTACCTCAGTTGCATAAATAACCTATTGTTATCTAGAATAGGTAGGTGGTCTAGTTTCATGCATGAACATATTTCTTTGGCATTACAATTCTCTGAGGGCAACCCGTGAGGTCACGTCACACGAGTCATCATGATTCATGAGATACCGAATGGGGTTTGTTGTTGCGCAAGGAGCCCGCGAGCCAGCCAGCTAAATTACTGGGATAGGAAATTTACATGAAGATTCTTTCCTCTATCAAGCATGCCTTCATGTTTGCAGATGCAGTTTCATGACATACGCTTTTCCAGTGATCTACTCATGATTTCATCAACTAGAGAAACCTGTCAGGAACCCTGTACTCGAGTGTAATGAGAGTTTGTATTCAGGGGCTTGGAAGGATATTCAAATTGCGATAACCTTCTGGGACGTCAAAGGAGCCGTGAGGATACGCAGATTCCAGTCTCTCGGTGCGTGTAACATTGGGGAGGCAATAGCCACTTGTTGCCACGCGAAGACCTCTAAAACCACCTTCGTAGACAAATCTAACCATGCACAAAAGTCCTTTTGTTGTGCTCAAGTGTGCTTTGTAATAAAACCAATTATTCCAAGAGATATTCATATAGTGTAACGAGGGCTTGAGTTCAAGGGCTTGAAAGAGTGTTCAAATTGCAATAATCATCTAACTAGGGCGTCAAGGGGGTCTAGTCCTCCCTTTTCAGCCAGGCGGCGGCCTAACTAGGTCCCTATATGCGAAACCCTCGCTTTCATTCCTTGCTCTCGCTCGCTCTCGCATAGCCTGTCTCATTCCCTCAGGCAGATGCGGGAGCAAGTTTGGCCGATCGGATGGATGCGGGAGCGCACGCCTTGCCGCTCATATGAATTTATACATGATATTGGAGTCCCAGTCCCTTAGGTTCGTGTAACAGTAGTGCTCACGTGAGAGATATTCACACAGACACTAAGTAACATGCTCAACTCGTCCAAAGGCTAAGAGCTAATGTTCTACGGGAAATTCAATTATGTATCCCTCGCAGTAGTGAGCGAGGGCTTAAAAGGGGCTGGGTTTAAGAATTACGAACCTTTTTAAAAGTCGAGCTAGAGTCACGAGTCCTGGGCTTGGGGCAGACCTTGGACACTTGTTATTGCGCGAATGTCTATCAAACCTCTTTGTAGGTTGATCTGGATCGTATATAGAAGGTTCCGTGTGGTACAGTTTCAAGTGCGGCGCGGTGCGGCGCGATGCGGCTCAGGCTGATGTATTATTACCCTCATAGAAACTTGGGCCGTCTATTATTACGGAACACGGACGGGAATACGGGACTTGCAGTAGCATCAGCATGAAAGTGCTTATCTTCACACTAAAATCTCACATATTTACACTACAATTGTCCCAGATTATAGCCTGATATTGGTTTACTAATTCTCCGCAGCTCAATTCTCATGTTCCCTATCTGGTGTTATGGGGTCTTCGTGAGAGAAGCAATTGACTTCATTGGGCTGACAAGGCTATAGAGCCCTCTGGGGCTCCTATGAATGTATACCTGAGCGACTGGATGTTCGTTCCTATTACCTCCACTACCTTCTCCTGTCCTGGGACAATGTCAAACCCATTGTCACTGAGTTTCACGCCTCTCGTTTCCTCGAAAACGAATCCTTTTGTAGGACGACCAGCCGAGACCACAACTTTACTGTCCCCAATAGCCTTGAAAGTAACGTTGCGACTATCAAAGTCCAGGTATTTCAGCGGTTGTGGCCAGTAAGTGTCGGAAGCTATGAGTTGATTGCTAATTGTAAGCATGGTGTGGATCACGTAGGGATCAAATTCTGCGATATTCAAAGACGGCACATTGTCTTGTGCTTCTGTGATGTCTCCCATCAGATCATAGTCCTTCAGGATCTCGGTTGTGCTGTTAGGATGGACAGTCATCGAATCAAGCTTTATCTGCGGCTTTACATCCTGACCGGTCTGGATAGATATGAATCTCACCGCCACGTCGACTTGCACTGATTGAGGGCGATCGCTGACGACCCATAAGTCGAATTTCGTATCCTTGAATGACTCCGTGGGGTCGACATGCCCAGATGTCCAATCATGGTATTTTTTCGATATCCCAATGTCCAAAGGCCTCAAGGCGTTCTTGATTGCGTAGTATGCGGGCTTCTTCAGGAGGTAATAATCAACAACCGCCCAGCTCATTGTTGGCCAGCAGTCATTGAGTTGCCACACCAGAACGCCGCCACACTTTCTCTTGCCCCATTCTCGTCGCCAAGTCTTATACGCGAAGTGCATAGCCTCGGCTTGGACTATCTGGGTTAGATGCGTGTATGACGAGATATCATACTTAACCGTGAAGTTTTCGTTAACGTAAGTTGCCAGGCGACGTTCGTGGTCAATGGCCTTGTTGCGAAAATCCATCATCATCGACCCAGGATATCTTTGCTTGTCAACGGTGATCATACTGCGGATGGTCTCCATATGAGGGTATGCCTCCACTAGATAGCTGTCAGTATAAGATTGACGATGTAAACACGCCTATAACTAGATAAAACTTGGGTTTTTCCTTGCTCTATGCGGATCATCGATGCCACGCTACTTACTTCCGAACTCGCTAATGAAACGCGCAGATAATCTGAAGGCTTCTTGATACCTATTCATTGCACCATGCCATACTAGGAACCTTAGCCATAGGCCGTATACGGAACGGTTTGAAGGAGTACATACTGTCCCATTGATGCTTGTCGCCTACTGTGGGATCCGAACTGATTTTTCCGTCACCCCAGGGACTGGTAGGGTGGCTATCAAGATCAGTAGTCAGTAATAATACTTATAAGATACAGGGTAGAACAAAACTTGAAAATACGCACTATATGGCGAATCTGTCTTCTTCCGACACAATCTTTGGGAGGAGGTATTCATAAGTGTATCGAGCAGGGAAAGTAGTCTTTAGCCATGACTGAGGATCTTTATCTTCGTAATTATACTCCAGCCCGTATCGTTCTTGAACCTGATAGTCCTCGTTGCTGCCAGCCCAAATGATCAGCGAGGGGTGCGATCTCAATCGTCGAATGTTCTGTCGGGCTTCTTTCTCAACGGAATCCAGGTAAGACTTGTATGTAGGATAAGATGCGCAGGCAAAGGCGAAGTCTTGCCACACCATCACTCCTAATTCATCACAGGCGTCGAAGAAAGCATCGTGTTCATAGATACCACCACCCCAGACGCGGATCATGTTCTGATTGCCCTCGTGTACAAGGCTGACCCAATCGCGATATCGTTGCTCTGGAATGTGAGACAAGAAGCTGTCGGCCGGAATCCAGCACGATCCACCACAAAATACGTCCTCGCCGTTAATCTTGAAGAAGAAGGATTTGCCAAATTCATCTTCCCGTTGGATAAGCTCAGCCCGTCGGAAACCAATCATCTTGGATAACGTATCGTAGGATCCTAGAACGGCCTTCAACTCATAACGAGTCTGAGTTCCGTGCGTAAAGGGATACCAAAGTTTTGGGTCGGTGATCAGGAAGGGTGTTTCCGCAATACCCTTCGAATCGATCGTGCATTCTTTTTCAAAGACGACTGACCCAGCCAATGACAATGATATTGTGATTGACTGGCCACCTGCCTCGGATGCCTTGGCCACAATACGACCCGAACAAGTCCGCAGGTCCTCACTGACCTCACACTCGGACCAAACGTCGTCAACTTTACAAAGATATTGCTCAAGGTAGATAGGTTTCCAGGGACCAGCCGTAATCAGTATAGGACCCCAATCCCAACCCCAATGGTCTGCAGTCATGAACAGTCAGCCACTTCTTTCTGAAATCTGGGGTAGATGAATGAGTAGGCCTCAGATGAGGGGCTGAGATTTCGAGCGTTGAAATAGACTCAAGGAGCGGACGAATTACTCAGGTGTCACCTACACTGAGCTTTTCGCACGGGGACACGGCTGATGTCTGTCTGTCTCACATAGAAAGTATGTTCGTGGGAATGCTCCTTGACTAAGTCTATACCGCGGAGCATAGCTGAATCGAAATTTATTTCCAGCTCGTTCGTGTCTCTTAGGAGGCTGGTCACATCGATCCGATGAGAAACGAACATGTTATCGGACTTCAAAATCTCGGCACCATTTAAAAAGACTGTTGCAAAAGTGTCAAGACCCTCGAACACCAAATCTGTAATAACCGGTGTCTCGGAGGACGGCTCCGTAGGTTTAGCGATTTTAGTTCTATAAGTCCATTGCTTTTCCGGAAGTGACCGGACTGCTAACTCGTTGAGGTCTAAGAAAGGGTCTGGTATTCTATGCTATTGTGAGCTGCATAATCGCAACCGGGATACACGTCGATCACGTTGTGCAATGAGGCAGGCCATATTGAAACGGGTCATCGACATACTTCTTGTTGGCCAACAGATCCATATGAACCTGAGTCGGGACACTCTGTACTGAGAGCCATGGATCTTCCTTCGATGAACTACCGCCGTACTCTCGAAACTGCCATCCGTGGCTTAATTCATGTCGCGAGCGAGCCATCGTGTCGTGTTTACTGATGGTTCACAAACGAGACACCATGATATTGAAATGCCGTATAATTACGAGCAGCTTTCGGAGACCTGGTGTGAGTAAGACAATTTCAAAGTCGATAGCTGAAGCGTAATCGCTTAACACTTGACCCCCCCGTGATATTGACAATGTGTTCGAGGGGAAGGCGTACAGAGAGGGGTTGTCACGGAACGGCAATACAACAGATCCTATTTAGGTAGGGACATGCACTTGACGTTTCATTCAATATTCAGGCAAGCAAGTACCTGCCTACCAGGTTGACCCACTCCCAGATTTTACGTGTCGTTGAGCATCTTTCACTGCAGGCGCAGTACGTCGTCGTGGTTTTATGCTCCTTTATGTGAGGCCATTCGCCCAGTGGTATAGCGGGTCTAAGGAATAATCTCAGTGAGACGAGTGCTGATATCGCACTGAATAATGGGGCTGGGGGCATCGCTATTATGGATTTAGTAGTGCTAATAGACAGCTAAATGGCCTGTAATGCAATACCCCGCACAGCTCTTTCTCACTTGGGGGCAGCAAGAGGGGTTGCGGGGTTGCGGTCAGCTCTTGTCACCGGCGTGCCAACTTCTCTCATTCGGTGTGCAAACCTCCGAGAACCCCAAACCCCAATTCTAGGTTAAGAAGCGTACTGTTTGTTGCTGGATTAGCCCTAGACGAGGTGTGTCTGCTGATATCGGTTGATGGGGGGTTGTGAGCACTTAAGATCGAATAGCAGGACTGTAGTATCAGGTAACTAAACTTCTGACATGAATAGCAAGTTTCCTTTACATCTTCAAGCAGCAACACACTACAGCAAGCCTAATGGGATCTAGAGCAAAGCCTCATGTCGTGGAATAAGGATCTGCTCTTAACAAGAGTCTTATAAATGGGATTAGAGCTTTCTTCCCCGGGAAGCATGCCGGTTTTGAGACTAGAAATCGAACGCTTGAAGAAGTAGAGATCGAGTCGATCGGCATCCGGATATTGCTGAAAACCAGCTCCCTGATGTTGAAGAAGAACATAATGAATGGCCGTACAGAAACGCAATAGCAACAGTCCCATTGATTGTTCAGACAGCGAGAGCCTCAGCTCCAAGCCATCAACTCTTACCGACCTGATATCTCGACTTTCTACCGTGGCGCCTTCGCGTAAGGCTCGACCTGAACCCAAAACTTGCATACACACATCTGAATCATGGGGTCTTCTACCTTCAATTTCGGAAGCATTGGCGACGGAGGCGTCCGAGACAATGTGTTGACCCGCCAGCTCTCTCCGTACGGCCTCGGCGTGCACCGGACCAGTGACATCTACAGTTCGGCTCGAAAATTGAGAACCAGCATTCCTGTCGTGATGAAGACCACACCACCATCCGCAAAGTCACTAACAGTATCTGCGTTTATAAGTCGGCGACAATGAAACAGCTGATATTATGCACAATCGCGAGATTGTTTGTCTTGCCTTGCCTTGGGGAAGCCCGAAGCGTGAGGGTGGCAATCCGCAGTCCGCAACATCGCGGACTAGTCCACGTCGAAGAGACGAGTGAGTAGTCACAAGACTGACGAGTTCACCGCTTAAACAACATCAGTCCTTCGAGTCATGTACCGACAATTCAGAGTTAAGAGTGCATGGCCTTGGAAATAAATGCTGATAAAAAGGTAGTTTTAGTCGGTGTAAGCTCAATTTAAGTTATGACGTCGAGATCTTACCCAATTTATCGAGCACCGCGCCGATCCCAAACAAATTTTGCACCTGTTTTCATTCTGCTCTTCGCCCTATGTAATCGTCTTGAAAGTTACAGGTTAGGGACATCCAGTGCTATACGGCGTATCTGTTGTATGCGCATGAGCCGCCGTCTACTTACTTGAATCTGTCATTGGCTATATGGAGCTTTGCACGTTGTGACTAATGCCGCCTAAAAATCAATCTGACGCCCAGCGTCATTGCCGGTGACTCACTTTGTGGATGTCAGCAAATATGTATTTTGTTTAGGTAAAGTATTCGAGTGTTCGATTTTCGTCGAAACGAGATTGAGTTTGTGAAAACGCTCATAAATAGACACGTAGTAGAAGTCAATGGGCGTTAGCCATCCGACAACTTGTAGCGTAAGGCAATACAATTCACGAAAAAGTTTTTGAGAAAGTTTGGGCGATTAACCCATCGAGCCATGGATTTTCTTCACTCTCCAGACTTCCCTTCACACGTGGAGGAGCTCATGAAAAAGTACCACGTACCTGGTCTTGCTATCGCAGTCGTTGAAGGCGAGCGTACATTCTCTGTAGGGTACGGTTTCGCATCGCTCGATCCACCGAAGCCATGCACCGGAGACACTCTTTTTGACATCGCATCCTCTTCAAAGTCGTTGACGGCCGCATCAGTTGGTTTACTGGTCCGTGATGACGACAAGCATCCTGATGTGCAGTACGATGCCATTATGTCAAAACTGCTGCCCGAAGATTTCGTCCTGTCAGGTCAGGGGTATACAGAAGGGGTCACAGTCGAGGATATTCTTAGCCATAGGACAGGTATGCCGAGGTGAGCATCTTGCAGAGACTCGCTTAGACGATTATTATGGCTGACACTTATAGACACGACGACTCATATCTGGGTCCGCGAGCCGCAAAGCCAGATGATGCGAGATCTGTCACGAGAAACTTACGAAACCTAGAGATGACCGCACCAATCCGATCAAAGTACATGTATAACAATATTATGTATACAGTTGCGACGTACCTTGTCGAACAGAAGACTAGGCTTGCTTTTGCCGATTTCCTCCAAGAACACTTCTTTGGACCTCTGGGAATGTCGTCAACTCATCTCCAACCGGAGCGTGCTCGGTCATTTGGTCTTGGTGATCGGATCGCCACCGGGTATGCATGGGATAAGAAAGACGAGCGTTACATTGGCTTCGAGGCGTTGGATTGTCCTGAAGCGCAAGGAGCTGGCTCAATTATCACGAGCGTGAATGACTTCATAAAATGGGTAAAGGCGTTGATGAATCGGGAACACCCGATCGACGAGGAGGTCTATAAAGGACTTACTAAGATGCGAACTTTCACATCCTCTGAGGACTTCCACCCAGAGCCGTTCACTTCGCCGGAATTCTACGCTGCTGGCCTGGAGATATTCTACTACCGGGGCCGTATGGTGATTGGTCATGACGGCGGTATAGATGGATTCGGCAGTCGGTTCTTCTTCGTACCCGAGTTCAAACTTGGGGGTTCCATATTCGGGAACTCGTCTGATGCAGGAGATATCGTCACGATCCTGTCTAGGGAGTTGATCGACGAAGTTTTGGGCGTGCCTTTATCAGAACGGCCGGATTGGAGCAAACTGAATGACGATAGGAACCAAAGATACGAGGATGACCCAAAACAGGAGGAGCTACGACGCGTCTTACGCGAAGAGGCAGAGCCGCAGAAGATGCCGCTAAGTGCGTACACAGGCGAGTATTGGAACCCCGGCTACAAAGGAATGGCCATGGAAGTTAAGGAAGATAAACTCTTCATTGATGCGAGTGATCGGTCCATGGGCTTCTTCGTGGCTTTCGATCACGTGCGCGATCAAACGGAATACATCATGGACTGCAGCAATTTCCAGTCGGGCGATAGCTGCCTTATGGCGGCAAAATTTATGTTCCTGAATGACAGGGCCGTCAAGATGGGATTGGAATTTGACGGCGACGGGTTCATTTGGTTTGACAGAGTGAAAGATGGCTGAGCTACACATTAAAATAGATCTGTCAGGACGTTGCTATAGAAGAGGCCTTTTCCGAAGCTTTTTAACATTTTCTCGAGTCGAGAATGCCTGAGCCTAGACAAAATACTATCCTCGACCCATACTCAATTATGACTCGGTGTCGAAAGGTGTTATGGGGAAAATTGGACGCTCTGCACCCTTTCCGATAGTGATAATTGAAGAACCAAGGGGCCCGCCTTCAGGATTTGACTGTCGACCCAATGTTGCGAGCCGAACGGGTCTAAGTTGAATGGTCTTGTAAAAGAAGAGTAGAACCGATAGGCTTGGGCCCTGCATGGTCTTTGTAAAGATCAAAAGGGAAAAAAATTGACTGTCTCTGTCTCTCGATGACCTCGCTGGGGGTCGAACCCAGAATCTCCTGATTATCATGAAGAGTGAATCGTGAAATGACTCTCCCTCGTAGTCAGACGCCTTGCCATTGGGCCACGAGGCCTTTCGATCATTTGTGGTTGCGGACATGCCAAGCCAAGCCGGAGCCCGATTAGACTTGCAGATGCGGCGACTTAATTGACTAATTGTGTGCTAGAATTGCTCGGGGTATCTTTAACCGAGAATGGGGATTCGTGGACGAAGAAGATCTTGGCATTCAAACGGGGCTAACAACTTACATCTGGAGAGATCGGCGTCGCTATGAACAATATTGACAGATGATGGTGGATATGGGTAACGTACTATGATATGGACAAGTGGACGTGCTAGTTATTCACGGGATTCTTAACAGGATTGCAGGCACAGACAAGACAGGGTGAGTATAGTGTATATAGGGTTGTATTATTGTGAGAGCACACTTGGGTAAAGCCTTCAATGCTTTGCTCAGACATCTTACTCCATTTTTCGATCCTTGTATATGTGATATAAAGCTAATTGATAGCTTTCAATTGTTTTTATGCACATTTGTATACCACTTTCCTCTATCAGTGAGGTTGGGATTCTGGGTATGCTGGATTTGGCGAATTTATTACATTCGTCAACATGCTAGCGTATACCCTGCAGTAAAAGACGTTATATCTTTACCGCTCGGTAAGACTGCGGAAGACGAAATCCACGGTTAGCCTGATCCATCAGGAACGGGGAGGCTTGTGGAGATTCGCAGTTGATAGGGGAGTATTCTCGTCTGATTTTCCACCTACTCCATAGCCACCTCCACGTTTCGCGGCTGTGTCGAACTAGGAAAAGTCCCAGGGGTTTTCGTCATCTGGAACTTGATTCACATGACTGCTCAAGGGTGAGGCTGTAAGCGGAGTATGGCTGTTGGTCACATTATTCGTGTTTTCCGCATTAGCAGGGACATAGTGATCAAGGGTCAGATCTCCGTGTGCGTATACTGGCAATTTGCATTTGATCTTGCCACCACGTTGATGACATTCCATGTTCTGACACATATGGCCCTGAACACAGTTCTGATCTCTACAGAACCCTCGACTGCTACAAGGCAGTGAACGCGATAGCCACTCTAGCGCAGGGAGTAGTTCTTCTGGGAGCGGCTTGTGTTCATATCTGCAATTCTCGTCGGCGCAGGAATTTGTGAGTTGTTTGTTGTTGCAGAACTTTCTAACGGTAGATAGTTCCCTGAGTCTGGAAGAGGCCACTGAACTGGGGGGTGGGATGTATGGATCCAGACGATGCGAGTTCTTGTTCACAGCCACATGGCCGTCCGGTATTTCACTTTTCTTTGGTAACTGATCTGCAGGTTCGCCCCCATCGTCAAATCTAAATAACGATGAAGTGACCAGTGACTTCACACGACCGGAGCCGCTTGCAGTGTCGCTGTCGAAATTACTATAATGGCCAGCTTGAGAAGCATAAAGGGACTTGGTTGGGTTGGCCGAAGCCGGAATCCTGGCATCGATGTGGGCGTTGATGCATTCCCTTCCAAATCGACACTTACCAACCGGGTAGTATTGGCATATTTTTTGGGATTCCCGCGAACCGATACCGCGGCGGGCCGTATCGGTCGCAACAGAAGGGCTAGCCGAAGGAGTAGTCTTGAATAGATCGGCACTTGAATTGGGTTTTGTGTTGAGGGAGACGAGCCCCTCGAGCGGTGCTGTACGAAAGACGCCTCGCAGTTCTTCGACTTCCAGATCCAATTTTAGAAATTGGTCGTGAAAAAGGAGACCAGGCGATCGTAGAAGTGTAAATCTGTCCCGGTTTCCCCTGAACTTGGTCAACTCTCCGAGATAGCCAACGTCATGGCATAACGCAGCGTAGATGTGCTTGCACTGGGCATTCTCGGCATATAGATTTAAGAGAGCCCGTATCTTGAAGTCGGCGTTTTCCTTAAGCTCACCGGCATCAACGAAGTCCATTAGGCCATATGATCGGTTGAAGTTGGCCACAAAGGGGGAGAGAGATCGCTTATCGGGGGTTGCAAGTCCATGTTTGGACAGAATTCGGGATAGGTTTGCGAGATTAGCATAGACGCGAACCATTATATCGCAATTATCCAGGCCTTTCTTGCGAAGGCTTTGCTTAACTACGTTGTTCAGATGTTGAGCCAACCGCGGGCCTCCATCGGCACCCATGTGAAGGAATTCATCTCCAAAAATGTATCCGTCTCCATCAATGAGAACCAGCACGAAGGGGTTTCGTTCCTGGGTTCGCGCGAGCTGTTTATAGCGCTCTCGGTTGACTTTCTCCTCTTCGAAGTCACTCTTCAGTTGCTTATAGCTACTCAGAAGATCGGCATAGCGTTGGAGGAAGTCCTCCTCTGCACTGACTGCACGGAATGCAGCTAGCTTCTTGGAAGCATCATCGATTTCCTTATCAGCCAGTATCCTGGACATGGCGCAGACAAGTCGGTCCTGGAGAAATGGAAAGCTCTAGAAAGCTGTAGGTAAGGTAGGGAGCGATTAAAGAACGGATAGAAGTCATGAGACCTGCCAGGGCCCTACTGATCAGTGATCACTGCTTAAGCTAAGCTGGTCCCGAAGCGGCCGTGCAACTTGTGCCAGAATGAGTGTTGGCAACGCACGGGTGAGGGAGAGTGGTAAAAGACGGTGACATTCAGGAAATCAATGTAGAAAACTCTCAATAAATGAAACCCACATAGAGTGAAGAGAAGGACAATGGGGGTGAATTCATGTTTGCACGTTGAGTGCTATCAATCAACGGGCAACCAGGGTGGGGCTCATGGATGAGGCGGTCTACAGCAGAACCGATAAGATTATTAGTTGGTTCGGCGGTATCACAGGGTCGGTACGCAGGGGTTCGCAGGGGTTGCGGCAGCTAATCCACAGCATCCGAACTCGTTTCCTACAGTACCTAACCTCACCTACTGTACCTAGGTAGCTTTAGCTGCTGAACGAACAGGTGCGAAATCTTCGGATGAGTTCTACAACGAATGTCTGAAAAGGACGAGCTTACTTAGGTAAGGCTAGTGATAAAGGTTGTCACACGTTACTACTTACTTATACTCTTTGTCTGCCAGTGTTTGCATAGTTTCATCATAGTTCATGAATCTGCTTTGAGACATGACTGATCAGCTAACTTAGGCAACACATAGGGCATTATTGGATGATCGAGTTGAAGACGCTGATATAATAAGATTATAAAATCTACCCCAAATCGCTACCAGGCTATACAACTACTGTTGACCATGTTGGATCCGTGCCTGGCCACCTAAGGAAACTTCGGAAAGAGCCCCGGCATCATGGTGAGGATTGGAAGTCTAGGAAATCTGCGGCTACTACGGGCTAATTCTAGACGGTTTAGATGGCCCTGAAGATGTCGACGCAACGCGGCACATTTCCTCATCGGAAAATCTTCGTCGGCAACATCCTCCTCCCCACACCAGCGGTGCTCGGAGAAGCCATGTGCAGTGTATCGGGTGAGTGGGATATCTCGTACATGCCTGGCCGCAACGGTCAGGGCAAGAACCTTTCTCTCGCCTTCACCGTTTTCATTATCAACAATCACAACCGTGCTGTGGATCAGAGCTGTGACTTCTATGATGGAGAGACCCCTGCCATTGATTAACCTGTGAAGATAGCCAAGGGAGGACTGAGATCAAAGCACTTACAATTTCGCATTGATATCCGACCAGAGCCAATCGAATAGATTTTGATCGTTATCCCGGCATATCCCACCTGGTAGGTGCCACTTGTTCGGCTCTTCCATCACTCGGCGCTGGTGACCATCATCGGGTGCTGGGGGTGGGTCATGAGCAGAGTCAGGCACAATGAGGGGACCGCCCTTTTTTAGAAACACTATACGGTAAGGCTCTCCTTCGATTACTAAGTGCAAGGCGACATTGATGTACACATCGTCGCAGCCTCTACCAAACCACCGCAGGATATATGGGACCGGCTTGTTGAGCCACCTGACATTCCAACTGCATTCGACAACCATCTTGTGTGACACTCGCTTTCCTTACATCATCGTTAGGAATGGAGTCTTAAGTGGGATAGCCAAGACTTACACTAAATAGGGCCGGAGAGTATGATGCTCTTCTTGGCAAGTTTCCTTCTGATATTGATGCCCAAAAGGGTGAGATAATCCACTCGTCCATAACGACCGAGAAGGGTTCTTTCAACTGCGACTAATCGAGACACTGATACTTGAAGAAGTGGTTTGTTAAATAGATGACTGTTGCTTCTTTGGTAATGAATTTCCCAGCTATTGGTAAGGAAAAATGACGAGAGATATACGAATCAGATGTTAGAATGCGGGAAGAACGGGCGTCAGAAACTGATGAGTTAGACGATCTGATCTCATACAATCAAGTTCCACGATGGCTACTGGATTAAAAGTGTAAGTGACGTTGGGCCGTATAAAGATAGGTAACATAGCAAGGAAGGATAGCCCAGCGGTTGAGAAAGGGCGAACAGTTCACTCAGGATCTTTGGTCATTGGGACAGGCGATGCTTTCCTGATTTGTTCTTCCATGGATTTAGACTCTACTTATTCCTTTCAGGAGTTTCGACGCGCAAGAAGTGAAGGCGATCTTGCAGTATGTTTAAGCCTGCTTGAAACGACGGATTGTTTAGGGATCATGGGAAGTGTGGGCTTGATTAGGCGTGAATTTGGGTTAAGACGAGTGAGTTGATTTAAAGTAACAGAATGGGCTCGGAGGGATTGAGGGTGTTCTACAAAAGACTAGATGTATCACCCAAAGAGCATCGATTCAGCATTGAAGAGCTTTAATACCGTCTTCCTCTACTATCTACGTCTGCTCACTTAGCTGGTCCGCCCTCCCAGTCTGTCGGGTCGGTGGCTAACACTAAGTTCTCACAGATGCGGGTCAATTTGTTGACGACCTGAGAATAGGTCGATATACATAACCTGTAACGCAAAACGATGCTGTTATTGCGCTGCTGATAGTAATGGTATTGATACCCTTCACGACACAACCTCTCCACTAATTACAAAAGCCCAAAGGTGTCGATGGTTCCCTTTTTATCATAGCGTACATACATACAAGCTAAAGTCAGAGGACGCGAGCGCAAAACCATTCACAGCGGCCTCGGTTGTTAAGTTACCTGAGGCACGCGAATTAGCTAGATGACACGAGCAGAGATTCTACCCTCAACTCTAATTCAAGTATGGATCCCCGTCTTGCGTCCCTTGCCTTGTCGCCCGCTATCCTTATGCATTCTGGCTTTCTCGCTCCACTTCGAACTGTCTTCGACCTGATCCAAAAGCCGTCTGGCCGCACGTATACCGATCTCGCGGATCGCACGCTGACCCACGGTAAACCCAGTGTAGAAAAGATAGCTGTCGGGCTCCTCGCATACCACCGTTTTGTCCTCTGCGTTCGCTGCCTCTTCATGTTCCATGACCCCGTCGCCCGATTTTACAAAGGTACACGGCATTGTGATGTCTAGGAAGCCGTACTCAGACGGTCTTGCACCCAGCCCCTTGTGATCGAAGAGGTCGGCACTCCGTAATTGATGGTCAATCATCATTTCCCGGAGATATCGTGAAATGCCGTACGAAGCCATTTTGCGGTGTGGTAGCGTGATCGTACTGTCGTGTTCGCTGTTATCAAAACTGCGATAATGTTTCTGGTAAGACGCACCCATTGGTAGTGGTTGCTCGCCGACCAGGGCCTTGACGACCTGAGTGTCAATCGTATCGGTAGTGGACCAGTATTCTGGGTCCGGTCTAGCGAGCCAGTCGTCTACCTCTGCCTCGAGCAAAGCATTCCAATAGTTAGCAAGGAATGCCGCGTTGCGTAGTTGACTGGCGCTCGAATGGGGATGTGGTGGCTTCGGGCGTGCGGTGGCGAATCCGGGTGCCAGTGATATGTCGAAGACTCGTGTAAGGAATATGCGGAAGGGAGTCCGCACGGCTCCATCAGCTCTGTATCTTGGTCCCATAGGAGTGAGAGTACCCGGGATAGGAAGAAACTCGGAGAAGGCGACTGATTCTCGGTCTTGAGCCGCCTGATATAGTCTTTCAATTTGAAAGAACAGATCTTGAATACTCGAATCAATCACTTGGGTTGCAAGCCTGCGCGGCAGAGCTGCGAGGTACCAGATATCCCAATACCCAACGTTGAATACCCAGAGCGTCTCGGCGGCGCCTTGCTGTTTTCGAGAGGATGAGAGAAAAGAATCGATCTGGGCGGCTAAATCAGGTTGATGGAGCTTTGGATACTGCTCTTCGACCCAGGAGTAGTCAAGGTCGGCCATGTTGTCGTGCCCATTCGATCCGACCACAGGCGCAGATACGTGCCTGTACGCAACATTGAGAAGCGAATTTGACACCATCGCACCACCTAAGCCTTCTGTTTCGGGGACAAAAGAGAGGTAAATATCGCATCCAAGCTATGATATTGTTAGCTTTCAATAACGATATTACAATCCAGGAGAACTGCCTTTTGACACATGATTTCGGTCCATCCATGTCCTTGACCGTCCCGCTCGCTGGCTAAGACGTTCGGCGTAGCGACATCTCCGCCACCAAAAACTACCATTCTCAGCCCATCATTAATACTGGCGTTGGTTAAATGTCTGGCCACACTTGTGTTCATGGCAATGAAATGTCCTGGGCCGATGGTAAACCGTGACACATCTGACAAGTACCATAGATAGATTAGGGGCATGCAGATCGCGACGCAGAAGGCCAACCTTTGGAATAGCTTAGGTCCTTCTCGTAGTTTATTCGGGGAACAGGGCAGACCGTATATCTCCCCTCTAGCGATGAGGTTGAGGAACTTATCTCTCATCGCGCGGCACATGGAGAGTAACATGATTGGTAAAACGACGGGACTTAGCAAAAGGCGATACAGCAACCTCTCGTTATTGAACATGACTGATGGGGTGTAATGACATTATCCTCGTCGCCGCACTCTCGATAGTGTTTCGAGTAGGGCGGGATTTATGAGGACACTTTGAGTGTACCCAGCCCCGTCACATGATATAATAATGGTTGACAAACGACGGACATAGTACGGCAGAACTTTTGAGCACGCTGACGTGGACTAACCTTCCAGCGGCTTGTATCTACATGGTATTGTACGGGCGGCACTATCCGTCTACTGCATATGATAGTAAAGTTTGAGTTTCATGAAATCCATAGGGGGTGTATATTTCATACTCAGCTGTCCGTTCCGTGACCAAAAAAACCCTGCTGTCATGCCACACCGGTGTGCCAAGTCGTCCCAAAGGATATGACGGTAAGCCGACTGTAGAAGGGGTTCTTTGATGCATCGAAGGTAGTATACGAAGTTAGCGTTAGGTAGGTAGGCAGAAGTTTCGAGAATCTCGTCTCTATGCATCTCTGCCTTATCATTATAGCTTATTACTGGTTTCTTGAATACCGGGTCTTCGTCGGGTGTAGCTACGGCCAACTTCTTGAATGTTGCTGAATAGAAAGTATAAATAGCTAAGCTCGACTACCCGGGCAGCCATATTGCATTATATTGCGCGTCAACATGCGGCTTCATGCAGGATATTCTACTTTGATGATATTAGGATATCCTAGTCTTCGATGACAATGGGGTTTCCCTTATTATGAATTGCATAGCGTCGAGTGGGTAGCGAATAACCATGCGGAATGGCGTTGGAAGGTAACAATGCCCGGCCTCCCGATATTTAATTAATCTCATATACCACAATGACAACAATTCCGTTCAGCGAAGTATCAAACGTTAAAGCTGCTAGAGCCTCACCTGGTACGAAACTCGCTAAATAGTCTCGTGTGGAATAGGAAGATTATAAAATTTGTTGGAACGGCTAAAGTATATAGTCAAAAATAAGGAAAGTGTCAGAAGGTCATACAATGTCAAAATTAATTCATAGAAAAAAGTATAGAATTGGCCACTCTTTAGACACAAGACTCAATTTAGAAATAATAGATAGATAGCTGCGTGATGATAAGAGCCCTGCCTTAGCCCCCTGCTTAGTCGTAAAACTTTCTCGGCCAAATATTCATCGCTGTCTTCAGACCTTCAGTGACGGGTAACCCTGCATGAATGACCCGATCGTCCCCGGTCCCATTAGTGTGTAAATTGACCCAAAAGATCGCATTTCCAGCAACAGGTTTAAAAGCGAGTCCGCCGTCCTCGTGCGCTCGCCAGAGATGATGAACATCATCTCTACGAGAATGCGTGTTATCGATGTACGGGAACAAGGTCTCCCCACCCTTGCAACTGTCCTCGAGAATAGCAAAGAAGCTCGCCACGCGGTTCCATGACCTTCCGCGTCCACGCATCCCTTTACGCGTTGGCTGGGGGGTGTCGTACCAGTCGTGATGCTTGTTAAACAGCTGCCCTGCGGTATAGCGCACGAGTTGCGGAGGTCCGATATCATCCTTGTTCGGATCAATCATGCTTCCCATGAAACCCTGGGCACGCGATAGCACGCAGTCCACAGTCGGATTGTCACGTGGTAAGCCTGCCGACGACGAAGTCCGGTCGGGCGTTCCGGTTAGTCTACCATTCTTGAAAACCGTCGAAGGCGAGAATGCACTTTCGCCGGCTTCGAGAAGCTCGGTGATCTCGGACGGGCGTAGGAAGTTTTCGATGTAAATCAGGAGCGGGTCGAGGGAAACGAGCTCTGTTGAATAGTGATGGGGTCGACATTCGTATTCTGGATAAGGCGACGCATCGTTAGGAGTCGCCTGGCGGAGAGCGTGCGGTAAGTACGGTGAGATGAAAGGAGATATAAGACTCCACAGCCAAGGGGAGATGAAGGCAAACAAGGCGATCTTGGCCACCGCCGAGATACTTGGCGGACGGGAAAGAGGCGACATGCCGACCTATTCAGTTGCGAGATATTCACAGTTGAGTGGATCGAGTGCGAATGCTAGCAATTTTACAGCACGTTTCGCAAATCCGCTAGCATTAGCACGGTGGTCGCCATTTGGACAATGCAATGATGAATTGAGAATGAATTCATTGTGGTGTTGCCGTCGAGTGTAGGACTGCAGACGTGTCCTCTGTTTATCCGGAGCTACTTCTTCCGGTGGTCTGAGGTGTCCTATTTTGTCGGCTTCTACCACACGACCAATCCCCAACAGCAGTATCAGGAGGCTGATCGTAAAGAGTACTTGCCTAAGAGATTATGATTGAGACAAGCCGTATCAACCTTGAGGGGTACTCAATCCCGATGGCTGATATGTGTCTTCCAAATAGCATTCTTCATGAATAATATTAGATGGTTAAGTTCTCAAACCTGCACCATAACCTTGACATCCATAACTGTTGCTCTTGCCATCTTCTTCAGTAGGGTTCTGTCGTCTGCTTCGCGGTATCTTTCCCATCCATCAAGGCCTTCCTTTGTTTGAATGCTTAATGTTTCATAGCCTTGTTTGATTACTTCTGCTACCTGCGTGCTCGTGAGATTTTTCTTCGAATCGCCCGAGTCTAGCAGGGTCTTGTAGTGCGTCGTAACATTGACAAGTGTATCTATTGAATTCGAAGGTCGTTTTGATAAGCCATATGTGTCACGAAATTTCACCAGAACATCTCCGCTTTCTACAATCTTGTAGAACAAGTCGTCGTATGCTGCCGGGGTAGGAAGGAAAGCCTCGCCAGCAGAGAGTGATAAGGCCAGAAGATTAACGACGAGATCTAACAAGGTCTCGAAATGAGACAAATCCTTTATATCGGATGCGTACGTGGTGAGAAATCGGATGAGTGACAGAAGAGAGCGGAACAATTCGGACCAATGATAATGTATGCGCGTTCGAGAACGCGACAGGTAGGAGATGATCCTTAGTGTGATGCCAACGCAGAGTGTGTAAAGGCTCACATCCAATCTTCGGCGCAGGTTATGATTGATGCCATCAACCATGGTGTCTAATACGCCGGTGGCGAGAATCCGGTCTCCCTTGACAATAGGGAGGTAAGGTTGACGTTGCCGACACAGTCGTACAGTAGCCTTGCTATCCTCGCTGCAAATACGTTTACACAAGAGCTGATCTTCGATAAGTAATCGAAATACCATGAGACTGAGATGTGCATAGTTTGTAGCCCTGTTTGAAAGGAAAGCGTGTTGAAGGAGATAGGACGTCAGAGAAAGTAAGTTGGAAATGGGTTGTTCTTCACCCTTTTCGGCGGGCATTGTGACCAAATTAAAGCAAAAGAGCTTATTTGCATGAGTAAAGTCATACATTCCAAGTAACACAGCTGCTTCTTCCCCGGGCCTGAGATAAAGATTAGTTATCGCAATAGGTTGGAAGACGGGTGACTAACAATTTTGCAAACATCTGCTTTGCTGCTTCTGGGTCGTGATTTGGTTTTTGGTTTGCTCTGGCACCAGGAGTAATCTTTCCCAGACCTATCATACTGAGCGTGTGTGACAACGACCAGCCCTCAGGCAGGTCCTCGAGAATGTCGAGGTATTGACCTCTTAGATTTCTGCAGTTCTGCCCGACGCATCGGACAATCTTCTGTATGGTTGCCTCGTTTACAAAGTCGTTTAGTCGGAGCTGGTACGGATTCTGGAACTCGAATTTGTTGTAGTTCGCGAGAAGCCCAAGTAAGGTGAAGGGCGTCAGAACCCTATCTGGCGAATCGGAGTCTTGGATGAACTGCGTTATGTAAGTGATGTATACGCAACGTGCCAAATAGGTGGCTGACCTTCATTATAGCCGGGAAGAGGTCTCTCTGAATAAAGTAGGTCAGGAGGCTGGTTTGGTAGGCACCAGAGGTAATAGACAACACGACCTCAATAGCCTGTTGTCGAATCTCAACTTTACAGCTATCATATCAGTGATTACGTCGAATATTAGGTTGGGATAGAAGCGTACGTGCTGTTCCATTGCGAATGATACTGTCTAGCGCACCAACAAAGTCGGTGAAAACACTGTCGACGTGATCGAGCCCAGCCAGAACTGCAATTATATCCGAGCTTGGATTTGTATACTTCTTGGGCAGAACTGCGGAGAAGAAAGTAGTGAGGGTCTGTGTGAATCAAGTTAGAATTGATACATCTCGCCCGGTCTCGGTCTCGGTGTCTCACCTCCAGCGCATGCAGGCTCGATGTACCATTCCCTACCTTCAGACATGCCACAGCACGCAAGAAGAGTTGTCGTGTTTGAGGTTGAAGGATTATCAAATCGTCCGGCCCGAAATTATCGAGTATCTTCAACAGTGACGCACGATCGGGCTTTAAGAGGAAGAACTCGCGCCAGAAGCCCTCGGGCTTGTCGCTGTCGGCATCGACATCGTCCTATTTGCCGATGGGGATCGCATCAGCGCACCGATTGACGAACCATATTAACGGCAAGTCTAACGTACCTTGGAATTGTATGGTCAGTTCTTGCCCGTCTCTACTGTCTCATGTTGGGGGAGTAGGCTGTCGAACCTGGAACAAAGCCTCGTATAACTTCACGATCTTCTGTTGGAATATCTCAGGTCGCGCCTGTTGGGTCAAGGGGGAGGCTTCCATAGTCATATGGGAGGATATCGGGGACAGTCGAGTTCGAAATGGTCATGGCACTGATAGAATTGGTTCTGTCGAGACAGCTCGGTCATTCTATCATCGTCATGCTCTCTGGTAAGTGGTCGTTGGTGTAGCGCATTGATTAGAAGAGAGCTGTTGCAACAATGCGAGACCGGGGGCCGTGGTATTGGTATTGAGATACAGTAAATAATCTGTATACGTACATGCTAGGTACCCGTATGGACTCCACTTCGTCACAAACGTAAGCAGGAGTAGTACTGACCCTTACGTATGGGTCTTTGAATCCTACATGACCAGTCGAATCGTACTAGCGCAGGTACATAATTTACTATACAAAATACACCAAGATAAATGTATCTCAGCTTAAATCAATATGACTATTATGGTACATATAAATATTGTCCGATATTAGATTAAACGTCAATATTTAGACCTTAGAACAGCGCTTACTCCACCTAACACCCACTAATTTACAGCGCTCCCCCCCTAACACCCACTAATTTACAGCACATACTACCTACTGCTGTAAACTACTAACCACCACCAATCTAGATCACCAACACTAAACCACACACTTCAACACCTTCACACACCTTATTTTGATCAAATCCATCAAATGTTATCCTCTCAACTACAACCCAAACGGATTTATCACTCCAAACACCTCGTCGTCGCTATTTACATGCTCTTCGTTATCCACGTTACTTCCACTGTCGTTAGCAGTCTTGCAGTCGTAGGAGTAAAAGGTATAATGCTAACCGTGAATTGCAGATAAACCGTGCTACCTCTATTTAGGTGGCAATTACACCTATTTGGAAGTATACAAATTTAGGTACGATTCGACTGGTCATGTAGGATTCAAAGACCCATACGTAAGGGTCAGTACTACTCCTGCTTACGTTTGTGACGAAGTGGAGTCCATACGGGTACTACTGTACAGGCCGTGCTCCGATGATCAACGTGCAAGCCACCAGCTGGTGCCAGTACCGTGTGTTTTGTGTATTATAACAGTATATGCACGGTGTCATGGAGACGAAAGGTTTCTTTCTGACACTGATCTAATCTACCCGGGACATTGCACTTACCACCCGGTGCGCAAAAGGTTGACCAATGCCACGGCCCTGATTGGCCCTCGGCCAGAACCGGGAAACCGTCGCCGGCTCGATGTCATAAGATGCCAGGTGCTTTGAAAGCCAACATCGGACCATTTTTCGCCATCTGCTACCAACAATTCCGAGTTGCAGCTCCTATTACCTATTTCCCCAGACACATAATTGCACATCTAACATATAACTAAACACCGTCCAATCCTTTTTCTTGTGCGGGTTTAGTCTTACAATTCTACAAGTCATCGTCCTTGCGTCATTTACAGCCCTCTCCCCTCATCCTATGCGATAGCCTGTATTTAGGTAGCCTCGGCTTCTGAATTCTACGATGAGCCCGCCGAGGGCAGCGCTTCAGCGGGCGCCCGGCGTTTTGTTTAACTGCTTAAACAGCACCACGATACCTTCTGCGCGACCTTGTCTACATATCCTCCGACGGTTTTCGCAGACACAATCATGGGCGACAACAGAGAAACACCAAAATCCCTTACCCTTTCAGTCATACCCTCTGCCTTCAAAGCTTCCCTCCTCACCCCGCAACGAGCCGATACCCGAGACATCCATCGCGAATCCCATACCATTAGTACACGAGACGCGGCCGCCAGCACAACCTAGAACAGCGGTGCAACCGGACAGTACATCAGAACAAGAAGCGCAAAAGCCGAAACCTGTCCCACCCAAGCGCAAACTCAGACCACGCAAGGCCGCACTGAAGCTTACTCCTTCGGCCGTGGAACAGCTGCGTGGAATGTTAGATCAACCAGAGCCCAAGTTAATCAAGGTCGGCGTGCGGAATAGGGGCTGCAGCGGCCTGGCGTATCACCTCCAATACGTCGATAAGCCTGACAAATTTGACGAAGAGATAGAGCAAGACGGCGTCAAGGTGGTGATCGATAGCAAAGCTCTTTTTAGCATCATTGGGAGTGAGATGGACTGGGTGGAGGACAAGCTCAACCAACGGTTCATATTCCGGAACCCGAATATAAGTAAGTCGTCCTTGGTGAGATAGAGCCATGACGGTGCCTAATACCTATACAGAGGAGGAATGCGGTTGCGGCGAGTCATTCATGGTATGAATAAGCAACTTAGATGTTCACGAAATGAAGACGCTGGACATACATTCTCATGCATCGGGTGGCGTTCGTTGGTTTAGGTTCGATCATTCTTTTTTTCCCTTTCCCCTGCGGCGTCACAGAGAATGGCATTGCTACTCAGCGGGCACTATATGTAAGAGAAAGCGGAATATGCTTGATAATAGCAACTAGAAAAGCTGTTATTATATGTGAAATGATGGGGAGTGAAGTCCGTGAGGACCTCAACTCAAGCATAATTTGTCGACGTCTGCACATCACGGTATTGCGCGGCTTCAGACAGGAGGAATATAATCGATACCCACAGGCTACTAGCATGCTATTTTCAGGTTGAAATTTGGTTGATGTCACAGCACATAACGTCTTCTCAACAAAAGCCGCGCACAGAGAATACGGTATCTAGGCCTTTGTATTAGTCATGCAGCAGATCCCAATCATCAAATTGGTAATCAATGTGTCTCGGATTGACCATATAGATCATAGTCACCGGTACAGAAACGACCACAAAGATTTTCTCTGATTCCATGGTAGTGGGTGAGTGATCTTGGCAAGGGGATTGATTGTGTGGAAAACGTTGAAAGTTGCTTGTACATAAAAAAATAGCCAAAAGGCTAACTGCAGCACTACGGGTCAAATTCATGTGTGATTATATTAGATTGTCTCGTTTGCAAACGAAGAGCCCGGCTATCATATCATATTATGCTCTCTTCAATCGTGCACATATGTACCAAGGCTTCGTGCAGCCTACAAACAGCCCGCGTCACGTCACAGAAAAGGTAAGAAGAGGTGCGAACGTGACGTGGCGATTTGTGAGAGAAATGACTATCGGAATGTGATCTGTTTCCTTCGAGACGTCTGGATATATGCATGCTCCATAAAGGGCCTCACGCTTACTTACCTTTTGTGCATCTCGTCTCACATGAAGTGACCGTTCAAACAGATAATACTCCGTACTCCAGCCTCAATTCCCGATTGGGAAATATGTCTTGCCGCCTGGCCAATGAGCAGGGGGGTTACTGCACCCTTGAAGAAATAGCATAAGTTGTGTTGGTCTAGGTAGTCTTTAGTAGTATGTATAACATCTAGCTACCTCTGATGAAACAAACTTGCATAATTTCTAATTAGGTACGCTTTACCGTAACCCCACTCAAAAATAGGACCGTTTTAGAATCAAACGGATTTTAGTATGCACCACAGGACAGTATGACTCGAGCGACTTCCTAGGAAGTCCATGATTTGTAGTTGCTAATGACAATACAATGTAACCATTTTTGTCTTCAGCCCTAATATTGAGCCCATTCCTAAGCAGCAGTTAGTTATATGACAGCCTTAAACCTATTTTTAGCTGCATATAACAGCGGTGTCTTGCTCTCTTTATTTTTCGACTCGGTACTAGCACCATTATGGGGAGTAGCTGTATAATAACTCTGTGCCCCTTTTCTGCGGCATATGATAGTGGTGCCTGGTTAGAACTATCATTTAGATGGCCTCCTCTAGCTGCCGCCTGCAGCGCTGTCCGAGCCAAAGCCGACGATTGTCGTATTGAGGCGGGGCGGACTATATAGACAAGGTCTAGCGGGGCAAAACAGCATGGTGATTGGATATGCAACATTTAACATCAATAGCAACCTATTTAAGCTATCCTACACACTAACTATGATGGATTCAACAAGGTTGGTTCAAACACCAGACACCTCTATTGTGATAAAAATAAACTACTTAAAGAGAAAAGCTAGAAGTACAAGATTCGGGGGCCTTCGGGCCCTTACATAGGCAATCTGGCAGGCACACACGAAGTCCCCGGATGACTTATACCATTGTTTCTGTCTCCGCTCTTCGGAACCTTGAGGCGCACAGGCTACCATGGCAAGGTTACCAGTTCGAATCCTAACATAACAGTTAACATGACAGTCCGCTGTCACACTAACCACATTTCGTACCACAAACATTATCCCCAAAGCCCCACTCGGTAGTGGAGATACTCACTCTGCCAACAACGTCCCACTCTGTGATGCAAAAGCGCTGATGAAGTTGGCAAGCTTCTCCGCACCCTCGAGAGAAATTGAGTTATAATTGGATGCTCGGATACCTTTTAGCTCGCGATGACCCTTCAGTCCAGTCATCCCTACAGTAGCAGCATTCTTTAAGAATACTTCTTCGACGGCATTGCCACCCTTGATTCTAAAGCAGATGTTCATACGTGATTGTACTGCTTTATCGGGGATGATCTGGTAAATAGTAGGATAGGCCTCAAGGGCTGTATAAATAAGTTGAGCTTTCTTTTGGGATAAGATCTGCTGTCCTTGGACTTTATCGGGATGTTGTAGTAATAGCTGCTTCAAAACCCGACCTGCAATAAATACACTATAAAAATTTAATTAATTAATTTAAATTTATAAGATAAGGTATTTTAAGAAGATATACTTACTCAAGAATACTTAATGTATTATAAAGACTATTATTTTTAACAATAGTTTCGAATTCGAAGATACGAGGCGGGATTGGTAATGCGAGCTGTCTCATCAAGGCTGTAGAAGGCTGTGGTAGAAATTGTTTCTGGATAATAACAATAGTAATACCAGCTGATCCGACGTTCTTCTGGGCGCCGAAGAAGATGGCTGAGAAATTAGATATCGGGATCCTCCTCGAAAGGATATTAGAGCTCATATCAGCGACAACAATTGGTCTGCCGGGCCCCGGCTCGAGACACTTGGGAAATCCAGGGAACTCGACGCCATGGACAGTCTCATTGTCACAGTAATAAACCATGGCAGCATCGTGAGATAGATTCCAGGTATCCTCGTTCGGGATCGTTCCAAACTTGCCACCATTCGCTTTACGGCTATCAGCCACGATATTGACGTGTTCCGAGCCAAAAAGTCGCTCGGCTTCGGCCGCTGCTTTCTGTGACCAGCCACCAGTAATGATATAGTCGATCTTGAGATTCTCCACGGCCGACTTGAGCTTTAGGACTGTGCTCTCATCACTTTCCGAACCCTGCACCTCCTTGTATTTGCGGGTGACCCAGTTGCCAACAAAGTTGTATGCCATGGCAGAAAATTGTGCGGAGCCTCCTCCCTGCATAAAACAGATTTCGTAACCATCTGGAATGTCCAGGTACGAGACAAGATCGGCCTTGGCCTCATTGATTATGGTAGTTGCAATCTCCGATCGATGCGAATGTTCGGCAACTATATATGGAGAAACCAGACGTCAGCATCAGTCATCCGAGACAGCCGTCAAAAGGTCACTTCAAGATCCGTCCTGGGGATAATGGTGGAAGGAGGACGACGGCCTCTAAGAGCTCCATACTGCCAAGGCCAGTTGCATTATAATTGAGGAGCGCCGCGGCAGCTTCCTCGAGGACGGCAGTAGGTAGCAAAGCTGGGCCTGCACCGAAACTACCACAATCACGAGTTAGCAATATCTCATTCAAGAATATTCAGGAGCTGCATCGGGAACATTGAGCCATGTGCGAAAGACCCTGCTGCTTCTACGACAGGCTAGGAAGGGGAATAAATTAACGAGCTGTTAAAAGTTTCTTACTAGGTGATGTCTGATCTGGAGGGCATGGCGGCGATGGAATCGTGATTGCTTGGGTTTGTTGGGGCTTGAGATATTTGACTAATAAGGAGAACTGGTCGTGAATGTGACTTGAGTGCGGGGTTTTTTATGCCCCCGTTATCGCAGCAGTCAAAGGGATAGCGCCCCGCTTGACGAGCCATTCGCTATCCTTGCCCGCTTGCAAAGGAGAACAATTACGAGTTGGTTTTCCGTAGCAAAACCGCAGCGAACATACATGCAAGCTCAGCACACGAAAATCGTCGATTTCCGTGCCCTCAAGCTGACGAGCACCATTGCCTCAAAACGTTCGCGTCTAGGCAGGATGCAAAGAAGCACTTACTTAAGCACATGGGAATCAGGTTTCCATGCCCTCAAGCTGACAAGTACAGCTGTCCTAAAACGTTCATATCCAAACGCGACGCAAAGGAGCATTTACGGATACACTTAGCGACTAAGCTTAGTTTTACGGAAGAATATGGGTGCGATTCAGTTTTCACTTGGCTAAAGGAAGCTCAGAGACACGCGAAAATTCATACTCACTATTACATCTGTCCACGTACTGGTTGTTATGAACGATTTCAATCCTCTAATGACGCTCTGCTACATGCGGAAGACCCAAATCACCGATATATCAGACTCTTTCTATGCCCTATCCAGACGTGCCGGTCAGCCGTGACTAGCAAGCGATTGATTCTGAGCGAGGTAGAGAGACATCGAGAGTTATATGTCCGCCTCGGTCATATCGATGAATCTGCGGATTTTGTTGCGCCACCAGCGAGCCAGCTTCTAATATGTAGCGACATGCCCTTATACTCGCTCATTTTCCAGCATAGCAGCATTTATTCAGCGAAGAAAACTTAACACAATGAGTTATCCTTGGGCATTTGTGAAACTGAGGGCGATTCCGATCACGAGATCAATTTCGAGGACATTTCCGATGCAAGCGATTGCGATAGTGAAATAAAAGAAGAGTCCTTTTTAGAAGAAGAATTACACGAATTTGAAAGTGGGATTCTTGAACAGAACACTACAATCTGGAATGTGTCCCATTCTCTCCTTATTCCTTACTTGATCTATATCTAACGAGTATCGATGGAGTAGATTCTAATCAAGAGTGCATGGTTAACCTTGAGCATTTTGGCCACATGTGTTGTGGACCTACTGGCGGTACTCGCTATATGATTTTTGATCGATCTTCAAAAAGTATTACAATAGATCTGGATACCGCTCGTCTCCGGCTGCGAGGGCGCGGAAGTTCTGCCAAATTCTTTCTTGATGCCTGATGCGTTGGATGCTGCGTCTACTACTAATTGTTGTTGTTCTTGAGGTATGAGGGTATAGAACCCTCTGGAGAACCCGAGACGGGGACCTCTGTTTGCGCAGCTCAGGGCTGCGAGTGGCTCTCCTTCTATGGATACGACTTCTGCTCTGATCACTTCTCTTATTTGCTCTTGAATAATTCTATGGCTATGGCAAGGCCAAACTCCAACATGGAGCTGTTGAACGAAATATTCAAGTCTGCGACTCAAAGTGAGTGGACGTTCCAGCCTCGGTATAATATTGTGCGCAGTCGAATGGATGAGATTTTACGAGGCAGGCGGCCTGGTACTGACCTTATTATCTTGGACGATGAATTCTCACCTGCATTAAGGCAACTCTAGGAATTTGCTATGATAGAGCGAGTTTTAGGCAAAATTCTGATTAATACTACCATTGATCACCAAGATATAATTACGCACAACACAAAGACACTTCCATTCTGGAGTTACATTGCCCGGTCTAAAGCGAAAGCGGTTTATTCATCAACCCGAAAAGACATTAGCCACATGGATGTTCACGAAGTTGCCTTGAAAATCCAACAAGTAGGAATCACTCAAGACACAATCATCCTAGTTTATCACACATCCACCTTCGACCTGACGCTCCTTCGACAGTTCTTGGAGTCAGCTGGCTATTTTGGTGTTCTGCCACCAGACAAGAACTGCATACCCATGGTCAATATTCTTCGCCCGCATCTATCAAAACGGTTGCCATCAGGCAGGTTATTTCCCCTAAGGCTGGATGTACTTTTCACCCTCATGTACCCTCGACATGGCTTGGTTGGGTTAAAATCACCAAGCGATAGTTGATTGTCAACAGACACGACTTGTGTGCATGGCCTACGGAGAACTCTGCAGGCCTATTGTAGAGCGAGGTCGGGAATGGCAACCAGATATGGTTGCACCGTCTACACAGACGTGCATCCTCGACTGGCTCACGCGTAGAGACGACGCCGGCGACAGCAAGGTAACCCTCTGATAAAACGACTCATATCTAGTTGGACATGCTGCCCTCTGGATCTTTTGAGTCTGATCGTTGCGCCTGCAGGCGAAGGACCCCTTAGGAGAAGCAGGGGACACGGCCGCCTGATGCGGCGGCTGGAGGCGGAGATGCGGGACTTGCGAGAGCTGCGGGAGGAGCTGCGGACGCCGCGTCTTGGGGGGCCTGAGATTAGTGGTCTTGGGGGACCTGAAGTTCGGTTGGCAATTCCAACATTTTCTGGCAATCTCTTCAGCTTTTCATAGGTAGCCCGCGGGTTTTGACTAGGTTGGCAACTTTGGTCGGATGGTCCCAAAACAAGGTTCGGTGAAGGTTCCTCTGCTATAGTAATTGGCACGCATTTGGGAAGAGTTATGGACCTAGTTAGCGGGAAACTAGTATGCGCTTCATTTCTAGTTCGATCTACGAGTAAGCTTCTCTACCTTTGCTAAAGAGGGTTAAAGGGGAGCTGGTAAATTTATGTCAAAAGTTGTCTTTGTGCAATCCCAATGTTTGAGTACACATTTAATGCATGGCAAGTTAGCTCAAAACCCCGAACAATATTACCTAGAGTTTTTTTAAAGAGTCTCTAAATTAAAGTGAATGTAAAGGAGCGGTGTACGAAGTAGGTGTATTGTCTTCCAATGATAATTTCTGCCTTCTCTATAAGCTAATAGGCAACTTGGGGATAGTGCATAAAATAAGTACAACAAGTCATACTAAGGCTGCGTATCGATTCAGTTAACGGTTAAAACCTAACGGTTTGAGGACCGTTTCGCTCTGCATAAATAATGCATAGATGTAGCTCCTCAGTCACAATAGGGTGAGCCGAGCCTGAGCAAAAGCGGCGAATGCGCTCAGCCCAATTTGCCGCGCTCTTGGCATTTGGTAAAACCTAGAACCTACCTATCACGGAAAGGTCATCCTTCTCATAGAGAGTGGCTAAGCGGATCCGCGCCAGCAAATTCGTGTCTAAATGTACATTTTTAGGCCAACAGCGCCGCTATGAGGAAGGGAAACGATCAAGTATATATATAGAAGGACATGATGATTGTGGGCTTAACATCCCGCGGGATATTTCTTTCTGGGGCACGTAAGTCGAAACATTGCTTCGAATTTAGCTTCATAGATGTATCAAAATATCTAGTCAATGAGCAATCATTACTCAAGACATTAATAATTATGTGCAAAGTGGTATCTATGCAGATGCGATTCAACGCCGCGTCGTTGATCCTTCTAATGGCCCTATTTATACAATCCTATTTTCCTCTCCAATTTTACCATCCTTATACAAAGCCCAGTTACCTAGGTAGTCAGTTTACCAACAAAGAGTGCCCTATCGAACACCAATGGATTAGGCGTCTTCCATCGTCAAGTCAGAGTCGACCTCAGTGCCCAAGTCCCGCTCTTCCAAAAATCGACGGTCCAGCAGGTCATCGGGGAGGTAATCCTGCTTGACCTTGCCATCTCTGTAGTTGGGATTATATTTATACTCCTTGCCGTACCCGAGTTCGCGCATCAGCCGCGTCGGTGCGTTCCGCAGGTGGATGGGGATCGGCAGGGCCGCGACGCCCGGCTCGCGCAATGCCGCGAACGCGTTGCTGAGGCCGCGATAGGCCCGCGTGCTCTTAGGCGCCAGCGCGAGCGCGACGGCGCAGTGTGCCAGCGGGATGCGTGCTTCAGGCATGCCGATCTGCTGCGTCGCCGTGAACGTCGAGGTTGCGAGCGTCAACATCGAGTTATCTGCGAGTCCAACGTCCTCGGACGCCACAACTACCATGCGCCGCGCGATGAAGAGTGGGTCCTCGCCTGATTGCAGCATCCGTGCCAGATAGTATAACGTTGCGTCGGGGTTAGAGCCACGAACGGCCTTATGAAATGCCGATATGGTGTCGTAGTGTTGGTCGCCAGCACGGTCATAGACTAATGTTTTCGTCAGAGAAGCTTTCATGTCCTCTTTCGTTACCTCTCCCCGGTTGGCAAGGGAAATAGCAAGTTCTAGTAAGTTGAGGGCTGTCCGGGCATCGCCATCTGCAAAGTTGGCGAGGTATGCAAGAAATTCCTCGTCGAGGGGTGAAGACGGTGTTGATGACGTAGAGGGAAGCTCAGATTGCAGCGCCCGCGATAAGATCCGCTGTATGTCTTCTGTTGTGAGTTTTTGTAATGTGAAAGTGCGACATCGCGATAGTAACGCATTGACGACCTTAAAGCTAGGGTTCTCGGTTGTTGCGCCTATCAAGGTGATGGTACCGGCTTCTACGGGCTTGAGGAAGACATCCTGCTGTGTCTTCGAGAAGCGATGTATCTCATCGCAGAATATTATCGTCTTGCGTCCCGTCAACGCCAACTCATTGGCAGCATCCGAAAACAACTTCTTGCACTCTGCGACGCCTGAACTCGTGGCATTCATCTCGATGAAGCGTGTCTCAGCCTGATTCGCTATGCAGCGCGCTATTGTTGTCTTGCCGGTGCCCGACGCACCCCATAATATCATGGAGGGCAAACGATGAGTTTCGATTAGGGAGCGTAGTACCCCATTGGGACCGACGAGCTCCTGACCAAATACCTCGTCGAGATTGTCTGGACGCATACGCTCGGCCAGGGGCGCAACTCGACTGGCCTTCGTTCTCATTTTCTTCGCAACCGGGCTTCGTGGTGCAGGATGCACATCCTCTGGCTTGGTAGCTGCACCGCCGTCGTCATCGCCGTCGGCGCCATGGTCGGAAGAGTCGTGCCCTGGACCTTCGTCATAAGAACGCTTAACACCGGGATTCGGCTTCGAAGTTGTCGCAGCGCCGTTAATTGTGGTTGTGATGACACTATTGGCCGTCGCTTGTCGCTTGGAGGACGTCGTCTCGAAGAAACTTGAAGCCGGACGCTTTTGTGTTGCTGGCACGGAGCCGTTCACTTGAGTCGGCGCAGACGTAGAAGGGGGTGGTGAAGAAGCAGGCGGGTTTTCGATGATGAAGGTTTCGCAGCCCGAATCTAGGTGATCATTGATTTTAGAGGATTGGACCTGCTTCATGCAAGCCGGGCATTCTACCATGATGGGTGTCTTGCCTGAGGAAAAGCCAAAATTGCAAAAGCGTCGTCGGTAGGCCTATGGGAAAGCAATTGAAATTATCGTGACCACCAAATGGCGATGTCTATCATATGACTATTTTTCTTATGACGCGGTAACGCGATGCAGGGGATGTAGGCTAGATTAGTGGCCGCCGTCCCAAGAGCCCGGTGTGGGGCAGCGGCAAAGTTAACTTAGTTCTAGCGCATGTCTCTTCTAAGCTTAATCTGCTGCAGCCCAGAACTCCGGAATGGTGGAGGGATTCTTCATGTACATACTGCCAGAGCCAAATAGGCGCAGATAGAGAGCATCTTAGGGTTTGATCCTAGGCAAAGCTAAACAGTAATAGAAAACAACAGATATAGATATCTTTGGTTTGCTGTGCTTAATAGGTCCGCTTGGTAAATGAAACCAGACCATTCAAATCATATATATAATTCCCACCGCGAATCACCAGGATCCTCCTCTGTTATGTCGCGCGGCCTCTAGCTTCCTTTGGACGTTGGAGAGTTCCGTCGGTGCCGATGTCGTCAATGCGATACTGTACGCATACCCTGGGATACTAGGTTATCCACGTCCGGGTTTGGCGAGAGCCACCCCCTGCTTACGGACATTTCAATTAACTCGGGACTTCTTGTGAGGCGCTCGCATAGGGGACCTCCGGCAAGAAAGCGAGACGATTCTGATTTTTCCAGCAGCACCAAGAATTGCAGAAGTCATGAATGTAACGGGTATCCTTTTCCTGTGCCTAGAGCCATTTATTCAATACTTCTTCATTATTCACTGTCTCACCTGCCTCTTGAGTGTTTCGACCTCTTAGAAGGCGGTTCAGGGCCAGCCTCGGCTTCGCTATCCTCTTCGTCGGACTCAACATCCTCGTGATTAACCTCGTCTTCATCCAAATCCTCCTCAACGTCGAGTTCCTCTTTGTGTTCCGATGTGTCGCTCTGCAAGTCGTCGTCTTCTGAATCGTCATCCACAATGCCGTTTGTAACTGGTAGCTCATCGTCATCCAGATCCATTAACCCATTGACCATATTAGCATCGCTATCTTCCCCTTCAACATAGATGATCCCCTCATCATCTTGGACGTCGTCATCAACTTCTAAGTTCCATTGTTGTCGTCGTAGCTTGAGTTGGGCGTTCATGAGGTCTAATTTTCCTTTTAACGCCAACAGCGAGTTTAGACCCCTTGCACGCTCATCCAGTACACGCTGTAGCTCGCTTAACCTCTTCACAAGTCCTGGCTGTGCAGCTAACGCGCCACCGTGGCAGACAAGGGTAGACTGGATCCAAGTCATGAGGCTACCAGCTCGTCCAGGCGACCGATGCATCCTGGAAGCTAACTTGGTAAGGAGAATACTCGCAAGGGTAGAGTCAAGTCTTTGGATGGTATTGTCGATGGTATTACCATCAGTGACGCGAAGGCATGATTCGAGGAGATCTGCATCGTCGGTTCGAAGGGCCTGGGAGAGAACAGTCCCCAGTGACGAATGGCTGGGAGGCGCTAGAGACCGCCCTGGAGTGGCAACAGCGTTGGATTGGGGTGTCAATGCCGAAGGGACATCTATTGTGCCATGCGCGCGTGCAAGTTCGCCTAATGTGGGTGGTGCTAGCTCTTGGTCGGATTCGGCGTCGTTGGGAATGTTCGAATCAGCCATGGGGATATCAGTGCTGGCGTCGTCGCTATGTTTTTCAGCCAAGGCCTCTCTTGGCCTTGCGGCGGCAGACTTTGTATCTTTGGGTGCTGCGTTGTCCTTTGTGCGATCGGGCTCATGATCCGAAAGGTCGTACTCGCTACTCTCCGCATCACTGGAGATTTCTATTATAGCTTCCGCAGCACCTGCATTGTCCGCTTTGGATGCTTCAACAACTGACACAGCTGTCTCGGACTCGTTTATTTGGGGCTTGAGTGGCTTCTTCGCACTCTGCTTCACAACCGGATGGGCGATTTTGGCGGGTGCTTTCCGCTTGGTCGACATGATTATCGAGGGTTCGTCGTCAACGAGGAAAAAGGCGAGGGAAGAGATTAGTGGTCTACGCGCCTAGGATAATGTAGCCTATCGATGCTTTGGTGTAAGGACTCGCAGAGGGTAGGGTTCAAGACAATTGCAATAGCACTGAGACTTGAGATCAATTGGCCTGGAACTTTTTTGCTTGTTTGATAAGGTAGCGGGAAGATAGGCGTTATCGTGATAAAATCGAAGATTTTTCCGCACGGAGCTGTAGCTCATCGAGCACCTGGTTTTATCGCTTTGTACAGTGTATATATCATAATTTGCACTGCCAAGCCACTAGCCACCATTGAGTTTGAAGTGGTAAACTAGAATGCCCAGCTGTGGCCAGCTGTAGCATATTTGCCAGGTGTAGCCCAATTTCCGTTCATGTTACCTGTGTAATAAAACTCAATGAATACACTATGTAGGTAGTTACTCCGTATTCACCTCACTTTCACCTTCTTGCCAATCAACACCATATCATGACGGATCTTGAATTTAACAAGCTCCCGAGTTTCCCGAGTTGATCTCACTCATTTTACATATGTTTATTCTTTCTGGATTGTTCTAATACATCCATCCCCAAGTTTCTTACCAACACCTTCATTCACCCGGAGTCTACAGTCATGTGACAGATCAGCCAACCATGCATGAGTCAAAAGCTTCGTCTTATACGCCTACCCGGGGGCTTGGATACTGTCATTGAACTAGGGTATTTATGGTCTCCGTCATTTCCAACTTGCGCAGGGTTCCCAATAGAGCGCGTCATGATTGGACTTTCATGGTGGGTACACGTTCAACCCTTCAATGCGATCGGACTGTGGTTGGTCGCAGGCCGCCCAACTAGGCAAGCAACATTATTCGCTTCTTTTCCCCTGTCAGTCCACGTTGAGCATGTAAATGAACCGCGATACCCCAGGCAGGTCTGCGCGCATTTCGTAGAGACTCAGAGACACCATCAGATAGGTTGAAGTCTGTGATGTGCGCTTTCGCGTACACGCGTTCTCTTTGTAGGCCGGCCCTCGCGAACGAAGGCTTAGAAGTACCTTATGTTAAAGTCTCCTGACTCGCTGGTGAATTGATGGAGAACCCGATAGCCAAAGCACAGACTCTCTTGTTCCTCACCCGAAGACCCTCTTTTTGTAGCGTATGAAAGATCTGGTTGGCCAACTCGGCTTGCCTTTATCAATACCCCCTGGCGTTCCTCCGCCACACGCCTTGTCCTAAATGCTAGACTCTGGTTAGGTGGAGTGTGCAGTGATTTTGGACGACTGGGGCGTGGCGCGTCTCTACAAATAAGAAACCGGCCCCAGAACCAAAAGATTTCGCGGTTTTTACTCCGCCTGCGCATGCACCAGCTTGAATAGACGCGAAAAAGACACCTCAGAATTTCTAAAGTATTTTTCCATCCTTCCCTCCTATTTCTCCCTGCCTCTCCCCTCCTTCCCCCTCCGCCGCGCGTGCCCTTTCCCAACCAGCCAACCAACCAAGTCCCTTAAGTCCGAAGTGCCGACTCAAAACAAGAACAATAACACACAACCTTCCGCCCAATAGGTACCTTTGTACTTTCCTTCCATTAATGGACTATCACAAGCAACGCTTCCAGTAATAGATTAACATTGTGCCTTGAAACCCTCCTTCCCTTTTTTGCGCATCTTAATCTGATTCGCCTCTTTACCAAAACGGGTTCGACTCAATTCTCCAATTGCAAGCTACCCATCAAGGTTGCACCACTCCACCCAACTATCTTTACATTCTAGCTTTTGGTGCCTTTCCACGGTGCCATCGTGAAGCTCATCGGCGCAACCCTTGGCTCAGTCTACTTCAAATTGCCTATCTGAGTCACGCTTCTCTGCCCAGTCATTCATCCAACAGAGTATTAGCCGACCGCGCTTTCAATCTAATTGCATTCGTCTCTTTTACGTTAAGGTATGTATTAAGTTCTTATTTGTTAGTGTCTTCTCATCAGTCCTATGTTCGTACCCTGCACTGCGATGCACACACCCATTCTCCCTTTCGCTTCTTGATCGTCAACGAGCCATGAATTGCCCAACCTGGGATTGGCCATTGCACCTTTGCCAAACGACCGGATATTGCTCCGATTCCCGGACCCACGCCGGTCGTTCAGCTTGGCCGACTAAATGAAGCCCAATAATTGGCCTATCCGGCATCTCCTTCTTTAACCACTTCTATCAAGGCTAGGTTTTCTCTACGCCTATTTACATCATCAATTACTCGCCCTTGGTTCTTTCTTTCAACAGTTTGCATGGTGATGCACACGTCCGTTGCCTACTTGCCACGCGAGTCTGTTGCCATTTAGTGTGCACTGGTCGACGATCTCCATAGAAGAGACACGCTAGCTGACCTTAGGGGTCTTGCCTGCCGAGTGGTAAAGAGGTAATCCCAGCATCTGCGCTAGCTCCCAGCCTTTCCTTAGACCAGCCACCTCGCCAGCATTCTTCGTCTAGGAGCGTTGTCTTGTCGCATCGTGCGCAGGTGGCTTGGATGCACTTTACTTGCACATTTAGCTACTGCTAAGCATCCCCTTGTCGCCACGAGCAACCTGCTGCTCGGATCGTTCCTCCAGTTTCCTATTCGTGCCCAGCAATTGTTCCTCTCGCAACACATCTTTTCACATAACCCAGGGCGCCAATCGTCATTGCGACGGCATCCGTTTGCATTTCCCCATACATATCAATTATTACTTTGCTACGCGCGCAGTCATTATCTCATGCGACGCGATGCAGCGTGAACTAATCAAGTGTTAATAGACTGATCAGCCTCAGAAGCTATCATTCATGCGCAGACATTCGGTCTAGCATTTGAGCGTCGGTTTCCTTGCTCCCTCGATTGCGCTTGGCGCCTTGGCGAATGGCAAACATGGCTTCCGAAGAGCTACAGAGCCGACCAGTGGAGGGTAAAACGGTAGATCCTGCGCATGTTGAAGAGATGGAGATTGACGAGCCTATCACGAAAAGTACAAAGGGGTAAGTACTTGCGCATCACTTAATTCTTCGCTGCTCAACACAGATTAGGGACGTAAAGACTGGAAATTTGGTGCAGACCGAAGCCGCGCCTGTCACTAATGGCGACATTCCAAAACCCACACAGTCCGATGATGACGGAGCCAAGAAATCTCAGAACCAAGAGGCGTCAATCACCCAAAACGACACTGCAGATCCCGCCCCAAAGTCAGCCGCCGACCCGTCACCCGCAGGAGATGCTGAAATGACGGAGGCCACCGGAACAGTTGAGGCGGAGGAAAAGCAATCAGAAAAAAAGGCGGATGACAAGGTTGCTACCGACACACCCTCGGCTCAAGCGCCAGAGAAGGTGGATAACTCTAGCGCCAAAGTAATAGCCTCGACCGATGCATCTTCCAATGGTTCCAAAGTTTTATCCGAAGACTCCAGTGCCGATGGCCCGGCCCTCGATGCTGGTGCCGATACCATGGATATTGATGTCTCGACAGAGCGCCCCGACTTGGCGTCAAGTGCAGAACATGGCGACAGCACACAAAATACATCCACTGTGAGCGACGCGCCGATGGTTTCATCTCCGCCAGGATCCAGTCAGCCCGCCGATCTGTCCAAGCTCGAAATCAAGGCCACCCAAGAGGACGAAAATACATCTCCTACACAGGGAGATGTTCCCATGGTCGGGTCCGTCACATCCCCACCCAAGGTTTCCCGTGAGCGGGAGGAAGATGATGCCGACGCGCCTGCCGCTAAAAGAGCAAAGACTGAAGATGCTGGTGAAGGTACGGCGGACTCGCTAGTGGTGGCCAGTAATATGGATGCCGATGTATCGACTAAACAATCAGGAAATGGAGGCTTGGACAGCGCTATCCCGGATGGTCTACCAATTACGCCTCACCAAAACAAGAGAACACGAGAAGTACTTGGCAACGTAAAGAAGACGAAGAACGGCGGAAATTTTAGAAAGTCGGTACAGGAATTGTGGCCTGGTTTATGGAATGATTACATGGCAAAGGTCGACAAACCTGTTGATATATCTTCTATGGAGGTTAAACTGCGGGAAGATAAGTACGCCAACTACGGTGAGTTCAAAGCCGACGTCCATCAACTGTACGAGAATGCGGTCCTTTTCAATGGCCCCCAACATGATGTTACAGTTGCTGCCGCTCAAGTGAGAGATTATATCTTGGTCAGGATGCCCGAAATCATCCATTCGAAAGCACCTGCCAAGCCTGAGAAAGGCAAGGCCCAACCTACCCGTCACGCAGAACCTCGAGCTGCGGCCCAACCACACCGCCAGTCTCAGTCGCAGACACATGCACCCGCAACGAGCCCAAAACAAAAAACAGAACCATCTTCTCTTCCCAGCTCTGCTTCAACTACAGCCCAAGCTTTTGCTATCCCTCCGTCAGGAATTCCTCAGATTCGACGTGACTCCACGCGAGAAGATCATGATAGGCCAAAGCGACCGATTCATCCACCGAAGAATCGTGATCCCGATTACTTAAAGGGGAGCCGAAAAAAGAAGTTGGACCCTGAGCAACGCTTTTTTGACATGGTTCTGGAAGAGATTAAAAAGGTTAAGTACTACTCAATCAACCAGTGGTTTCTCATAGCTGTGGATCCTGTGGCTTTGAACATTCCAAATTATTTCAAGGTCATAAAGAAGCCGATGGATCTTGCGACAATGACCGAGAAGAATCATGACGGAGAGTACAAGACGTCAAGGGATCTCGAGAAGGATATGAAACTTATTGTCCACAATTCAGAAATATTCAACGGGCCGGAGCACGAAGTCACCAATCAGGCAAAACAGTTAGAGGAGATCCTCAAGACTCAACTGGCCGGGAAGGATAGATGGATGGAGCGACACTACCCTTCCGCAGCCCCGTCTGCAGTGCGTGCGTCTGCCGCCAGTCCCGCGCGGAGCTTAGCCGAGTCGGATGATGATAGCGAAGGTGATGGCGACGAGGAAGATAATGATGCAATTCAAGGTCTTCAACAGAGACTGAATGAGGAGCAAGACAAGCTTAACCAGCTTCTTAACTCCAAAAAGCCCGATCTTACCATGATGGAGGTACAACAATCCATGGTCACCATCCTCCAACGAAAACTAGTCGAAGAGAGGACTAAGTTCCACAGCGAGAAGAAGCCCAAGAAGAAGAAGAGTAGCTCTTCAAAGAGCAAATCGAAAACTGGAGGGAGCAGCTCACTTGGTGGAAATAAGAGATTGTCTGGGTCCGTCAGCACATCAAAGAAACCAGTTAATAACAGCAAGAAGCCCCCGGTTCCAAAGAAACGGCCCATTGGCGCATTAGAGAAGGCAGTCATAGCTGAAGGTATCAACGAGCTTGACGGTAACTTTCTCACTAAGGCTGTTGAGATAATCAAAAGAGACACTGGTCAGAATGTAAGTACTCAATCTGAAATTTATCCCTCACAACAACATCATGATTCGACATTCCTCAGAACTGTAAATCGTAAGAAGCGAAGGCCAGTACTAATTCCTCTCAGGAGAACGATGATGGCGAGATGGAGTTGGATATAGATTCTCTCACCGTCGATGCCCTCGGAAAACTCTACGACCTTATTAACAAGGCGCATCCTCACATCCGCCAGGCTCTGGCTAAGAAACCCGAGTTCAGTAGTGCTGTGAGCTCAGAACCCGACCCAAAGGCGAAGCCTGGCAACTTGCCAAAGGCCAAAAAGAATAAACCCATGAACAAGCATGAGCAAGAACGAAAGATTGAGCAGTTGCGCGAACTAAAAGCCCAACTTCAACGTCATGGCAGTGGTAGTCAAGAGCCTATACCTGAAGTTGAGGCGCCGGCGGTCGCGGAGTCGAGCGAGTCGAGCGACTCGGAAGAGGAGTGAAGACGTGGCTGGTGTGACCCTACGCCTAACGAACCTCCCTTCGCGTTTGAGTGGCACATATCCACTGGTTGTGTCAGGTACCTTGGGAGCAGGTTCTTGGTCCCGCCACCCAAGTACCAGTTTTCGTTGCATTCTCTGGGGCGACAGATGACGGCAAAAGCTGCACAAGCCTTGGCACCGAGTCTCATGAAACGAAAAGCTGAAGCTGTATGAGTATTAGCATCCATGAAAAAAAATTATGGTGTGTTGGCAGAAGGAGGGCTCCTTCCATGTAGAATAGCAAGGTCAAGGCGAGATGGGGGATATTGAAGAGACGATAGACGTGTCCACGTCTTGAACTCGGCTTGGGGCGTTTTTCGATCAAGTGCGTTTCGGACTAGTCGATTCTCCGGTTCGGAGCTTGATAGGAGACATTGCGCACTTCGCTTTATGGTGATGGCTGCTGAGGCTGGACGTCTTTCCGATGCAGCGGGCTCAGACAGGCATATGCCGGAGCAACGCGAGCAGTTATGCTGCTATGCTAACATATCTAGCCGTGCCAATATTGATTCCTTTTGCGGTGCTCAAGATAGGCTTATAGCCCAAATCACTAGTAGCTTGCCAATCAATACTAGATGCATTCATCAGCAACTCTAATTTCAGAAGCGATATGTGAGGTGTGAATACGTGCGAGGGCTCATTTCACCCCGTGCGTCCGTCAGGTATATCGAATGATGGCTTCGCCAGCAAGGTAGTATTTAATTTGGGACGTTCTGTAATTTCGAGCTGTGTTTCGAGACTCGGCCATTCGAGACGTGTAACAACGACTGGTTAACTTGGAGCCATGTCAGCTGTCAGTCCCAGCACAGCAATTCATACTTGTCGTGAAATGAAAATGCCCACTCCATCATTGCATTGATTGACTTAGAGGCGTAGCAGCAAATCTCGATGCTAGCTAATGAAATGGTTATCCAGGACAAAGGTGGAGGGACGTCTGCAGATCGAGTAGAAGCAGATTAGTACCTTGACGGGCGGGACACTGTTAGCCGACAAGGATAAGATGGAGACGCAGACAGCGAGGAGCCAGAGGGACATGCGTGTTAAGGGGTATGAAAGAGCTTACTGAGATGATGGTGTGATTCCATTTACAGTAAATGATAAGTCTGCTTCGATCTTTCCATTGTCTGGTGAATATGTTGGCAGATGAGTCGGGTCAGGGCAGAGAGGCAGAGCAGACAAAGGGCTTTTGGCATGACGGAGGAGGAATGTGAGATGGGGCGACGGGGCAATCCGAACTTTGTCCTTTGCCCGCATTTTTCGCTGGATTTCCTGTTATCTGAGACAACCTGCTGCATGTAAGGACCAAGTTCCCTACAGGCTGGCTACAGTATGCGTTTGTACTGTGGCTGCGGTTTTGCAGGGGCAGATAGACGCTATACCCGTGCCTTAGCGGACGCATTCCAGGTGGATTTGTCTGCTAACTAAACGACCCACATCTATAGCACCGATGCCAAACTCTCAAGGTGGTGTAACGTCTGAAGCAAGGGGTCCATTTACAGTAAATAGCTGCGAAATGACTGGACACCGAGAAGGTTTGTGCTCAAGCAAGCACTCAAACCCCAAGAATGCTACCGCATACCCAATACGGCCTAGATAGTACACACTAGATTATCGAAGATACATAGTAAGGTTATATTGAAAGGGATAGGAATATTTGCTCATCGGTCGAGCGCATTTGATATTAAGAAGTCTCCCTATTCTCAGACGCTTCACATTACCCACCACAATGGTTCTATATCGGGAAATGAGTAATCCAATGGCGACCTCTCGTCTGTTTAATATGTAAGACCTTGACACAGCTCAAGGGGTCGGGCAAATTCCAAGGAAATTAATCAGCAAGACCTATTATTCACTAAACCATTATTAACTAGATGATGAACGAAATCGATATCTTGCGGTTTCGGACCTTACCGCAAAACCAGCTATAGTGACATATACTTGACGTCATCAACCATGCCCTCCATATATGATAGCATCTGAAGCAGTAAATCCAGGTCATGTTACAGGCGCTTGAAGACAGTTATTGCGTATCCTCAGATCACAACTTACCGATGGGACGACGATGAAAGAATACACGGCGGAGGAATGGCTGCCTTCTGAGGCCGGGCTGGGCGAGAGCCCCCTATACCGCCAAGAGGACGACACGTTCTTCTTCGTCGACATCAAGAACTGCCGCGTTCACTGCGTTCCGCTAGACCGCGGTTGGGCAGGGCGTTACACGATACATCTCGACGAGCCCATCACCAGGCTCGATCTCGTCGAGGGACGCTCCGACTACCTTGCCGTGTTAACACGCCGTGGCTTCGCGCTGCTCAACTCCACCAGCGGCGCCCTGGAGCGCATCGCAGACGTTCGGCATGAAGACGCAACCCTGGACGAGAAGGTCCGCATGAACGACGGCGGCATCGAGGCGCGTGGGCGGTGGTGGGCGAGCACCATGGCCCTGGACGAGGAGGCCAAGATCGGCCGACTATGGCGCTTTGACGGGAGCAAGGTCCAGGACATGTCGGAAGGAAGACGAGATGAGACGGCCGCCGTCGTCAATGGGCTTGTTTGGTCCCCCGACGATAAGATCATGTACGCGTGTGACACTCCGGAAGGAAAGATATATCAGTACGACTACGATCTTGAAAACGGCACCACAAGCAACAGTACGCATTGCAACCCTCTTATTTATCCCGTTTCAGCAAAGTTTGTCCTCGCACAACTCCCACACACCCCCTAAATTCCCAAGAATGAGTTCTATTTTTGTAAACCGCCATCATCTAACAGTTGGATTACTACAGGGAGGCTATTGGCGAAGATAGAGGACGGTGGAATGCCGGATGGGCTAGCTGTCGACGTGGAAGGTCACGTCTGGGCTGCTGCCAATTCGCAGGGCAAACTCGTCAGGTTTTCGCCCGCGGGAGAAGTCACCGCCACCTGTGTGGTCCCCGGTGCTAAGATGACTTCATGTCCGGCTTTTGGCGGGAAGGACATGAAGACCTTGTTCATAACCTCGATTGCAGATAATGAATCAACAGGTCATGTATATCGAGCCAAGGTAGATATACCAGGCATTCATAGACATTTATCTAAGCTCGAATAATACAAATTGCATATCACGCCTACGCTACATTTATCTATGGGGAATTTGAAACTGGGTTACTTCAGTGGTATTGGCTATTGGCTAACGTTGGGTCATTTGCGGTGCTGGTAAGTCACCTCAGCGTCCCCTATTTTGTTTTGCTCTCTATCTAGAAGGTTCCTTGTTTTTCCCACTGTGCCTATCGACACAGGATCCAATGCCGTAGGTCTTGTTACCTGGCTTAACTACATAAGGAGAAGTATTTGTCTTCTGCTTTTGAGTTGTTCCGGTTTTAGTCTTAGGATTTCCAGGTATATTTATTGGCTTGCTCTTTTTCTCGAAAGAGCTGTTTGATCGATCCATCTCGGCGATTGTAGGTCTGAAGTGATTTTTGAGACTTTGGAGGCTTGAGGCTGACTTGTTTCGTTTGAGTAGTTTCCGTGGTTTTGTGTCAGAGCAGAATGAGTTGAAATAGTTGTGTATTTGCTTGATAGGATTGTATGGTTGAATTACTGAAGCTTCAATATCGAGAGTATGGGGAAAATGCCGGTATATAAAGAGATGTTCTTATTCCTCGAATGACTAACATGATCATTTTCAGGTAGATTGTTGCTATTTCGTTGGCTTTGTGTGTCACAGCAAAAGATTATTGTATCAGTACAGGGGCATTGTTTGATTGTATCATACATTCCCTCCACATTTACTTCCGAACTTGTTCTATTCATTGTTGTACAGAAGGAATTAATATGTTGCTGGAGATACCAAAGTTGCAAGCTAGCCTTATGACTGTAATTATTCGGACTTCGCTTGCTCAGCGTTAACTGTGCCACACGTGTACAAGTTCAAGAGAATGCAGATCCTCCAAATGCTGAGTAAGAATAAAGTATGATGCCAAAGGTGAGCGACATCAGACCAAGAAGAAATGATACAGTAGTCGCATCGCCGGATAGGGGTATGAAGGCGGCATTAATTGTGTTACCCAAGATCCCAGCTACTCCCCATGCCATCAAAACTACGCCATATTCATGGGGGAAATGTGTTGATTTTGTTTGTTGAGACTTCACCAATCCGGGGATAAGACTAAATCCCGCACCATGCGCAAAGAAAACAACTAGCAGAGTAACAGTTGCTATTGGTAAGGTTGGGAACAAGGAGGTAGTAACGAGCAACAAGCCTCGTACGCAGAACAACATAACAAACGTGAACCTTGCTCCGAGTCGGGAACTTATGGCAGAAGCGAAGAATCCTCCAAGAGCAAGAGCTGCCATGAGACGAGGCAGGATATCCAGGGCATTGCCCGTGGTCGTCTGGGTATAGAAAGATATGATCGGTAAGAGTGCGCCGAAGGCCGACATGCCTGGTAATGCATTGCAAAAGAGCAAGATCGAAAAGAATCGCCTGCCTGGTGTTTTCTCGGAGTTTTGATAAGGTACAGGATACGAAGATCTGGCTCGCTGACTTGGTGCTAGGACATAAGCAGTAGCTGCCAAACAGAAAATGACAACGCCTCCGATCCATAAAACGTTCTGTACTTGTCTTGCATTTCCGGTCTCGATCCGGAGATACGACCACACAGCAAGCCATGACCCCGTGCCTGAGGAAAATCCCAAAGGTCCAATTGCACTCCTTGCAAGAGGTTGGTTAGGAAATGCTTGCCCTATCAAGACGACGGTAGCCAAGTAGGTCAACCCGACGCCGATGCCACCAATGAGTAGAGATCCGACAACACCGAGAAAGCTAGGAAGCGTAGCCAAGAAAAAACTCATAGTCGCAACTGCTGTGCCCCAGAGCGCGGTACCCCCAATCGCGACGTGATACTCCCCATACATATCTATGCAAGAAGCACAGATCCTGACACCTATGGAGAGCCCTAGAGAAGCTGAAGCAAAAAGGGTATAAGACCACGGCGGCGACACCTCGAGCAGTCTTGGTATCTCGCCTTGAAGGGTGCTGAGGGCATAGACAGTTCCAACGCTAAACATTGTCGCGAAGCCCAATAACGCTGCTTTCCATTGCGGTGGGTCGGCAACGGCTAAGGTCGTGGAAGATTCCATAGTCATATATTATGTCTTACGTAATTGATCGTGCCCCAAATACCGTGGAGATCCCGGATATTAAGATGATATGGCTTCAATGCGTCGATTAGGACGGTAAGTTCACGCCGAGATAGCCAAGAACAGTCTTGCAAGTCGAGTATCGGAGTCCTACCCTATAAATCAATTAGAAGGTTATGAATAACCTAGACGTTACCACCTTACCTTGAGATACACCCAGGCTTCTGCTTGCTTCGGATAGTGGAGAGCTTGTAGTGGACGGGACTGCGGAGAAGTTCGGTGTTTGAGTTCGGTGTTTGTTACGTGTGGAGAGAGAGATATTGTGTCTTCCGCCCGCTTTACTTCCGTGCCCCTGCGGTATCTTCCCTTCAATTCTTAGAGGTAATAGTTGAGCTGGGGGGTTTTATAATGCGGCAAGTCAGCAACGCGATTTAAGAGTCTAAGCCAGTAGTTTTAGCATCAACGAAGGAGGTGCTGTTATCTACTCTGGTGAGTGGAATTTATGTTTGAATCTATGTAATTGCATGCGCAGTTCATAAACCAGGAAGACTCAATATTGCCAACCTAGACGGTTTCGAAGCAGTCCACCACCATTTACCAATCCAGCCCCTTCCGTCCGAACATTGCTATGGCGGCACCTTTGCGAGTAGCTGCTTGCCATGCTGCTCCGGTTTTCCTATCAGCTAGGAAGACAACAGACAAGGCCATATCCCTCATCAGCCGAGCAGCTGCCAATAATGCTCACCTAGTTGTGTTCCCCGAAACATTCATCCCTGCCTTTCCAATATGGAGTGCGGTACGCCCACCGACAGAAAACCATGATCTTTTCAAACGCATGGCCCTCGAGTCTATATACGCAGACGGCGAAGAAATGCGCGCTGTTCGCGAGGCCGCGAGGAAAAACCGTACCATCGTCAGCTTGGGTTTTAGCGAAAAAACTAGACACAGCAGTGCGTGCCTATACAACTCCAACGTCATGATCAACTCCGAAGGGCAGGTACTCGTCCACCATCGGAAGCTTGTCGCTACCTTCTACGAGAAACTCACCTGGAGCCACGGGGATGGCTATGGTTTGAGAGTCTGCGACACCCCAGTCGGAAGGATAGGGAATCTCATCTGCGGCGAGAACACAAACCCTCTGGCACGGTTCTCACTAATGGCTCAGGGTGAACAAGTTCATATCTCGTCGTGGCCTGCGGTTTGGCCCACGAGAGTTCCCGACTCTTCTCAACCCGGGGGTAAAGGGGCATCAAACTTCGACAATGCAGCGGCGAACCGGATTAGGGCTGCCGCCCACTGTTTCGAGGCGAAGTGTTTTGGCGTGGTCTGCGCAGGTCACTTAGGTGCGGATGCTATCGAGACAGTTGCAGAAGGGTCTCTATATCCCGAGGCGATTACTAAGACGCTTCAATCAACATCGAGAGCTGCAACCCTGTTCCTCGATCCCACCGGCGCTCAAATACGTGGTTTCACTGTCGACTCGGCGACGGGAACACAGACCCCTACAGACTTCTTGCAACATGAAGAGGACATACTGTATGCTGATATGAATCTCGAAGACTGCATTGAGGGCAAACAGTATCATGATGTTGTTGGAGGTTACCAGAGGCTGGACGTCTTTGATCTCAAAGTGGACCGTTCGAGAAGAGCCCCTGTCAAGTTCGTGTCTAATCTGGAGGGACAAGAACTTCCAGATTTTCCGCCGATCCAGTCAGACAGCGCCGAGTGCAACAGTTAGAAGAGACCCGTATCATCAGATGAACAAGGTTACACATCGCTTAAAGCTTTGAAATAATCCACATTACCGCAGCTCTAACATGCATTATCCTAGCCCTCTGCCGTTCTGGCACCCAAGACTAGGAGTTGTTATTGATTATCATCGCACTGTGTCCTACCTACCTGCGTAGTCTTTTCTCTTTGTAACAACGGCTAGCCGCATACCTTGTCGAGGGTAGGTTTTTTTTTTATATGTATCGAGAATATCCACCAGCCGTGAGCAAATCAATCAAATGGAGATCAACTCAATAACTACTCAAACGTGATCGACATCGCGGCACTCGATCCTACCCCTGTGTTTCCGGTGCCTTCCCGTGCACTATTTCAGAGGCGGCCCCTGAAATTTAGGGATGATCCCTGTATGATATACGCCAAGAACTTCAAGTACGTAGCGCCGGGTGCTACCCTAGGTACCTACCTAGTCATCATGTGACTACCTTAACTGCCTCCTATTTCAAAGCGTCAGTACCTGGCAACCAAAATAGAACATCGAACTCAAGCGTCTCACACAAGCTTCGTTAGGTATCCGTAGTAAAGTCGCCTCTCCATCAGGACCCAGGCTTCTTGTTAGCTTCAAGATCCATACCTACTATTGTGATACCACATCCGTAAAACCCGAGGGACAACACATATATATAGTCATACGGGTGTAAGACTTCAGCCCCCCGATTATCCATCTGTTGCTTGATCCTCTAAGGCAGTTATAAGAAAGCGAGGCCGGCAACTGGGAGCGAGGCTATTCAGACATTTAAACTGTAGATCTCCCACCTGGCTGAATAGGGGTTAAGAGCTCCATGACGCCCTTGACGCCCTCGAAGATTACTTTCTTTCTGAATATGGTTCTAAGTCCTTGAAATTAAACATTTTTACATCTGCTACCTTAAACTCCCTCCAAATTCCTTGAAATTATGCTATACTTTTATATGACGGCAAGGCGTCATATAAACCTTGCTTGGAGGCTTCGGCTCGGAGCATCATAGAGACTGATGTGAGTGGTAATAGTGGACTCCTCAACAAGGCCCTGACACTCGAGAATGATAAGCTCGTGCGACAGCCCACTACAGTTGATTAAGAAATGCATATTTGGTTATGACCCAATAATGCAAGCAGGTAAACAAACCACTTATCAGACTCTTAATTTATCACTTTTCATAGCAGAATTTGTGTACACACTCGTCCACTTGCTCATACAGATGAACTTTGCTCATCATGTAGTGGCTTGCACCTAGGAAAGGTAACACAAGGAGTGGTTAAATCGATGGACACTTCTTTATCGACTTCAATGCGGTTAGCATGTCCTAATGAGAGTTATATAGTGTTACTTACACCTTCCGTCGACCGCAAGCTGAAGTGTATCATCTTGGATGCACCGTACGCTGTACGTGGCCACGTTCGCAGCCGACAACTGGCCAAATTGGCCAGACCAATCTAGGCTCTGAGGTTGTCGTGTAGTCTTATAACTACATTGGAACGTTCGGCTTCGCCGTATATTTGTTTGTAATTTGCCTGGACACCCAAATCACTCATATTGATGGATGTATGGGAGGCTCTTGATGACTGGGAAAAAACCAGAGAAGAGAAGAGAAGAGAAGAGAAGAGAAGAGAAGAGAAGAGAAGAGAAGAGAAGAGAAGAGAAGAGAAGAGAAGAGAAGAGAAGAGAAGAGAGGGCGCCGGGAGGAAGTATGGGGATATATACAAACAACACAGGCTGTGACTGACAGTGCGGTGTGCATGGAAGAATAACAGTTGTTTGCCATCGTACCAGTAACACTTACCATATAAATACCGATACATCGCTAGGGCCAATGCGCCAGCTGAAAAGGTACTTGGGTACCTTTGTACACTCCCTCACTGCCACATAGTAAGTAGGGGAATTGTGAAAAACAGCTCAAATACTGAATATATGTGTGTCATGATATCTACTCAGGTACTTTAAACAGATGTGTCAACCTTGCTTATGCACTTACCGAACTTTAGTGCCTAGCCACACAGGCAGCTATCCGGGTATATGATTTCATGGGAGTCTTCTAGATATGTCTCTTTGTGGGCAGACGGGCCTTGATATATTGACCTGAACCTCACATTTCTGAGCATTATTAGAGCTGTATGACTAGCTATTCTTCGAGCTCGATTATACTATGTGTGAATGTGTAACATGACCTATTTAAGGGGCCAGGGATGAGTATATCCCTATATTGGCACGTCTGGAAGCCGCTGCGAGTCACGGGATGTTAGATGAGGTCAGGGGAGCGTCATGATAACATTTTTGGGCGAGGCACATCATCAGGGTCGCATATGGAATCTGGTTGGTATAAGTCGTTCGCATTTAAAACAGCAAAAGAAAGACGTCGCTTCCAGCTAAATACAATTCTTAGACACAGAATGTCACGAACAGGAGGAAAAAAGCGCCAGCATTGTGCCCTCAAATAATTGCGAACCTCTATTACATCTCGTCTGGCTCTACGATATAGCAGCCTGAGTGAGCATTAGGACGGTTAAGTTAAATGGGAAAATAAAGAAATACTTACATTACATACAGGCCCCAGAGATCGCGCATGTCGGCGTGGGGCCCGCTAATCCCACCTCCGAGTAGTCAATGTCGGGGCGGCGCCGAGGCCTTGGCGGCAGCCTCCAGAATTGCGGCCATGCGCGCTCTCGATTGGTCCTCAGTGAGCGGCGCAGTGGTGGCAAAGTGTTGAAGCGGACGTAAAACCCGATCCTCGACGTGGGCGTGCGAGTTAACAAACCGCTGAATGCTGTATTTGAGGTCAATTGGGACGTTCAACGCGGGACGCTGAGCAGAGATTTCGGGCGCCGATTCGTCTCGGCTAGATAAAAATATTCAATTAGTAATCAAGACCATATTCAGAAACGGTCATGTTTGATTCTGGGGGGGCTACTAAATAACGAATGCCAGATGACTTACTTCAGGCACAGATATTGCACAGCACGTGCAGAATCGTTGTTTTGGGAGTTTGGAACCAGGTTGGCCATTGTACTAAGATGTTCAAGGTAATTGCCTTTTTAGGCAAGTGGGTCTGGCGATTTGACGGTTTGGTACTGGACGATAATCTGATCTCGGCTGCATCCGCACCAAGCAGGTAGGGGAGTCGTGTGGCGCTAGGATCGTGAGGGCGAAATGGTCCCTGGATAGTTGGTCTGTGCAGCTGAATCAGGCCCTATGAGGCTATGACGATTGTCGAATAGGGATTGGCAGATGGGAGTTGGAATGCACAGGTAAAACAGGATTTGGTGATGCAAGTCAAAACTTGAGGCTCTGTCGATCAACGCAAGTAATGTTGGACATGACAGATCGGACGAGTCGGAGGACGCCAGAGGGATTTTATCATCAGATGCAAGATTACCCTGCTCAGCATGGTCAACGGATTCTTAGTTGTATCCGGTCGACTAGTCTCACAACTGACTGAATGAACTGTCCTGAGCTTGGCGGCTCCGCTGCTTCAGGCTGACAACTCTTGCATCGCCTGAGCGCCGACTGACGTACGGAGGCTCTCCTGCCATGATATCATGCACCCTTGTCGGATCTATTGGCACCCCATTGCAGCATAAGTTACGATAAAAATGGTGTTGTAAGTCAGAAGTGGTCGGCGTAACGGCTTTGAACATGGCGTGCTGCTCCGAGTGCGGACCCGGCCGTGTCGATCTTCCCTATCTTGGGAGACGGTACGATTATCCGACCGACTATATTTCTTAGGCAGCTTTTATTATCCTCACCTGAAGGTACCTGGTTCCTCACTGGACTCTCGGTGGGACAAGCCCCCCTATCAACACCAAAATACTGATCGCCGTAGTTGCCACCCAAATGGTACCACGTTGTCTCCCTCGTGACAGCGAATATTGGCCGATCCCGACTATTCCTGGTTGACAGATGGACTTTGTTATCGATTATCGTCTTATTCATGCATCATTCTGTCAAAAGTGTTGATAATGGTCACAGTTATGATATGTCACCTACTTCACCATCGACCGTACGGAGAACCCCCCACAGAAGCGCACCGCGCAAACCACGTTGCCCCTACTCACCGAACTACAATGACGTCGCGGTTCAAATTCCACGCCAGTCGCGACGTAGGATGTAGCTAGGGCGAGATATACAGTGACGTAGATATCAGCCGATATTCGAGATGTTGGGGAGATGGAATGCCAACGTGGAAGAGAGTAAGCCGGCAAGGTTGCCGGTGAGCCTGAAATTCCACTGCCTACACTACCTACTCAGTGTAGACTAGTAGGCAGATATAGGGAGGCTCGATATTGCGATGGCTAGCAGTCAGCTCGAAGTCTTTAATAAAATCATTAACAAACATGCATAAGCGAGCCGCCACAGACTTGAGTCTAGATTGTGAAGATTGCTTGGTAGCTACGTCATCTCCCTCCCCTAAGAAAGGGTTAGTTGCTCAGCTCAGGTTGGACCCTGAGGCTACCGTTACCAAGGGGCAGGACCCTTGGATTACAGGGGAAATGCGACTATTGGGCAAGGGTATAACAATGTGATTAGGCTACTGAATTCCCAGTGTCGTAAGATGGGGTTCCTCAAGTTTTCCATGCGCCGATGGTGGGGCAAAGGGAAGGGAAATAGAACATACTGTGTGTATCTCAACGCTAAGTCTCAGGCGGTACATCCTTCAGGTAATGGGAAACTAGTCTAGCGCACCTGTGTTTCGGTACCGATCTATCTAAGTAACTGGGGAACAAAATTTAACTCAATTGACGTGTGATTGTACAGTCGACTGGCACAAATATGGTTCGCCTAGTTCGCCTAACGCCTTACACTAGTACTGCAACCTTTGAAAGTACTACTAGAGGATCCACCCATAGTGGCCCCCTTTTTGCTACGCTTAGAGGGCGTTAAAACTATAAATTAGGTTATAACTTATAAATTATTTAGCAGTTGCCCTACTATAAATTTTACTAGTGTTTGCTATTAAAATAATATGTAAACTTAACTTTTTGTAAGTAAAACATTATATTTTAGTTATATAGTAAAATATATTGCGTTTTTTTATAAAAAAAAATGCTTAATTTTAACTATTTAAAGCTTTTTAAAGCTAAATTAATAGTTTGTTAAGCTTAAAAACGCTAAAAACGCATTTTATAAAAGCTATTAAAAGTTAAACATAATATTAATTTAAAAGTTTGCGCTTTATTTTTTTAAAACTTTGTTAAACGTTTTAATTTGTTTTATTTAACGCTTTAAAAACAAGCAAAAGCTTTTTAAAAAAGCAAGCTTAATATAAAGTTAGCTAATTGTAATAAAAAGCTTTATAAGCTAACTAAATTAATAAATAAATTATTTATTTTATACGTATATTTTATAGTTAAAAAAAGCTTTTTTAGTTATTAAACTGCTTATATAACTAGCTATTAATAACCTTTTTATAAAACGTATATTATTAATATAAATATATATAAGTATAAGTAAAAACTATATGTAAATTAAAGATAAAAATCAAAGGTTTCCGAGTTTACAAATTTACGTGAACTAATAATATAATGTGTGGGTGTATATGTGTAGCTAAGCTACGCGCACAAACTATAGCGCACAACTATATGTAGCTGTGTGCAGTATATAAAGTGTACCCTTATAAGCTCTTATTAATTATTTAAAAAGCTTATTAGCAAGTTTATAATAATAAAGCTTTAAAAAAATCGTTTTAAATTTTATATATTTTAAACAAAAACTATTAAAGTTATAAAGCTAAATTTTAAAAAATAAATTAAGTTAGTTAAAAAAATACTATAAACTATAGCTTAATATAATCGAAAAATATTAAATATAGCTTAAAAATAACTAAAACGTTAATAAAACTAGTATATATTTTAAATGTTTTATTAATAACACTAAAGTTATTACGATTATAATAAAAAAGCAATTGTTTGTTTAAGTAGTAAATTTTTTAAACTATAAAAGTAGCATTTATATTAAAAAAAGCTTTATAGTTAATAAAGCTATTTTGCTTTATATAATATTTAAAACTTTTTTTTTATTATAAGCGTACGTTAATATTAATAATAACACGCAATTTACGCGTTTTAAAAACGGCTTTTTTATTAAAAAAATTTAAATTAACTATTTTAAACATTTTAACTGCTTTTTTTTTAAACGTTTTATTATTTTTTAGCATTAAGCTATTAATTTTAAAACTAACGAGCTTTTTATTATATAGCAGTAGTTTAACGTTAACAAGTGTAAAAAAATATTAAATAGCTATAAAAATATATTTTAAACAAAAATAAAAATAAAAAAACTGCTTAAAAAAAAGCTAATTTAGCGTTTTTTAACCTTTAATAGTTTTATAAACTATATTAGTATTAAAACAAATAAATATTGCTTATAATATAATATTATGTTAATTTTTATGCTTTTATATTTTATATACTTTTTTTAGCTTTTAAATTTATTAATTTTTAAAGCTATAAAAGTAAAACATTAATAAATACTATAAAAATACTTTTGTAAAAAAAAAGTTACGTTTTTTTAAAACAACTTTGTTAAAGCTTTAAATCGCGTATATAACGTAAAATTTACAACTTATAACTTAAAAACTATGTTTAAATTTGCTAGTTATTATTTTTAAAATTTATTTAAAATATTAAACAAGCTAAAAGCTAAATTAGCAAGTTTTAACACTTTAAAACACTTTTTACTGCTTTTAAAAAACAATATTTTTATTTAAGCTAAACAGTTTGCTAGTTATTTATATTAAAAGCATATAAATATAACAAACTTAATATTATTGTTTTTTTTGCAAACAACTTTGCAAAGTTTATATAAAATGTTTAATTAAGCTATTATATTAAAAAAAGCTAACAATTAATATATATATAAAACAATTAAACATAAAAATACTTTTATAAATAAAACAAAAAACTAGTTTTATAAGCTTTTTAGCTAATAATATAATAGCTTTAATATTATTAATTTTTATAACTGTTAAGCTATAAAACAAGCAAAAAAAGCTTAAAAATAACGCAATTATAAAATAAAAGCATATAAAGCATAAAAAAAAGTAAAAAAAGCAGCTTTTTAAAAAAAATAGCAGCTATATAAACAGCGCTATTTTTATATATAAAACTAGCTTTAAAAGGTTAAAAAAGTTAACAAGTTTATTTTTTATAGTTTTAAACACTTTTTTTAAGCTTTAAAAACAAACAAAAAGCTTTAAAAATAGCTATTTTTTTTAAATTAATATAATTTTACAACTTTTTTTAAAGTAAATTATATATAAAAATAAACTTTTTTTAATGCTTTTAAAAATTATAAAAGTTACTGTTAAGTTTATAACTAGCTTTAAATTAGTTAATATATTTATTTTATTATATAACTTTTTTAAGCTTTTTTATAGCTTAAATTAACTAAATTACACTTTTAATAAAAAAAAAAAGTTTAAAATAAACGTAAATAAAGCTATTTAAACTATTAACAATATAAGCAATAAAAAAAACAATTTGTTTAATAGTTTTATAAAAATAATATAAATGTTTTAAAAGCAATTTAATAGCTAAAAAGCGTATATAATATAATAGCTTATATAGCTTATAATAAGCTTAAAACATTAAAAAACGCGTTTTTTAAGTTTAAATATTATATACAATTAATTTGCTAATTTTTATATTTATAGTAATTAAAGTAATTATAATATAATATATAGTAGTTTATTTATAAAAAGTTAGATTTATATGTAAATTTAGTAGTGGGGCGACTGCTAAGTAATTCATAGGTTATGACCTGATTCATAGTTTTAACGCCCTCTGAGCGTAGCGAAGAGGGGGCCACTATGGGTGGATCCTCTAGTACGTAGCATGTTAGGTGCATGTGCAGGACCCACAGGGATCTTGCAGATCTCACTCGCGCAGTAATTCCACCTACTAAACTTGGTAGGTATGTACTTCTAAACCCAGCACCCATAGCATCCATTTCCCTATTATAGAACATCGAGCATGCACCTAAAGCCAACCTGTCACCAAAGCTTCAACGCCCGTTTGTCATGCGCCCAAAATGGGTGCATCGTTGTTTTGATGACGTTGAACCAGTATGGATGGAGGTATTACAATATGATGTGGTACGTAAGGCGCCCCAAGGCTGACTGGCATCCGTTGCGAAATCTCAATTGGGAGTATCTGAAGAGGATGCAGTCGTATTTACACAATCAGCACGCATCCTCATGGTTCCTTCGCCGGGTGAGATTGCAACATGAAGTCCATTTTAGTTTCAGTTATGTCGAGCTTATATCTTTGGTTTCAGGTCGGGCTCTGTTAGTCCTATCTACAACCCATTGTACAGTACCCCATCCTATAGGTTGCTGAACGTCCACGAGCTCTCCCAAGAATATGTCTTCCCAGGCCCGGTAATCTGAGCGTTCCGTCGTCCCCATTCGGGGCTATTGGTAACAAACGTGTCAGCTTTGCTCTGAGCCAGATGATGGGGCATGTATTGCTTATTCAGACTGTTAAGGGGAAATGGTGCTTGCTTACTGGTTGATTCCGTCCACATAGTCTTGCGCTTCGATTGCGACACACGAGCTGCGCACTACCTTCTTGTCCTCGCTCGTCCCCTGCGTGCTCTTGAGGTCGCCTGTACCATCGAACCAGTTGCATGTGTAGATCACGACACCGGGCTGGTCGGTCCGGAGCTCTGCCTTGATTCCTGAGAAGGGGCTCGCCAGCGTGACCACGACAGCGTCGGCGGGTGCATCGTCGATCAAGAAGTATCCGTTGTAGCCCTCGCACGCGCCACCTCCGCCGCAATTGCTAGAGAAGCCGGGGAGCTCCTGCGCATGACCCAAGAACATATCCGGTGCACTCGCAAAGTCGTTGATGCTATTCGCCTCAGCCGTTGCGATTTTGCCTGTCGGTAAAGCTCCGTCGTCGGCTACCAGATACCGTCTCGAGTATGGCATGTATAGGGTATGATTCCAGATCTTGACCGTGTCGGGATTCCTATAAGCGTCAAGGTTGAAGTAAGTGTGGTGCGTGAGCATGAGTGCTACGAAACATCGTTAGCTGACGAGTCATCTGGTCTCAGGCTAAGGTAGATTGCGAGACGAACGTGATCTGATACTAGGCGATACTGCATCCATCTTGACGTTCCACTTGTCTCCGCAAACGCTATATGTAACGTTTGCTAACACTAAGCCCGGCATTCCCTTGGAAGAGTTTGGTTCATCCCGAACCGTAAATGTAATTGAGTCATCGGTCGCCGCAGTTACGTTCCATGTCCGGTAAGACCAATTGTTGGTACCGGAGTGCAGTGTGTTGGTACCGTCGTTAAGCTCGGTCGAGAACGTCTTATTATCGATGCTGTATTTGCCATGGCCGATACGGTTCACATAGCGACCCGGTATGCTATTGTAGACGGGATGGCCCGGGTCCTCGGCTATGACGCTCTCAGTTTTCTACATTCACGGCATATATTGAGACTTCAAGTCTACCCACGGTAGTATGCTAAGTCTTCATATCCCAGAACGACGTCGACGTCTTTGCCATCCTTGTCTTTGACGAAGAGGTTGGTGAGAGTAGCACCGTACGGAATAAACTATGGTTCACCAAGTTATAATGAGTGACAGCGTATCGTAAAGAACAAACTAACCTTCGCCTTGATACTAGTCGAGCTGATGGTATATTTACCATCCGCCCCAAGCTTTGGAACATCAGCCCTTACGTAGCTTATAATCGCCAAGAGTTGAGAGATTGATGAGAATCGCATCTTGTCGGATGATTCATTCGACTTGAGCTGTCGCCTTCTTCTCAAGTTCAGTTTCGAGGCACCCTTCCAACTTATGACCATTCAACGCGTTTATTGTCAGCTTCAAAGCATCTTCTCCCTCCTACATCTTCATGACCCGCTCGGAAAAATAGCAGTGGCGTTCCACTTGTCATCGTTCACCAAATTAATCCCAGCCGGAGGGAAACGACCCGTCAAGAGTATGGGGTACATACTATTAGCGGAATATTAGCGAAATAGCCTGATTTGGGGCTGTCTTCAGTGGAGATTACTGAGCGCGTTGGATACTAAGAAGGTTAGGATCTCCGCACTTACTGCACGGAATTTCCCAAACCGTCGAGCCCGGGTGTTCCTGAGCGTGGCATCAACACAAATTGTCATTATAGGCGCTTCATACTAGACAGCACGAAATATCAATTTCGCTCTCCTAGTATTCGGAATAAGCTAATATTACGGGCTAAACTATGCAATGGATAAACCAAGTAGAAGAAGCGAAGTCCTGAAAACCGGTTTTATTCCTGGGTCTAACATGCTGCTCTGACACAAGACTTGACTGGTTACCAACTCACTAACTTAGTTTATTCTCAATATTCTACGTTAAGTTTTCAGAGTACTTCTACTCACGCCAATGCTTACAATCCCTTCTGTGTGCCGAGTTCCCTGCCCTATCAATCCTATAATGGGGGGTAAAACATTGCCAGCAAAAGGCGTGTCTACAATGTTTACCTAGACGATGTCAGCGTATTCACTTACAAGAACGATCGCGACTGGGGGAGTACTCAGAAATTGTATCGGAGGTAAATACTCACAGGTCATTATGTCACACCCGACGGTCTTTTCGATGTCGAACCTGCATTTGGGGCATGATTTTGAGGTTCTGCGCACCTCTTCCCGACTGGCTGCGTCATCTAGTGCTCTCTGACGGATGGACTCCAAGGCAGCTTGAGCCCTTTGTTCTTCCAATAGCTGCCTCTGGGATCTGATACTCGTAATTTCTTTTCGCTGGCTCTGCCCGGACTTTTCGACTTGGTGCCCAAGTGCCAGATATTTGTCGAATTGCCCACAGGTGACTCCAGAGTGCCATGGTAACCTGTGGACTACACATGTCTTTTTGTTGCAGTTGTGACATGTCATTATTGGTTCGTCCACGGCGGCGGGATGTAATTGGCCAGAGCCACAAGCATAAGCGCACCATTGGAAGGTAGAATCCTCTGCGAGTATTCTACTAAGAACCAATGTCTCGTATCTTTGAAAGGTGAGTTCGTCAGCCACCTCTTTGATATCGAAATAATCCAACTCTAATGGGCATTGTGGGCATGTGATATGGGTGCCTCGTTCGCTCACACTGCGTTGGATCCACATCGTGACGCATTGTGTGCACAGGCCTGGTCCATGCTCGCTTCTGCAGCGCGAGGTCGTGCTTTTATACTCCGTCTTTGGCTTCTCCTCGAGACAACTGACACATGTTCTTAAGCGGGTGACCTTTCTTGCCATATTGTCGTATTGCGGGTAGTAGGTGTTCAGATTCATTGATTCAATGTTGCCCATTGCGTAAAGAACAGTGGTTATCGTGTCTGAAGATAATGGCCCGATTCTTGAGTTCGACCTTTATATAAACCTGTAGGATTAGTCCCTTCTAAGGCAATATGAAATGCCTTCTCGACTCATAGTTATCTTGATAGTTCAAGTAGACACTAGACTTTGCTAGAACCTACTATAAAGCTGAATTTCGAGAAATGGCGTCCTCGAGGGTCTTCAATGGGTAATTAGTCTACTTTGGACGTATTAACAACCCACCATTATTGCACCTGTTATAGAGAAGGCTTTCTTCACGGCCCAAGAAAAGTCTACGAGAGTCTTCAATCAGGTGGCTGACGGTTCGGGTACAATATTGATCATGGCCGATTGAATCTATGAGTGAGAAGATTATGGCATTGAAACCCTTTCGTTAGGGTCCTTAGTCTTTTGAAGTGACCCTCAATATCTTGATTGGCATTGCGGCTGCGTAGAATAAAGATTTTTGCTCACGCATTGATTTGGCGGCGAACGTTATCTCCTCTACCACGAACTTCGAATGGGCTCCTCGCAGACGAACAACAAACGTTAGCATATTCGTGTTTAGAATCTCCAAGTAAGTTGTAGCTACATACCGCATTCATCCCAGAAGGTTTGAAAAGTCTCGGCATTTCGAACAACACCCGCGATAATAACCAGAAGACCGGGCCTCAGCTGGAAGAGGTACCGAAGCGTTTGCACGAGAGCAGTGATAGCTACTTTATCGTATATCTGTAACACCAGTCAGCCATCTGTATCTACAGCCCTGGTACAATATCGAAGATCAGTACTCACGATATCAGCTCCAATCACTACATCATAAGGATGCGAGGAGCACTCTTGTTCAACCCAGGTTCCTCTCAACTCGTCTCCCCACCATAACTTTCTCACAGTAACCATCTTCTCGTCTTCAGTATCGTTGAGAACGAGGTTCTCCTTGAGGTAATCAACAACAATCTCGTCTCCGTCTGTGGCCGTAACGTGTCGCGCACCCAAATGCTTGGCGCACAAGATGGCCAGGAAACCTGTGCCAGCGCCAAGCTCGAGGACAGATTTCCCCTGAATCAAATCAGGTCCGGAGTTAGTTAGTAGATAGGAGCCGAGATGCAAAGCCGCCTCCCACGTGCGGTGACCCGTAGTGCGGGATCCAGATAGTAAGTTTCGCCTCTCCAATAACGTGATGGTGGGCTCTTCTCCACCATCGTCGTTGTCGCCATCTTGATTCCTATCCATCCGACTCTCGGGTAGGCAGGTGAATGTGACGTAGGCCCGCTCCTTCATCGTCTCAAACTCCGACGGCACACCATGTGTCATGAGGGCTCCAACGCGGCCCATCAGATCATCTGAGATCTCCTAGGTGACATCAACACCAACGTTCTTGATCCAGGTACGTGGAACATCACGTTTCCACTTACATCTTCGTCTGGATCCTGAATAGATTTCTCGATTCGAGACACGAGAGGCCGTAACACGCGCAACTGGTACCTCTCCGGCGGCAGCCGAGGGTTGCGGCTCTCGTCGAATAAGTGTTTGAACAACCAAGCCTGTGCATCGCTACGCCGTAGGAGCTGCGCATGAGGCCATGCTAGAAAGTCTGGCTCAAATAGTTGTAGATATTGACGCCTAAAAAGGAGTAGCTGAGAATCCACGTCTGCCATTCGTACCTATTCTATCAAGTTGATTATGAGGGGCGTATTGTCACTTGTCTGCGCGACCCCACCCCCTGAGGGTACTATGCAGATTATACTCCGTATTGTGGGGTGTATGGGATTCCCCACTCGGCACTAGGGTAGGTTCCCCGCCCTCACAAGCCTCACCATACACACTAACAAACACATCCTATGTCACAGATATCGTCCTAGTACACATAAATTCCTTGATATCGGATGCGTAATCGAATCCTATGAATAAGTAGACCCATTCGAACCATTTTACAAGCCCAACGTAATTGTAGTAGTCATTAACGGCGGTTACACAAGCCTTGTCCAAATCGCCGAAACTTGCATTATCCAAAGATATATCATATGTAGCCACGATGAGTCGCGGGCTGCACGACAGACAACTAATCGATTAATTATGGAAGGACGCCGGGATACGTAGCATGTAATAAAAGTCTCTAGAGAGCGCATGGTTCAAAGCGGTAGCCTGCAGACAAGCCAGCGAACAGTATCGTGTTGTTACAAGAGATACAAACGCAGTCTGGGCCACCTTATTTCACTGTTTGTATCATTGAGACATCCGACTTCATAGTAACATGAAGAAACTGTAAGCATCACCTACGTAGCTTTTCTTTTTTTCAGCCGGGTCGCATAGAATCTTAGAAGCATCTTCCGCACCCCAAGTCCTCGTGGACGAATCGGCATTACGATCAACTTCAACGAGGGTTACCACGGCATTGATATCCTCTGAGTCAAGCTATCTACGACGCTTCCGTCGGCACACATGGAAATTTAGACGTTCTTCTCCATAATGTCTTAGAACTTGATGTGCTTCTTTTGAATATCTTGCCTGCCGCGGCGAGATATGCGGATGAGTGGTGCGATTTCGGGCCTATGTAGGACAGGAATGTTTTATGGCTATATTCCCATGAACGGTAACTAACTAGTTTTTATCTTGTTAAAGTTGGTGGCGGCAGCAGCTTTGAGGAAGGAAAGACGTTGTATGTCTTTCTGGGTGGTTTTATCGGGCTCCGGGAGCTCAGCAAGGCCCATATTCTTGTTTCAGCCAATTTATGATCCCAGGTCGATTGCATCAGTAGGATGCCCTCTTCATACCATTTGGGCATATCGAAAATAGGAACCTGCTGCGGTAAAGATGAGGATTGTTTCGGAAACGCGTCAGATGCAAGTGCGCAGCTCCTGCAACTCTCACGGAACAGAACTGAAGCACTGTACCACGACACCACCAAAAATAGAATGTAGTCGGGCCTACACATCAGCTTCGATATTGGGACAGGCGGACCCCGGGCTAGGTTGAGCTCGCGTATCACGGTCTCATAGTCGTCTTCTAGCATCGCATATAGACCTATCCAGTAACTCACATGGTGTCTTTTGTTCTATTGTATTTTAGTCGTATTTCAATCTTAGACTCAAGTTATGTACTCACACCTTATGACAGAATTTGAGCACAGCAGCTGCTTGTTGAATTGGTTTAAGAATAGCTATATAGTGATCTTTAAGACATCGCATCAGAGTATAAAACAGATCACCTGAGTTCAACGCCAATGGGGAAAAGGGTGAATAGGCCAAGTCGCTCTTCTTCCAGAATTCTATGGTCCCCACGCATGTCAGTCTTCCTGAGCAGCCGCAAATCCTACCCACTTCGAGAATGTGAGTTAACGAGTCTAATTAACCCTTTTCCACGATCGAAGCATCCTTTGATACCGAATATTTGGTAATGCTCGTAAGCGGGAGTGGAGCTTATGGTCTCTGAGCACATCGTCAAACATCTGCATATCCGCACTTTTCCAATCTTCCGCAACCTCTTTCGGTACCGCATCCATTATAGAATGTGGTGTTGTCCAAGCCGACCCAAAATCAATCAGAACGCCACCCTTATAATTGTCATCTTTGATATCTCGATGTAATATCCCATGTTCATTCAGTAGGCGTAAATTTTTAAGCATGTGCCTGCAATTCCGTAATCCAAAGATCGTTTCCCCTTCAATGTACTCCTTTACGATACATCTGGCTGGACTCCCTTCTGCTCTTCTTCGATATTCGTCCTCTTTCGGTAGGTCCCATAGATTCACCCCCATTTGGGCAATTGTCGTTTCCTCCTCGGGTTTCAGTCTAAGAAATCCATGGCACTCCGCTGCGGCTTTTTGCTTGATGATCCCTCTCTTCTGAAGCTCGTTTATCCGGCCATATGCGCGGCATTCTGCGTAAAATGGATCGCAATGAAAAGCCGCGAGCTCGTCCGACACCAGCCCTTCCCGCATCTTGCTCAGGAATATTTTACCGTCGGATGGCTTATAGAATTTGAACTTAACACTCACGGTCAATAGCTAGATACAAGCTGGATGAGGTTTCATTGGGTGTCTTACAACTTTCAGGGCATACACTCGCGATTTGATGCTGACTTTGAAAACATAACCTTGAAAGGCAGAACCTACAGATGGCCCCGGCCGCTCCAAGAGTTCAAGGAATGTTATCGGGGCCTCAGAATCGCTGAAGGCGTGTATTTTTGGACCTTTGCAAGGCGGGAGCTTTTTAGATGCGAGCAGCTTCTGATTGGCCCTTACTATATCCGTCATCGTTCGTCAGGGTCAGAATTGGGTTACAAACAGCGAGAGAAACAGTATTGTGACGTATGGTGTTGACCGCCTCGTGTGCTATGCAGCTAAGAACTGGCCTCCTTCGAAAAGTGAGCGATATGGTAGAACCTTTATGCTCTTTAGGTGCCGTATCCGATGGCTTCCCCGCACGACGCCCCCGTGAAACAGGCACCCAGTAAGGGGGGTCCACGGTTCAGCTATGAAGGTAAGGCCGGATCACAGACGAGTGGAGTACGATTATATTGCATCAATGCTGGGTCGGAAAAGTAATTATAGTTATGTCGTACGCGAGTCCACACTGGCTTCCGCCGGTCTGGACTCTGGAATTCTAGCCACAGTTCAACGCCTCGCAAACACTTTACAGTAAAGAAGAAGACAGGGCCTGTAAGGTATCTCGACGCGGTAATTGGCGCACGTCTCCAAGGGAGGAGGCCAATTATCCCTCGCTACTTCAATAAGCAGTACGCCATAATCCATACGAACCTACCCATAAACGATCTTGCTGCTGCGCCTTATTTGTCATACGTAGTGCGTTGTGAACGGGTCGACGCATATGGCGGTGTGAAGAGCTGTAGCTGTAGCTAAGCCGACCCTGCTCTCTGTCGAGGGGAGGGAGCCACGGGATTTGAGGGAGATATGTATTCTCCCGAGAACGAAAGGTGTAACACAAACAATCCTCCATCAGCCCCCAAAGGGAGCCTGTCTACCGGAGGTGACTATGAGCCTGGTCACCAGTTACTTCAATTACTTTACGGTCATGAATTATTACAATCAGTAATTATGGATTGCTGTTGAATTGGCGCTTCTGTTGAATGAAATGCTTCGAGTGTCTTCCTTAATTGTGTCGTACCAGTCGAGGTAGAGTCGATATACTGATAAACTCCAGACTGATGCACTGCGACATTTGGATGAGCACATGCATAGGCAGACGACCAACTGCATAACGTCGGAATATATAAGTGGCTAGGAAGTTTGGGGTCTGCATTGGCTACAATCGGGATTTGAAGAAAGAAGATACATCATTGGGCGGAGTCAAACTGCCTACCAATATTGAATCAAGTGTGACTTCGCAGGCAGGCTGCTGAGTTGACTTGTTGCGCTTATACCAGAGCCTTGAAGAGCATAAAGGCCCTCTCAAGAATTTCTTGAAGATTTTATCATATCACTGTGCATCTTTTAGTTAACACCCATAAACGAGCACCACGCACCAGGTCCGGTACGAGCCAGGATGTCTCAGGGTATGGCTAACTCTATCTTTGAATACCTCACCTGCAAAAACCCAGAACTAAAGCATCAAAATCTCATGGACCGTACTCTTTCACGGGAAGAATGGTGGCTTGCCCCCAAACGGCTCGTGCCGTGGGACGAGTTTAATTTCCAAACGATGATGAAGATGTTCGGCAAAAGGCTAAAGACGGAGCTCATGCGCAACGACAGGAAGCTGGACTACCCGGCACCTAGAATCAGCTTGAAGACCGAGGGGACAATGAATGGCGAAGACACAGTCATTAACATCCTCACCAGATGGACGAAGCCAATGGTAACAACAGCACTTGAGACTGTCGATGACGTTTTTCACCCTGTCTTCTGGGTCCCTCCCAGTCTTGCAGAGGGCCCCTCTATCGCTTCGTCAAAAGCACAACCAGAGGTGGTACAGAGCGGTGAAAAGTCAAAGCCACAGCCACTTAGAAAGTGTAAGGTGAGGAGGTCGACTTCCAACTCAGCATCAAGGTCTGGGTCAAGGCCGCCTCGACCAGACGGGGCGTGAATCCACCTGCCGGACCTTGAAAATAACTCGACGCTGCAAACTAACCAACAGGGTGGCATCAAGTCAAGTACTAGGCTTGCGTGCGAGATTAAGCCAGGGAGCATGTGGACTAGCAAGGCGCTGCTAAGCGGTGAATTAGTCGACGAGGATGGTTACTGGCAGAAGAACAAAGCAAAGTCGAGAGAGGCGTCACCATTGGTGCAAGTGTACAACTACTGCGTCAAGTTGAATACAAGATATGGTTTTTTGATCACAAGCAGGGAGATTCTCGCAGTTCGGGTCGGGCCACCACTAGAGTCTAGATTACTAGACTCTTCGGAGCCCTCGAACAAGAGAACGGAACAGAAGCTGAACGAACTGTTGTACTACCAGGGCGTCATGGAATACGCTGTCGTGCCTTGGGGGAACTGCAGAACCAAGGAGAGGTATGAGAACTTGACGATCAACCTCACCCTCTGGGTTCTTTGCATTCTGGCCGGACAGGATTATCGCCCAGATTGGAACTACAAGGCTCTTCTAAAACAGCAATTGATCATTATCGAAGAAGGTACAAAGAAGCCGGAAAAGGCGAAATACGCACCAGATCAAAGGGTAAGCTATAAGAATTCTGTCTCCTGCGTTATGAGTTCCCACTAAAGAAATAAGCAGGAAAACGCATCCAGTTCCAGTAGTTGTAGTAATGACAACGAAGATAACACAGAGGCAGACGTATCTGAAGGCGATGACCAGAATAATGCTATATATCACAGCTTTGGGCCCGGAATTGAGTTACCTGGGACTGGGGGTAGCCTAAGAGAGAGGAAAAGGAAACGCGAGACTGAGACATCTACTGGGACTATAACAAAGAGAAGGCGAAACTCGGATGCTTGAGACTGTTGGGTGGTGGGCTGAGAAAGTCCCGAGCGGTTTTATACTGGGTTTGATATACGCACTTTGAGAAGACGAATATGGGTCCCATTCCAAGAGTGATACTTGAAAATTGCTTTGTAGTGATTGAAAGATTTTCATTAAATAATATTTCTCACGAAGTCTTCACAAGAAGTTAGTGTGACTGGACATTTTGGGAACGAAGTGTCTCCGCGGCGACAAAAAGCTCGGCACCTTAATCTTGAATTATCTCCCAAGCTATCATATCTGGACAGTAATTCGCATCTCTCCGCTCAAGAAACCCGGTCTCGTAAACGCAACCTCTCACTTACCTTCATTGGCTCGTTTTATGCATACAATCGCGCGCCACTCGGGTCCCACGCATCTTAGTAACCCCCAATAAATCTAGGCTTGGCAGAGCACTCGGGACACACGATCGATATCCCCATGGGCTTGCCGACGGAGTTGGCTACTAAGCTGGGAACCGCATCTTGGGCGGTGTTGTCCTCTTTGATGGACCAGATCTCGAGTCACAGCTGGGGGCGCAGGCCCCTAAGACCGGACGATTGGAATCCGCGCGACGAGACGTTATTATTGATCAAATTGATTACCACACTCGAGACCAATTATATAGGGCAGGAGTGCGCGCGGAATTATGAAAACAAGGATGCCGCGCCTACTATCTCGAGGAAGAAAAGCAACACGAAGCCCAGATATATTCTCGAAAAGCACCTCCATTACTCGTTGCTGTCAACTCATACTACAGATTACTACCACGCGCTACCGTGCCACCTTTCAGTGTCACAGTACGTATATAATAGCTGCAGATAGGTTGAACGCCTGACATGACAACATTCTACTTTTGGTAATGTTGTGACACAGTGCTGCAGTTTTGTTCCGTGACAGTCTGTAAATAGTATTTTAGTTATTTAACGGCTGAGCATTGATTGCGCCATGAATACAAAGACCTATCACTTTAATCTATATATCAGAATTCGTAATACATATTGCAATGCTATTCGCAAGATAACTCGTGGTTTTGATCCCCTCCCTGGGGGCGTGACCATGACTGTAGTGTTGCTAATAATCTTATATTAAGCTAAGGGAGCCTCAAAGGTCTTAACCCCCATTATGATCTAAATGGGAGGCCCACAGCTCATATATTATCCCTTCTCTATCCCTCCTTTGGTCTTGGTCTCCCTTTTGTAAAGCTGTTTCAGAGGAGATCAGAAAATGACAGGGGAACTGAAAGCCGAGAATCCAAAGCCGATTACTATCTGCGAGCGACTTTCTCGATCAGTCTCAATTCATATGAGCCGCCAGATGAGTACAATCCCGTATGGCAAAGCCGGACCCTAAGTTATCGTAAATAATAATAACATCTCACTGTTGGTTTAGGTCCCGATCGATCTTCGGGTATATCTGGGTGATCCTACGGTTCGTTCGGTCTCCTAAAGCCTCCGCCGGTTTGAATTTGCGCAACTAACCTTGGCAGGTCCCTGCCATGTTCCACAAGGGATGGGGATAAACACGAAAGACGGGGTCTTCGGAACGATAGACAAGCTCATTGGCTACATCATTGCTGATTTCAAACGCCAGGAGAAAACTTAGATCATCTCGAGACTTACGGAGGGACTTGTCCGCCTTCCCTACTGCGTAGCATTTGGGTTCACATCAGGATGGTCTAGCTGAGAGAGCTCGCTGAACACTCACCAAAGCACTTGCGATATCGTTACGAGAGTTGTCGAACTACGGCTACCCAACCATGTAGCCGCTCATACATACTACGCCCTATAGCATCCCCTCTTTACCTGCCCGATGATGTGCTTAAATTTGAGTTAGTTGACGTCCCATACGAACTCACTACGCTCCCAGTGTTCGTACGCTAGACCGGAAACTGGGTCAGATAAAGGTTTCGTCAAGGTTAGTATCAACGGATCTTTCTGCACACGAATTCGCTAGTAGGCATGGCATTGGCCACACTCTCAGTAGGGAGAAGGAGGTTCACGGAGCGAATGGAAATTTAAGCGTAGCGGGATGGCCAGCCTTAGCTTCAATACATTAGTCAATTGATGAAGGAACTTCTCAGGCCTACCCGTACCTTCTTCAAGTGTGGTATTCGAGTCAGAAGCGAGCGTGTCATTTTCAAGTTATTAAGCACTCTAGTAACCATTACTATTGTGCTCTAGCCTTTGACTGATTTAGAAGACGTTCCATAGAAATATTCCACATCACGAATATGGATGGGATGCAGATGCTGTCAAATGTACGTTTCAATGGCAAGGCGAGGGACTGACTGTTCACATATAACAAGGAGCTATTATCATGATCGAACACGAACAACGCGAGAGAAGCGATCCTCGACGACACTGACGACAGTAACAAGATTGTATAAATTGACTTTTCCCGCAGACTATAAGACCTGAGTACCGAGTGATTCTAACTAGACAAGGAGAACCTCGAGTGGTGTTGCTGTAACAATGCCTATCCATACTCCAGTGTGCGACCTAACCACGCCGTGACGATGCAATTTACATTAGGAATTTATAATAAAAGAGCAAGCTTAGCCTCCCAAACCACCAGAGAGCAAAACGATTTCCTGCCCGTTAAGGTGAGATGACAAAAACCGACAGGCGATAATTCAAATGTCCACGCCTACCTCGTACGCCGGTGCATTGGCTCCCCGCCCGATCGTCTTGTACGTTTTCCAGACACCGTCTGATCCGAGAGTGTCAAAACGTGACGATTTCATGTCGGTGATACCATCGGTGAAACCAGAGTAGTAAAAGCCAACAATGACTACCAGATAAGTCAACAGCAGAATACTGCCCTTGAAATAATTACTCTTTCCCTCGCCGTACATATAGCTCAGAAGGAACACACAGAGAATCACAGTCACCATATCCCACTGCGGGAATAGTAGACTGAAAGTCCAGTGAATAGGATCTAGGTTGTCCCCCGTGGGCTCAATGGGGTAGAAGGCCGAGAAGAGGACCAAAGCAGGTATTTGAAGGAGGCAGACTTGAAGAGCATATGCAGATCCAATTTCCATCGACAAAGCAATGTTTCCGTTCATAGCGAATGAAATAGCGTTCTATAGCACAAGCATCGTTAGCGATGGACCGGGGACCATGTGTGTAAAGCCATGACTTACCAGAAATTCAGTGGTATTGGGAACCAGGGCAAACAGCGTAATGCCCAGAAACTTAGGGTCAATCGCGTAGTTATCTAACACCACGTCGACTGTATCGACCAAGATTTCGGCTACAATGGCATACAGTACGGTGGCACCCATCAATATTACTGCACTCTTCATCCTACTCCAATTCGGAGCATCATGTCCTCCGTGAACAGCTTGGGAGTGTTCTGCAGCGTCATCCATGTCAGGAAAAGTACTTGAGCGCAAAGGCGTGGGTCTAGCCGTGGAAGTGCTGGCGCCCACATTTGATGGCTGGTGGGAAACACGACGAACATGTCGCGCATCGCGGGCGGCAATAGCGGCCGCGGTGGCAGCGAGCTCCGTAACACCACGAATAAGGTTATTATTCTCGACATCTGAAAAGCCCGGGATGTGGACATGAGACCTGATGCTGTCTGACCCGCTTCCACTACTTCTTGGAGGAACCATGTGCGGTGTTTGAGTAGCTCCATTAGGGGGGACTGAGCCTCGTCCTGATGGCTGACGCGCATGATGGCCTCCTGAATCACCTGGCAGGCCAACTTGTTTCAAAGATTGGCCTAGAATTCGTTTATACAGTGTGCTATTTTGTATGTCGACACTGCTTGTGTCGATACCCTGATGCGCTGCTTCGGAAATATGTGAAGCCTGCATGTGATGTTGCTCATCTTGCTTTTTCTCATCGATCTCGGTATTCCAGATGACAGCCGCGTGAGTTCGGAGGGTAAACCATAAGCCAATGATGTAGGAGAGGAAGAGAAGTAATGCTGCCAAGTTGCAATAAGGGCGAACAGCCTCGATATAGAAGCGATCATCTAGTGCAGGTCGTTGCGAGTAGTAACAACGGCGACAATCCCGTTCGTTGCGCTGATCAAAATCTGTACAGCTCTGACACCGGAGCTCGTGAGTACCGTAGATTTGGTAGAACAGCGTAGGTCCGAAGGCGGCAACAACGGCGAACAACAACATGGTCGACGTGACGCCAGCTGACTTGGCGTTAAAGCGTTGGGTCTTGCGCTTAATGGCTCCGAAGCACATTGACAGACCGGGGAGGAAGAGAATACCTGCGAAGATACTTCCGATGATGCTGCCCTCAACCAGTTGACCTTTGCCGTCTTTAAGGGCAATGCAATAGAGGAAGACCTCCACGATCGTTGAGAAGAGCGCGTTAATAGCTGCACCCAAGCCCATAGAAGATTGGGCTGAGATAGAGGCCACGGCTTGCCCAATGAAGTACGCCAGGGGGATGATGGAAAACAAGGCAGTGACGAAGAGAAAGCCAGGGGATGTCAACCAATTCTCCACATGTAGAACGCTTTCCAATACCCACCAGTCAAAAATGACGAAGATGACGACCGCCATGAGATTGATGAGGAAGATATTGGTACCATCGACGGTATACTTCCAATATTTAGATCCTACAGCGCGGTATGTGCATAGCAGGATAGATGAGTGGGGACCATCCGAGTGTCTGGCTATCGTCATGTCAGACTCGAATGACAATGCCAGTGGATGCCTCCTAAGATGGTCGAAGAGAAGGTTGGTGACCTTGCCCATTGGTATCCAGAACACCAAGAACCAACACATGGCGGAAGCGAGTAGCAAAGAGGGTGTGATGAGTCCCCAAAAGACCAGGAAGAAGATGACCCGTCCTATGTTCCACTCTCCTCGGCCGAAGAGACGTCTTTTCAGCGGGCGCCCTGTCTCCTCCGCATCGGCAAAATCGTGACGAACGGAGCGTCCGAGCAGGCTGTCTGTCTCACTAGGTTCGGAGTCGATACTTCTCCTCGAACGGCCGACGATAGATCGGGTTCGGGACTCGGGGCCAAAGAAAAGCCGGCCATACTCGAGATCACCACTTTGCCACTGTTCGTACTCACTGATACTTCGACCTTCACCCTGATCTTCTTCTAGGTAGGCCTCGTCCTGCTCAAGTCGAACAAACTTGCCAAAGGGGTAGAATAGGTAACCCGCCAAACCCCACAATACACGACCATACTCTCTCCCACTAGGAGCAGCGGCGAAGATGAAGCAGAGAACGGCGCCGAAGGCGGCGAAAGAGGCCATCCACCAACCGAATAACAGGGTCCAGATAATGTTGAAGAATAGCAGCCAGCTACTAACTCGGCCACCGGGTGAAGAATGGATATCGACCTCGGCTGTCTTTTGAACCGATCGATCTTTCTTGTACAGCGCAGGCTTCCAGATCCTGATACCAAATGGGTGTGTTTCGTTGATGGCTTGTTGGCGATCCTTCAAGGTGAAACTCTCAGCATCGCTGACGTCGTCGTCTTCGTCATCGTCGTCGTCGTCATCGTCGTCCCCCTCGTCCTCCTCGTCCTCGGGCATCCCCGCACCAGGAGGTATATCTTGTAGAGTCCCTTCTTCGCGGGGCTGAAGTTGAGTCGGGCTTTGTGCACCTTCTTCGAGGCGTTCGTCGAGGCCTTCATCTCCTGCTGCAGTGCTACGGCTTGATTGTACCCTCGACAGAGCGGGGGGAACCATGGTTCGTCGGCGCAAAGTTGAATTTTGTCGACCCGATTCGATATTATACGGCGGCCTCCCAGCGGCATCATACTCGACTTCTCGTATGTCATCGTCGGTCGAGAAGATCCCGCCCCTGTGCGGAGCTTGTGTGGTGGACGAGGTACGGCGGGCCATAGGAGGCTTTCTCGGCCGCTGTCTACCTCGGTCGGGACCCAGCATTGGGGAGCGCACCTGCTGAATGGTAGCCCGGACGTGGGAACGGTCATGGGCTGGATGGTCGCTCATATGCTGAGAAGAGGCCGAGACGGAGGGTGGAGGAGGTGTTTGGAGGGTGCCTGCACAGGATACTAGTATTAGCTCTGACGGCTGAACCATCGATAGTATCTATGTAGTGAACGAGCGATCTCTGGCTGCTGAGATTGAGTTTGACCGAAAAAAAAAAAGATAGATCACAGGATAGGCCATAGGGGGAATAGCGCGTCATGTTGGAAAGAGGGCGAGTACGCCACGTACCATATGACTGCTCAAGCCTCCTCCGCACCGTCTCAGTAGACTGCAGAGTCTCGGGCAACGCATCCTCTCGATCTCCCGTGTCGCGTATGCTCGGGGGCTGTCGTGTATCTGTGGGCGACTGCGAGTCTGAAATGCTCGAGTCCTTCGAATGAGGGTCCATGGCTGGCACTCACTGATGGCAAACCTACACCAGCACACGGACGACGTTGGAACAGAGCGAAACAATATACATAAGGTAGGCTGGCAAGAAGTGGGAAACAGGTATGTCAACGGCTACGCTATTGTTTTGATAATAGCTGCAGACGGGCTGGATTGTGCAGCTGCTCGGAAATGATGAAACCAAAGGTCCAGAGATTGAGATTAGGAGGAAGGACAAGGACAAAGCTACCTATAGCTAGAGGAAAATGAAGCGACGATTAAAGGTCCATAGGCCAGTTGGTAAGTAAGTAAGTAAGTAAGTACGCAAGTAAGTAACTCTATAGTATAGTAGCTATGGTGTTTGGTGTTTGAGATGGACGATAGGACATAGCTTCCCTATAACCAATGACGAACCCAATGCGGAGAACAAAATCAGCTGGCACCGATGCAACTTGGGTTTAACTTGGGGTTGTCTTGGGTGTTGGAGATTGAAGACTGCAGGTGGAGGAAAGAATGAGGCAGCTCTAAGGGCTCATCAACAACAATAACTATGTACGCCAGAACTCGGGACTATGAGGATCCTGTGGCCCTTCAAGCCGACGTGATCAAGCTACTAGATTACTAGGTCTCTTGTGCTGCTGACCTGAACTGCCGATCCAGCCGATGATGGATGCTATTCGCAACGATTAGCTGGCTCACGAGGGAACGTTTGGAGAAGGTTAGTGGACGGCTGCAGCGTACCCCTGCGCCTGACACTGACGTTGGAGCTTATCCGGTGGGGTAGTCCAGGAGCTACGTTGTACCCTTCTAGTTAAACTCCTATACTAAGGTACCTACCTCTAGCTGCCTTTTTAGAGGTACTGTAGGAGGTTAATGCGCACTTGTGATCAGAATACACATTCTAACAAAATTATGACTACGTATCCAAGCAATAGACATACCGTACATAATGTTTGATGGGACGAGGAATACCTACTTACGTACACCATATGTTGCGACGACACTATTATACATGCAGATAGTTGAACTAATGCTGTGGAAAGTTGTTTCTTGTGATACCCCCAGTTACATTGTTGAACGCTGAAGGTTGATTTCATCTGAGATTGACCAAACAGCAGAGAAAATGTTCACGTACGCTAGTCATGTCTCGGGTGCTAACGGGAGGCCTGGTCATTTTGAGTCTGGGCGAGTATGTTGTATGACAGTACTCCGTAGATATCAATGCAAATATGAGGTATGTTGCGTTTGAATTGAACCCAGGTGCATAGGTAGGTACCAATGAGGACTTCAAATGTTCTTGGCACTCATCATTTCACATGCATTTAGCTACCTACCTAGGTACTTGTGACTGTGACAAGTGGTACCCATATCTAAGAAGCTTGTGTCGGAATTTAGAATGGCCGCTTCTCCGGGACGCGTTACTACGATCTCTGCCTGCAGCTTACAGGCGTAGACAATGGTCTGTGCTCCAGCATTGAGTGGACCCCAAGAGCTGACCTACGCTAGGTATCTTTCCTTCCAGGGTTGTACGGCAGTACTATCGCCCCAAGGCTGGCCTGTTAGCCTCATCGTCACTTACCCACGCCCGCATTCATCACCACGAAGTACACACACACACACCATACCTCTCCTCCATAGCATCCACATCATCCCATCAGTCGATAGCTCCCCTAACCACGACGCATTCTGTCACCAATCCCGCCATCGAACCCCGAAATAATTAGATAGCAGGTGACAGGCTCCCCATCCGGAGCACCAGCAAACATGGCGCTCGACAACTACTACCACAACAAAATCGAGGCTATGAAGCTCGAGATCCTCAAGGGCCAAGCTGTTCTGCGCCGTCTCGAAGCCCAAAGAAACGATTACAATTCAAGGGTGCGATTACTACGCGAGGAGCTGGGGCTCCTACAACAGCCTGGCTCATACGTGGGCGAGGTGGTGAAGGTCATGGGCACGAAAAAGGTCCTGGTCAAGGTACATCCCGAGGGCAAATACGGTATGCACATGCCCATCACATCCCATTAGACATATCGAGTTGTCCTCTGACGGTGTGTAGTCGTGGATATTGCCGATTCTGTCGATATATCAAAGCTTACTGTAGGTAAGCGGGTGACGCTGCTGTCTGACTCCTACAAGCTCGAGAAGATGCTCCCGTCCTCGGTCGACCCGCTCGTTTCCCTCATGATGGTCGAGAAAGTACCCGACAGCACATACGACATGATTGGTGGTTTAGATCAGCAGATCAAGGAGATTAAGGAGGTGATCGAATTAGGTCTTAAGCACCCCGAGTTATTCGAGTCCCTCGGCATCGCCCAGCCCAAGGGTGTGTTACTCTACGGCCCTCCCGGTACGGGCAAAACACTTCTAGCCCGAGCCGTCGCACATCATACAGACTGCAAGTTCATCCGGGTGTCTGGTTCTGAGCTTGTCCAGAAATATATCGGTGAAGGTTCCCGTATGGTTCGTGAGCTGTTCGTCATGGCCCGTGAGCATGCGCCGTCAATCATATTCATGGACGAAATCGACTCTATTGGTTCCTCGCGTGTAGAGGGATCATCTGGTGGCGACTCGGAAGTGCAGCGGACAATGTTGGAGCTCCTCAACCAGCTCGATGGTTTCGAACCCACTAAGAACATCAAGGTCATTATGGCCACGAATCGTCTAGATATCCTAGACCCAGCGCTACTGCGCCCCGGTCGTATTGACCGCAAGATCGAGTTCCCCCCACCGTCAGTTGAGGCTCGAGCCGACATTCTCCGTATTCATAGTCGGAAGATGAATCTTACGCGCGGCATCAACCTTACTAAGATTGCGGAGAAGATGAACGGATGCTCCGGTGCTGAGCTCAAGGGTGTCTGTACCGAAGCTGGTATGTACGCCCTGCGCGAGCGGAGAGTGCATGTGACACAAGAAGACTTCGAGCTTGCGACAGCCAAAATTCTCAACAAGCACGATGATAAAGAGGTTTCGCTGCAAAAGTTCTGGAAATAAACTCTGGGATCTATTCTGCGATGTGCAGTGGGTATCTGGCATCTGGGAGGTGGACAAATATCGACCTATGCTCGCAGCGATCCATCAATCATACATTCATACGTAGCGCTATGCTAAATAGGGGTGGAATGGATGACAGCTCGAAGCTGTTCAACAGGTTCACTTCTCTCATGGTTTTGTAAAATGTACGATCAACACAAGCGTTCTAGAAATGGAGGAAAATGAACAAGTGGATAAACACTCATTACCCTCCGTGATTTAATCTCGTCCTATCGCCCCAAAAATGAACTGTAAATACCAATCTGAGAGCGGTAAGAGGGTTTAAACATTATGGCAGTCGAACCCTGTAACCCAAGTCCACTTGTAGATAGTGCTCAAAGTGTCCCCCGTCCTTCGTGCCCCTTTGACTCCGAAGGCTAACCAAAACAGCTCTCGCGATAAACTCGAAAGAGTCATGAAAGAACCAAATTTACCAGCAAGGAGTTTGAAAATGGATATTGCCGCTTCACTAGATATTGGACGCGAAGCCACTGTAATACAAGCCGCTATTGGTAAGAACACCGAAGATCAATTTTAAATATGGTCAACGCTCTATTACTTTACGCTAGACTTATGGGTTTGGAGGGTAGTATATATCGCGCAACCCGCCAACCAATGCATATGCTCCCGAACATCATGTTCAGTATCAAGTAGATGTGCTTTCGTGAGGCCGAGCATAATATACTCCTCATCTTCCTCTTCGGTATAACATGGTTCGGCCCTCCATCCTTGCCATGACTCGTAATGTCATATCCTATTCGTACAGACTAGGCCAAGCAACCCAGCTTCTCGTATCGTTGGTGGAACCCTCTCCCCACTCCATACTTGCCGAACTATGTATCTGCTTTGCGCCCAATAGCCCGTCTAATTAATGCGAAATGATTATCCTCATGTCCAAGCTCCAACGCCTGATGCTGTTCCGCCTAAATCCAATAAGGAATGCAAAAACATAACATCTTTTGACACCAATCCGTTGGCGCTGTGATCCCCATGAGAGGTGGTCGACTATCAACCTCTACAAACTGAGATCGAAGGCCAAATGCTGTCGTTTCAATACAAATGCTGCTATTAATGAGGTTTGATGCTGATGCGATACGAAGCATACGCCTGTTTCGAGTTCAACAAGAATTGAATGCGATTCATAGATTGGGCGTTCATCACCTAGGACCCTGAAGGCTTCCACTTCGAAGTCGACCCCTAGTGTTGGCGGCAGCGATGTTCCTGTCCTGTAATCTCCAAACCCACTCCGTGATGCTCTCGTAGCAAAGTACGAACTGCCGTAGACTTTGCACCATGCTGAGCCGCTGCTTTCGGAAATCCTCAACTGTTGCTTCGATCAAGTCCAGTCCGGTCTCACCAACCCAGCCGGCATCAACACCCTCGAAATTCTCCGACAATTCTTCTGGCCTATCACCATGTTTGGCTTTCTTAGGCGAAACCCCGCGATCTCCCATGCTCACATCCCCATCTGTATCCCTTCGAACCCTTTTACCTAAAAAGGCAAGTCTTTGTCGCTTCAGCATATCGATAACACTGTCGACAGTACAGAACGTTCCGGTGCGACCACAACCAGCTGAACAGTGGACTAACAGAGGTCGAGCCCTTGCTTCTGACTCTGGCTCATCGGACCAGCTCATCGTCGACGAGTGTTCCGCAGTAACTGATTTAGCATCAACAGGAAGCGCAGACCTCTGCATGACATTCGCTAACTCCACTATAGCCAATAGGTGTGAGGGCTGTGCGGGAGCGCCAAAGTCAGGCCATGAGGGATAATGAAGGTGAGTGATTTCACGCATTGGCTCAAAGGGATGAGCAGCATGGCTCAAGGCGAATTTCCGAATAATCACATAATGCGTATCACCCTGTGGCTGCATTTGCTGTTGAGGCGGCACACCGCCAGGAGGCTCGAATGTTGTCGTGGTGTTAGCACGTCGGCGGCCAGATTCCGAATTACCTGCAACAGACGAAGAAGCCGAATTCGACATGTACTTATCAATATCAAGAGAAATTTTCTTCTCTGACAGTGGTTTCAACCTAATCGAACCAAATTCTCGACCTTGCCAGTATGGGTGGCACTTCAGCTGACCCCCTTCTTGTTCGGCTGTCAACATGACTACGACACGAACATCTTGATCCCATACCACAGACCAAAAGTCCTATTAAACAAAGTTAGTGATTATACCAAAAGCTCCAGTGACGAATGGACGGACCTCGAATGTAGCCGGCAGAGGGCCCTGTGCAGCAATATAGCGTTTATGACTTCGGGAGGCCTGAACATGGCTGGCATTGATGTAATCACAAGATCCACCTCCAGCGGAGTTTAGTCGTACCCTAGCATGTTCAAACGGAAGAATATCTTTATACCTATTCTTCACCCCTTTCTCCACACCACATAGCTGGACTTGTCTGGGCCTCGAACCTGAAGGGGTCGATGCATTGAAAGCCGAGTATGCATCACGCATGCGAGACTGCTCGTTGCGTTCAATCTGGAGAAAACGGTCCGAAACCTTCTTCCCATGATCTGCTCTCTGGGTTGCTTCGCGAAGCCACGGTGGCAAAACATTAGAGTCTAGATTTGGCGGAACCGAGATGTCCATCCGCCCGACACCGTCCGCCAAGTCCATGTTTTGACGGATGTTGCTGAAAAATGGGTTAAGACTATTGGCAGTCGGAGGGAGGGCCACGCCACCGATCACAGGAGCAAAGCTTGGCCGGCCACCTTGCGATGAAGTAACCGATGTTCCACCTCGCTCAGTAGCGGACTTATGGTCGATCAAATTTGGATAAGCGGCCGCAAACGCCTGAAATCCTCCCTTTAGCAGGCATGAACGACCGCAGAATCCTTCATTCATGAATTTCTTAAACATGTTCATAGCGGCTGCAGCATCGCGCTTTTCGGAAGACGAGTTATCATAGATGATGAGGTATTTCACATCGGCCCACTCACCAAACTTGGCCTGGTCTTCTTCAGTTTGCAGGGTATTCCGAAGTTTTTCCAAGTTAAATGTGGCTCGCTTCAGAAGCGTCGTAGGGATACACAAATTCAAGGCGCCAGGAATGCGTGACTGGGCGTAGAGCGTCGCAACACGTACGTCCAGAAGTAAATATTCACTGTCGGGAGTGTTTTGAAGCAGTGTTCGGAATTCGCTAGGCAATAACGAGCCGGGCGCTGCGCTTTCAAATGTCGGTGGTAATGTCTCAGACCGTGGCTTGGGCGTCTCAACAAACGCTTCGGCGTTGTTGTGAGGCAACGAGAGCCTGGATTGCCGGTCATCGCCTTTGGACAAAGTACCTCTACGCATCGGCTCGAATGGGGAGTCAACCGACGCAGGTGATTCGAACCGCAGCATACTGAACGATGGGGTATGCAGTGAAACTTCAGAACTCCTCTTCGAATCTGACGACACATAGGCGGAATCGTGGAGGCTGTCTGCATCACCATCCACATGCCCCCCCGTGGGATCCCGGGACTTCGTGGTCGCGAATCTCGACATCGAGAGGTCAGAAGCAGCGTCGCTCTGGTTGGTAAGCCGACGTGGAGGAACGGGCCGTGAGAATGCTGAAGATGGCGCGAAGTAGTGGCCACTCAAGTTGAAACCGCTGGCTTTATTGGCATCGACTTGGCGTCTGAAGGCCTCGAACTCGGGGTTGGCGTCAAGGGGGACTTGTTTAGGTATGGCAGCACCAAACGACTTGACGGACGAGCTATGGGGACTCCAGTTGTTATGAAGAGGAGCATCGGCTGAATCACCCAGGTCACCATGCCTGTCCAAGCTGAGGCCGAAGTAGTTGGGGCTCGGAGTGCGGCCGTCAGATATATGATTGGGAGATACTTTGACGCTCGGAGGATAAGGCTGGCCTACCGAGTGAGGCATGTGAGGAGATGCTAAGGGGGTTGAAGTACGATTAGAGCGAAAGGGCTGCAGGTTTGACTGCAGGTGGCGCGAGTTGTGTGCGGTAGATCCATGATGAGAGTGGGAACCCACGAGTCCCGGTCTAGATGAAGTCTTCATGGTGTAGTGTTGTGAGCCCGCGGAGCGGTCGTTACTTCTCGTCGAATCCGGGGCCATCGTAACATATGACGTCGTCTCGCTGCTGTGATGCTATGTTTGCCTAGGTATGATCGAGGTGGTCGACGGTCCAGTCGTTATCGATGCCCTGAATATTCCCAGAGACCAACTACAGACAGATTTCAAAGACTCAACATGATGGGCGAATAGCGTGATGAAAAGAGTAGCAGTAAAATAACATGTATAGTAAGACGTCTGTTGAGAAGAATGGATGTTGGTCGGTGTTGATCAATAGTTTACGATAGGAATGTAGGTCTGAAGGTCAGGCAACTACCTAATCGTTGTTGAGGCTCGAGGTGAAAGCACCCTCGTCTCTACGCAACCCTGATATAACAAAACTCAGCCGCACCCTCCAGATCATCTGCCTAGATCAGTTGGCAGCAAGACAGCAGCCGTGGCATCAGCAGCTGTGAGTGGCGCAAGACGACACGATAGCAACGAGGCGGAATTGCCCACCTTCAAGAGGCGAGGATGTTTAATAGAGTAAAAGAGCACAGCTCTTCCTGAAAAATATTGTTCTTTTTCTTTTGAAGAACGAGATGATCAGCAAAAAGAGGGGAAGCAATAAGAGTCGCCGTTCCTATGCCTCACATCATTTGGGATCAGGGGGGAGTGGTTTAGTTTTGTGTGCCGAGTATGCTGCTAGTAGTGTGTGGAATGTTTCCAGACCACGACGATCATTACCAACGTGTAGCGTAGCGTAAAGGTCTTCTTTGCAAGGAGCTAAACGACAGTACTAGCAGTTGTATTAGTAACCTGTAGCGTAGTGTACCGTAGTGTACCGTGGTGGCGCGTTGTTGCTGTACAAATACTTAGATGGCGAGGTGGGAAGATGGGGAGATAGGAAACCGGGGTCGCGCGCGCGAGACACAGGAGATAGCCAAGAACATCTGGACCCTATACACTGGTGTCGTGTGTGGAAATGATCAGCAGTCTGATGACGCTATGCCATGAAGAGGCAAACGACGAACAATCCTACGTCTTGTCGACACTTGATTGAAGCAAATCAAGACGATTTTCCAACTATAGACAAATGATCCACCTATTCAAGTTAGTATTAGTTTTTAACCATTGGTATGGAACAACAGCACTACAGTAGGTAGTAACCAACATGAGTTTGCTCTCAAAGAAAGAGGGAACAAAAACTCGAATGAATAATGACGACGTCTACATTCACCCAAAAAGGTACTTAGTTCAGACCAGGTACACTACACTACAGTAGACAGATCCGTAAGCAGAGATTTCAGGGCTCTTGATGACGAAATGGCGGGAAAACGGGGGTGGACAAAAGAGTGGACCTGAAGGTGTGGAGCCACCTGCTGGGTCGCATTGATTACGAGTATAGGCTCGAATCCGAAAGCGCTAAGCTACAGTTGGGCTGGCCTCCCCCCATCTCCCGGGACAGGACCAAACTTCTTCGAGACCCTTATTATGTGCAGTCATCAGGGCCAAAAGTCTCACAGCTCACATTTCTCAATTTGTATGTATACATACGTATGAAATACCTATCTTATTCATTAGTTATGCCGACTAGTTAATCATTCAATGGACATATTAAAGACGGATGGACCCTACAAGGATGCGTAGGTCAACATCTCCCCAACTAAAAGGCAGTACCCACAGCTCTCCACGAGCGCTTCAGGGGCACGTGCATACGTTTGATGTATACAGTATTGACACGCTCGGTTAGCAACAGCCCCCTAACTACCTAAGTCCCCTAACACAGTAGTGCAGCGATAACAGTATTCATTGGAACCGTGACGTCGGTTCCTTCGAGATGCCATAGAGGTTCTGGCAAAGACTCAACACGAAGGAAAGGTTCAGCTGGGTTATCCCTCGCACACAACACCTGAATTGGACAATTTGAAGCAAAACTAACCTGTTTGTATAAGTCTTTCTAGAATTCCTGTAGTTGACGCTGGTAGCCGCATAGTTATTTAGTGGCTACCTCCTGGCTGTTTAGCTGTACAGGGGCACAGTACTTACTTATAAATCAGCTGAACCGAGAAATAACTCATTTTCTTTTCTTGCTTCTCATTGCCAATGATCACCGTGACGGTTATAACAACATCAGCCCAGTCTAGACATACTATTCCCTAGGTTTATTCGTATAAAGCGCCTGCACTATCTATTCGATTCCATTTACGATCTGTATAGCATACTCAGCACTGACTGACTAGCAACCAGTGGCTGTATACAGTACCTAGCATTCGATCGCACTTTATTACCGTTCTAGTGGTGCACTCACACATACGTCATAGACCCACCACCCACATCAAGCCCCTGCAGAGCCTGATCCGGCAGGTCCCTGATTAGGAATAGTCTTCTGACCACTCCTCATACGATATTAGCAGTAGTTCCCGCTCGCCCCTCATACGACTTTTGCAGTCGTGAGTGTACTGGAGGGTCTCCTCAAGTCCAAGATGGGAGCCTCGGGAGCTTCCTCTAACACATCCCTTCACTTTTTCAAGTTTCAGGTATCTAATGATCATCTGATGTTGCTTGTTGATAACGTTGCTGAATTTCAGCGGTTTCAGCGACTCGTAACATGCTGATACCTGTTAGTACCTCAACTTTCGCTTTCTTATTCTGTTTCTATTGTTCTTTTCAAGTCTTAAATGCTTATCAGATTTTACATTTGTGTACTTCATAACCCCTAGAACTCCACTAGCCTACAGGCACTGCGATAACCTGAAATCGATTAAAAAGAATCTCATTCTTTCCAAGTCAGCTTTACTGAGAATGCCATTTTACAATTGCCATGATAATTAGCTCGAGGGGCGCAGGGGCGCTCCTTGACATGAGGCTCAAGACAATTCTGATATGGAATAATCGGGACCGACCCAATAGCTACGGAATTATACGTCCTTAGATATCAGTTGCCGGCTAATAATAAGTATTTGTAGTCTTCATGTTCAGTAAAGTGGCGTGAAAGAATGGTGCACATGTGTGTCCATCTACGGGTTACGGCGCCTATGCCTAAAGTAGGTGCGGCATACAGAGGTGCAAAGACCCTTCATGTCGCCCTATATACTGCGTACAGTATATTACTTACATTAACTTACCTACGGGTTACAGATGCGCAGCTCTTGGCCGCATGCTCCATGCTTTACCACCACAATCGTGTGCTTATCGCATCATTTCGACGTCATTTAATGCCTGTCACCTGCTGTGTAACGGACCCTTTCGGTTCCACCGCTGATTCGGGAGTTATCTGATTCCATCTCATCTATTCGCTTTACAAAAATTCCAGTCATGTCTTGACGCATTAATCGAGTGTTTCTTTCTCTAATCATGAATGTATACCGAACGTCAGGCCACTATTCTAGCCTAGCACTTCGGGGTAGTTGGGGCACGATGATCCCGCGAGATTAGACCTTTAGTCAGGGTGCAGATCAATCATAGTAATAAATGCACCTATGCCTTGATTGCCATGCAGCGCATGAGTCTAGGCCTCAAGAGTCTTCAGGGTCTTTTCAACTTACATTGGCTTGCCTGTTTCGGCGTTTCTATGCTACACACATTAGTTTCCTTAGTGTTGTCTCTAATGCAAGCACCTACACCGCCGGCTCATATCTCTAGGAATCTCCCTCTGAGATCATCACTGCTAGGGAGCTTTAGCTCCGCTAAAAGCCCAATTCACGGCTGTCGGTCTCTACATATCAAGCCTATTTTCATTCTAATTTGTGCGTTAAATAGACAAAATGGACCCCATCTCATTAGGTGGCCTGACTCGGGATCGAGCGCTGATTGATAGCTCTCACTGACTCTCTCAGCTCAACCTCGATGATGTGTAACGCCAAGCCAATCAGCACTCCTTCCCGCCGTCAATCAGAACGGTGTACATGTAGCCAGCGTCACACTCCGCATTAAAGAAGCTTCCAGCCCGTTTCTCCCCGTTGTTCCAAATGTCGTGTAATATGTGGCAGGAATACGTTGGAACCAACACAGCCTAAAATAGCGGCCAGCCTAACGACACTATGAGGCAGATTACACACCGATAACCGAGATGGCTGCATAGCAATATCAAAAGATCAACTTACTCCAAAAGCCCTAGGCCAGAACCCTTTGAATAGCAACGGAGTGAAGTCAGCTGCTTCTTTATGAGCAACATACTGTGCGAATACAGCAGCCGTGCGCACTGAGAAGGGCCTCCAAGATAGTGTAAGTAGACTGGGACAGACTGGGAGCCGCACGCGTGACATCTGACGTGCATGCGGATATAAAGATTACATAGGCTGCATATCTCGGTCAGGGCTGACAAGACTGAATACTACGGCCGTTCGCCCGGTCCGCCCTCCTTATCCCCTGAGTCTGCCCTGTCCGCCGAAAGTCTCCAGCGTACCGGGCTTGCTCTCACGATCATCCCCGCTAAGGAGACACTATAAACGTCATTATAGGCGCTTAAAAAAGACGCCCCCGCTCCTCCGTGTCGTCGGCTTGGGTCTTAGTTGCCGCCACTCGGATAGTAGAATGCGATTCACCCAACCATAATAAGCCCCTTCGCATGGATAGTTTCAGACCTAATAATTCAGGTGACTGAGATTTTGAGTCGTCAATAGTGGCAAGAGTGGCAAGGCACTATTTATGATGTTACCTGCTGGTTGTCTTCGCATAGTTAGCCTTGGCTTGTGAGATTTGTCATGGTCATTCGGTGTCGCATTTTCCACGCCTACTTATGTAATCACAAGAACACTTGCTGGAGACCCTGTCATCTAAAAATAAAGTCAGACCTACCTTTCGCTTAATGCTTCATACATTTCTAAATGCGTAACTTCGTGGACCATTGATCTTCTTAACCAAATTAAGAACAAAAATATACATATATAAATAGCTAGATGCCCGAGGTGAAGCTATTGAGTCATGACATATCAGACTCTTTATATACTACACGCAAATCCTGTTCCATCTGTTCATCGCCGAGCCAGTCGCTATATTGTCTAAGCTCTGGTAACTCAATACGAATCGTAAATTTGGGGGTTTAAATACTGTACATGTGCATGATAGCGTGTCTTGACAGATGATTTTCGAGAGAATGTCATCGTATCCCGTGGTTATTCACGCATGTCCAGATGATGGATTGTTGAGCATGAGCTGCCATATTGTTACTCAACAATACACTGTACTATGATACGACTTCATATGACAACGAGAAGAAGGGGTGTTAAGCCGTAGCAGTAGTCTTCTTGCCAAGAAACCATATATTAGCCATGGACCTACCAAATCCTATTCTTTCAACCACTAACTCAATCTTGTTTGGCTGTTTTGTTCGGCTTTGTAGTAGCAGAAATTGTGAGATCTACTGCATGGTGTCTTGGCAAGATGACTACTGGCCGTAGATCGTCATTCGGGATTTTATCTCAACCAAACAACAACCGGAAGCACATCCCGCCCGCATACCCCTCTTTGGTCAAGGGACTTTTCGGGACTCTGCTATCTGATCGACACGCATTAGACCCAGAGACAGGGTCCTATTAAATCATTCTTAATGCGCTTTCGGTGATCTCGTGTCCTTAGTCAGTTCTCCTCCCATGCGAACGCTATCACCGGCTTTATTTGCAGAAGTCGCCAGACAGCCCCCGGGTGAGGGAGCTCGATTGCTGCCAGTCACGTCCAAGGAACGACCGCCGACTATCAGCCCAAGCAATTAACCAATAAAATCCGCAGAACGACTTTCTTGTTAATAGTGTTGGTCGGCATCCTGGAACTATTGTGGCACTTGGGCTCAGGTGAACTGGGTGTTCCTCCTCTGATTTATCGAACAGCTATGCAGCTCGTTCATGTCTCGGCTCGCGGGGAAGAATCTCGGATGGTTGGATGAACGGTCGCTCTCTGCGCAGTAGGACGCGGGCGGCTTGGGGAGAAAACCCGGAGAGAGCGGTTCATGGCAGGCGATAGAATCAATGCCCAAAGTGTCATTTGAGGGAAGACGAGGTTATGAGACGGGATTTATATCTCTACTGACTCATTCATATAATACAATTTGCCCTCACGGGTAGATCAAGGCTGTGACCATAAATCCTCATAACCTTCGAAGCCCGGGATCTCGGTAGGTCAAACGACAAGGCTTCTGTCCGAGTCGGCCCTATTTCCATGGAATAAATACCCGTCGGTCCTTACGTAGCCCGGATAGCTGCAAAATTCTGTAACCATAGTTCCACGGACCCAAGAGTACCAAGGGAAGCTCTAACATCCTTCTAGCATTGAGGTATGAGCAGCTTTCTCAGTTTACAAGCGTAGTCACGCCCCAACGGTCATCCTCCGTCAATATGACGGATCACTCCCAGGTTGGACGGGTCCTAGGTATAATGCTGGTTCATAAGATCTTGCAATCAGGAGCATATGACGGAACTTCAAGTCATAGTTTACTTTGCATAGACATTCTAGTAGGGGTAGGGTGACCGTCCAGCGCGATTAATGGTTTATTCTTTTAGCGACGCTTACAGGATACAGCCTCTGCAGTGCAACACAGTGCCATAACAACGCACTATTTCTAAAGTGGGTGATAATGTATAAAAAAGAAGATGGTAGCGTCAAGTGAAAGAACACGAGGAATTGATCTGTATCTAGTATCTAGGTGTATCATTCCAGTTCACTATTGGCGCCAAGAGGCCTACAACGCATGTTAACGACGAGTTGATTTACGTAACGATACTAAAATATGATGTCGTTAACTGGAAACCTTGCTTGTCATTGCCCCTTGGCCCGTTGTTCGGAAGTCAAGACGCCTGCTACGCTCTATCTCGATGATGGAGCGGATCTCCCCGGTGGGTGATGCTTCGTCTGCGGATGCGCCGAGGATGGAGATCTCGATGTTTTTTTTTGAGTTGTTGTTGCTTCATATAAAAGCTTGGTATTTGCTAGGAGGGTGCGTACCGTCATTATAGTTTTGGTGCGACTAGTGATAGTATTGTGTGTGTAGATTTATCTTTTATCTGCTATACGAAGCGATATATGCCAGAGATATTCCAACTTAATCGATCAGGAGATGAATAATATTCACTGATCAGCCCTGTTACATTAGTCTTTGTAAAATACTTTAGCAAACCCTCCCCGGGTTTCTTTGCTACATCCAGCGATGAGGGCCACGAAGAGAGCCGTGGGACACCGAGTCAGCATTTTGAGAGAGTACATGCAACGGTAATGCTTCCTTCCACCTTTGTACCGTATCTTATTTCTTTCCCATTTAGCCCATCGCTCTGTTACCAGTTGGTCAGAATTGGTGACAACCTATTCCCGGGTCTTACCATTACACGCGTATTGAAAGTTTCAGGCTCGCGCCCTCAGATCGTTAAACGCTAAATGAGACGCGACCAGGCCGAGAGTATTTCAGATGATCGTTCTGGTCTGTTAGTTGAGATCTGTCCCGTTCCCTACTCATGTACGGGCATTGAGCTTAAAACCGTAACTACTCTATTGAAAACAAAAGCACAAATACTCATAGCGAGTTTATTGATCAGTTTCAACTGTGTTCTTTATTTTAGGATAGTTGCATCTATCGAACTCCAAGTCTCTTATGAGATGTTGCTGACGAACCTGCCCAGATACCCAGATGCCCAAGGCCCAGCTAAGCGTAGCACACCTAAACTCCATTAATCGCATTTAAAAAGCAAAAGCGTGGGTATCAGAATGCTGTAAACCTCCCTTTTCCTACCAGAAGCCAACTCCTTGCAAAATGCTCATATCGTTGTTTGATGGGACCTCATGTCTTTCTGCCTCGTCAAGCTTCGCTCGATTTCTGTCCATTTCCGTGTCGACATTCCACACGTCTAGAAAATCAGTCAGATTCCCTAAAACGGCCGCAACATCATCAATTCCCTCGCTGTCGTGCTGCCACGGCGATTGAGGCTTCTCTTCGGGGATCTCGACCCCAATCTCTACTCCATCGACTTCAGTGTCTTCGACCACGTCGTCCACATGGCCCAGTAGATGTGCATCTGCCTCTCGAAATGCGTCTGCCATAGCCCCAACCGAAGGACTATCAGGTTTCTGTTGCGAGGAGCTGGGTAGTAAGCGTTGGTGATATCGAAGACTTGGCATTTCATGAACGCTAAGGCTGCGACTCATGACATCAAAATAATTTCGATATCGTCCATCGATATCCTCTCCCTCCAGGTCAACTAGTGGAGGAGGCGGAGATGCCGCCCTTAGTCTCGCAGGAGGCTGGTTGTTGCCCCCCTCCTCGTGATCCAATGGAGCAAACGATACTCGCCTGTTTGATCTCGTGCTTGTCCGTGTACTCCTATTGCTGAGGATTCCTCGGCTTGCAGAACTACCTGGATGGCAAATTGACTGCTGAGTGGAAGAAAAGTTAAAGTTCGAGAAAGATCGGATTGATACCTCGCCATCCGGAGTTGACTGTCGAGCAATCTGAGGGGTAGGAGTGAAGGGGAAGTTTCGTACTGGACTGCCTCCTTTCTTTGTAGAGATGTCTAATTCAATATGCTGCTGTTCACCAGTGATTTGCGGCGTTTTTTTGGGGACGGGCAGAATAGCTGGCGAAGATCCGGACCACGACATGTGTTCTCGATTTGCGAGCAATAACGGGGTTTGGAATTCTCTCGGTGATGCGACGTCGACGATCACGGCTGTATTGATGCTTGTGGACTTCTCGGGTCTAGTTTTATTCCTTGATTGGGTAACTTCCTTGGTCCAGGGGCTTTGTTGTGAAGGACGAATCGTGGGAGAACAGTGAATTGATGCTGGTAAATCAAGTAACACTGCAGTGGCTTGTGCCGTCAACTCTCCAGGGCTGTCTTCCGCTCGTTCCATGTTGACGTTGCTGGGTTGGTTACTTTCATCAACGACACAAAGGGGCGCCCGGGGGCTTTGATGTTCAGCCGGATTGGTCTCATCTTCGGCTACGAGGTCGTAAATGTCTTTATCATCTTGACCTACAATAGTATCAGCACCAATGGCAGAATTCGATTTTCCTTCTTTCTGCAAACGTCGTCCAACCAGCTTCAATTGTAATTCTGCAGCTCCTTGCTGGGTTATTTCAGCCGCAGTGCTACTGGCAGTATCATTAAACTTTTTGAGAGTTATGGCGTTGCCGCATTGGAACACTTTGCCGGCATTGGCAAGATTAGTAGCCGAGATTGCATAGTGTTGAAGGAGAGAAGTGCCTTCAGAATTGTTACCCAGGTCCTGCTGAGCGGGCTCGATATTTTCTAGCTCTTCAGTATCCATTGAGTCGCCTATGAGCGTCGGGTCCTCGTCAAAGAACCATTCTGTGTTCGTGCTCGAGGCCGCCTTCACTTCCAGTAAGGTCTGCGGTATAGTATTGCGGATGTTGAGCCTAGAAGCGTGCTGACTCGATGTGATGTCGCTTAGAGGCCCGTCCGCAATGACTTTTGAAGCATAGTAAGTGTCTCCATTTACATCTATAATACCGCGACTATGGAATCCCCTCTCATGGCACTGGGGTAGACTGAGGTCCAACTCTCGAGCGGCAGCAATGGGGTATTCGGATTCGTCGTTTAGTGTGACAGCAATAGAAGGCCTAGTTGGTTTGTCTGCATGTTCAGCATTGTTCGTATCTGGATGGCTGCTTGCGACGTTAGGGCTCAACTCTCGAATACCGGGGCTGGATGACACTATGACTGCATCGTCACGTTTGGGTGATGTGGGCATCTCGGTTTGTATATGTGGTGAGGAGCAGTTGGCGACTGTTGTGTTTGATGTCACTGGCGGTGTGGCTTGTTTCATATGTTGAGCTCGATAGGAAAAACTTTCATCGGCGCAGTCTTGAAAATCAACAGTGCCTTCGCTTTCTTCGTCACTGCGAAACGTCTGTTCGTGAAGTTGACCTGGGCATGTTTCCGACGCTCCAGCCGTTTGTGCTTCTTCTTCGTTCTCATATTTTTCTTTCACGTGTTCCTCATGTTCCCTCCCTTTTCCCTCGATTTCCTCTTCTCCCTGTTCACTTTGCAAAGCCGGCTGGCTGGAGATCTGACTACCTCCCGCGGATGCAATTGAAGGAACCATCTGTCCATCTTCCTCGTCTGAAGCTACCGCCTGGTGTTCGACCGAAGCTGGGGATTCCCTATGTCCCTTGCCAGGACTTGATGATGGCGTGTTCATTTCGAAACTACGATTTATAGACTTGCTTCCGATTATTGATTCTTTCTCGCTCTTAGGCCTCGGCAAAGCAGTTGGTAGTGGAGTCGGGGTAGATGTTGGTTCTGTGCTCTGAGAAGCATTGGGCTTCCTCCTTTTCGCTGGCCGTCGCTTCAGCCAGTCTCTATCTGCTGAATGTCTCTTGGCAGAATCGACATCGTGGCCTGTCGAGACACGGTCCGGTGCCCAGAATCTATCTTCTTCCAAAATATTGCCCTCAAAATGCTTGGCCCATGATGCTATTCGAGAGCGGCCTTCGAAACTTGATGGAATCTCAGGGAATTGGAGGTCTTCGTGGCTTTGAGGGCTTGGCAAGTAACATTCCATAGAATCATCCAGATGCTGATCCGTATTACTCTGCTCGCTCGATGGTCTATCGACTGCTACGCCGCTCTCGTACCGGCGTGACAATGAAGCCAGCGATGGCCGGGTCGAGTGTTGATGGCTTTGCCCATGTTGTGACGACGACTTCGGAAGCCAAGGGTTCTGCCACCCAGAGGTCTGGTCGAAGGGGCCACGGAGAGAGGCGGAGAGGATGCGAAGGGGTCTTCCTTGCAAGTAACGACGGCCGTGCTCCTCATATCGTCGTTGCTTTGCGGCCTTGGTAGCTTCATCGGTTTCGTCGTCGGACCCAGGGCAGATGATATCGTCAGAGTTCGAAGGCGATGGGGCAGCGCAGAATATGGGTTCATCGTCTAGGCAAGCCTGCCTCCATAAGTTGGTCTCGCTGATGTATCCGTCCATGATTTCGCCCAACTCCACTGGTCTCTCTTAATGACCTTGCTTTATGTGCTCCATGTCCCAAAAGGAAGGATGATGACTCGAGACGGGCACTGAGGAATTAGATACCATACAGTATGGTACACAGTTTATGATTGTCAAAAGGGTGGGAGGAAGAGTGGTAGGTGACTAAGTTGGTTGGGACTCGGGAGTGGTTGCTAGGTCGTGGTGCTCGCTCCACCTTTGGCTTCCCATTTCCGGAGTGGATTGCAGCTGCAAACGAGGTAAAGACGTGCGTGACGGACGCGTTAATTGAAAAGGTGTGGCTTGGTTTCGCGTATACATGGGTGCTACATTGTGGCGCATAGGGCTGAGCTGTAACTACCTACCTAACCAGTCTAGAGTTGCTTTCACCGTGGGGGTGGCAAGTGGTTGCCCCGGAAACCGGTAGATCAGCACTAGGCATGTTTAAGCACGGAGGTTACATTAGGTGCATAACTCCAAGTAACTTGAATGTATGTACCTAATTCGTCGCATTCGTGCACTAAACAATGATGAATTGGCAACTCCAATACCGCCGCAACTTAGAACGCGCCTCAACCACGTAGGCAGCTTTACTTCATGTCCGTCAAATTGCAAGACAACCTATGCAACCATAAACTCTTTTCACCATTTTTCTTTTTGAGGGACCCTTTCTAGGTACAATCCCAACGCGTCTCTCCCGGTCCCACTACACTGACCAAACATACTCCCCACATCGCTATAAACATTGCGACACGCTCTGCGACAGTCGACAAGCATACCATTATTCCCATCATTACTTTACAATACTGCCATATTCCGCATCTTGGGACTGCCAACGTTCTCCATGGGTGGTATACACCAACCCTGAAGCACCGCCTCCCACACCAGTGACTACCAGTCAACTCTAGCCACGATGGCGCAACACGCCTGGCTAGATTCACTATCCGAAGACTGGGTGTCGCAGCCCCGGTCAGACACCTCAGACACATCACAACCGCAACTTCCAATATTCCCGAGCCCTCCTATGTCTGCAAATTCCAAGAATGCTCGTGATCGCGGCAGTCGTATCCCTCGATTGAACGGAGCAAACGCTGGCCCCAAGCCATCACAGCACCAGCCCCATAACAGCAGTCCCAGTGTGCTTGGCGAGCGTACCCAAAATGACATCAATATTAGAGCTGCACAGCTCGCGCTTTCGAAACTCTCTCAAGAAGCCAAGTCGTCCTACCGTGGGCGCGAGCTAACCAGATCCGCCTCTACTTCCACCTCGGCTTCCACCGCGGATTCAGTTGTCCACAACTCTGTACTACACAACAGGTCGCAAAGCACATCGCGATCGAAGAGTCGGGAAAACATCCCAGAGTGGAAAAGAAGACTGATTCATGGGGAACTGGGCTATGGTGAATCCAAGGATCTCTTCAGTTCAGCGGTAAATGGACTGGAAAATATCTTTCGACCACCACAAGCACCAGAGATAGACAGTGCTGGGCCGATGGAAAACGAAGGCCACACCATTAACGAAACCACATTACCCTCGAGCCCTCCGCTATACTTATACAACCGACAACGCATCATCAATGATGACAACGACATTCTCGAGCTAGACAGTTACAACTCCTCTATTGAGCCTGACGTGTCTCTTCTCAAACCGGTTTCCTTTCCACGAACGGTAGATGATAGGTTTAAGCTTCCCAGTGGCAATGGAGCTCCGACAAAGAAGAGAAATTCTGAGGAGTCAGAGAAACAGTTCAACGACGCAGCCGAAAGTCGTGACATGTTTCTTCGAAGAAAGCAGTTGCTAGACGAATCACGGAAGATTAGTGGTTACAGTGATGTTAGGCACGAAGATTTTAGCCCGATATTCATTGCTCGTCATAGTTCGGAGGGTGGTGGCGTTTCCTTTGCACCCATGGACCTGTCGGCGCACCAGCTACGAAAGAAGCTTGAAATCCTACGAAGGAACCAAATGATACTGGACTCTGAACTAGATAATAACTCAGGGGGGATGGCCGCCAGCGACGGTGCTGGGGACATTGAATATACCGAAGAGTATGCCAAGAATGGCGGGTTCCTGAACTTGCAAAGGGGAGGACGCTCGATTGAGGGATCATTTCGTCGACGTCCCCTAAGCCCTCCTATGAATATGGATACCTCAGAGATGCTCCCAGAGTCTTCACTCCAAGCTAGCACCCCCAAGCAATTCCCTACTGTTAGAACCGAGAGGTTTGCATCGGCGGGTAGCAAACAGACCCCAGCATCACCACCCAGCCCATCTTTGCCTCGTGCTCCTCACCCGAGCCCGGAGAAACGGTTACATCCTACCTCAATCAAGACCTCAAGTCCGTTAAAACTATTCGGGCCGCATGACACGTTCACAAATCAAACCCTCCTTCGGCGAATCAGCCAGTTCGAGGATCAGCACGGCAACAGCTTCCCGTATTCTGCAGATGATACTGCACCGTCTCCAGTGCCAGTTATACGTACCGAGTCCGAACCTCACGATGAAATAACCGCCCCCCCCGTCCTTGCTACGAGCGAACCAGCTCAATATATTTCCGGCCGCCAAGAAGTCACCAATGATGTGAGTAGATTTGGCGCTGGTGAGCTGGACGAATATGAGTTTGAAGGAGACGTCTCCGTATGTTCCAGTCTTCCGTTCCGTTCGGAAGAAAAGGAAAATATAACACCGCCGCGAAGCCGAGCTCCTTCTGGGAGTTCTCTTTACTTTGGTATACACGAAGATGTATTGTCTGAGGGGGAATCTCTCCTTGTTAGGCGGAATCGAGACAAGGCGAATCGCCATGTATCTTCTACACGCCATATTCGCGTGTCAAAGTCCTTGGATGGGTTGCGTTCAAGGACTTCAACTGGATTGACCGCGCTCGGTTCTTGGCTTCCACCACTTGCAACGCGGAATGGCTCGGAAGGGAAAAGACCACGAACATCACCGTCAAAAGACCCTACTCCGAAAAGACGTAGAACCTTACACCGATCCGATATTGCATATGGTCTTGAATCGCGGTACACTGCCATAGAAACAGTACAATCATCACACAATACGATGCAGTCTGCGATCACGAGAGATCGTAAGCACACACGTCAGAGTCAGTTACAGACACTCGTTGAACCGAATTTTCTAGCCGTACATCATGTTCTACGACCCAGGTCTCCCACCCCGAATCAGAGAGCGGCAGAACTGCGTGACAGACCACCGCTAGCTGAGCTTGGCTTCAATCCGGTTCAGGAGTCAGATAAAGCTCCTTTATCTGGTGACGATACCGGAATCCTTGGTGTAAATGGCTCCCGCAAGGCTTCGATGAAGACCCAAGACTTTTATGACGCCGCAGAGGAAGTGATGGCAATGATAAGGAACAAAGCGCGGCCGATGAGCGGCTTGGCAAGCGTTGAAGAGTCCGAAGCTGAGAACTCAGTCCGACCTAGTTTTAACCAGTCCGCTGTGACTGAAGATTCTTTCCAGGAGTCAACACAAGAGCCCTTTTCACGGCCCCCTAGCAGGGATGGACAGCCTGTTTCGAGGCCACCAGTACGACAAGAAGACCCAGAACTCATCAACCAGCTCAAAAAATACGAGGAGCAGGGCGATCTCGTTGATATGCTGAGTCAATCAATCCGGTCTATAGGAACCCACCAGACCAACGACAAGCAGTCGCATAGTACTGGCAGCACGAATCAGCATGGTTATTTAAATCAATCGGGTGAGGTCTACGATGAAGGTGGTATTGTCAGCGACATCCCCAACGTCAGGATTTCGCGCAACCCCAAGCACACAGAAGGAAATAATAATGCCACGGATTTTCCTTTTCGTAATAGCCAATCATCCAGCGGCTCGCCTGGACGATCTATACCTACTAACTCATCTCGCTTCGACTCGAAGCGGCTTATTGCACCAGATGTGGTTGCGCAACTCATTGGCAATCAAGTGGGCAATATGGTATTTGACGATGTGAATAAGATGTGGCAGAAAGTGAAACTACCGAGACCAGCCGTGAATATTCTTCCCTCTGAAGATAGCGAAGATGATCCATTCGCCAGCATTCCGGATCTAACAGTAGATTCAGCTAATGAAAAAAAGCATCTCGGCTTAGTTGCTAAGAAAAGTTGGTCAAACAATGATGAGCAACCGCAAAACGACAGTTTCCTAAGCTGGTCTTCGTCCAAGGCAGGCAAGACAACAGAAGAATTTGCTGATTCAGAATATTCCGTCATGGGAAATTATCAGGCTCACGTCGAGACGGCCCTAGAAGATGACGAAGAGATCGATCATGAGATATCGCTCCACGAAGATCGGATACAGAAAGCTACACCTGCCCGCCGGAAAAACCTCACCATCACCTTTTCATCACCGATTGCTTCCATAATTCAAGATCTTCCTCATGGAGACTCTGATAGCGACAGTTATGAAGCGAAGTCCAGCTTGGATTATTCACTCGGTATCATTACAGCTAACTCGGTCGAGAGAGGACGAGATGGAAATATCGGGAGATCTGCCAGTGGCATGATAACCAGCTCATCATCTCAAAGTCGATCCCGAGGTATTTCAAAGAACTTTTCCATCGAAAGACATGCTTTCATTCCGCGGCCTGTTTCACGCATTGACGAGCAAGATGAGAACGCTTCTGGTGATCAACGCGTTGGACAGAACGATCAAAGCCAGATTAGTGTCCGTGCGGAGTCGGTGATCGTGGCATCGGAGCCAGAAACAATAAGAAATCCCGACCTGAGCGTCGTAATGGCAACACCTAATCCGGCTAGAACAGCAACGATGTCTGCAACCCCAATAATTGGGCAATATGTTGGTACATTCTCCTTGAGCCCCATGTCTGAATTTACAGTGCATCAAGTGGACAACTCTTGTGCTCTGGAAGTGAGCTACGTGGTGGGCGATCACCACCTTGTGACAGGCGATGGCTCCAAAAAGACCATGTCCAAAGCCATTCGGAGTCTCGTGGAGAAGATAACTGAAGTTGAACCTTTTGAACCTGACTGGGAGACCGTTCCCGAACTCGATCTAAGTAACAGCCAGCTGGATACTTTGCATATGCTCGATGAGTTTTGTACAGCGCTAGTCACCTTGGACGCGTCAAAGAATACGGTTTCTCACCTCGATGGTGTGCCCCAGAGTGTGCGTAACTTGCGCATGACGCACAACGTACTCTCCGAGTTGACAGCATGGAGCCAACTCATGAACCTTCAATACGTTGATGTATCCAACAATCAGATCAAGAGCCTCGCGGCGTTCAAAGACCTAGTGCATCTTCGAACTCTTCGTGCTGACAACAACGAAATCGCCAGCTTAGACGGCATTAAATTTCACGACAGCTTGCAAGTATTACGCGCTAGAAACAACAAAATCACACATGTCGATTTTGATGGCACGAAGATGCAGCGGTTGACCGAGTTAGACTTGGAAAATAATCAGATTGTCGAGTTTGAGAACAGTGAACAACTCACCTCTCTCAATACACTCAACGTCCAGTCCAATTGTTTGATACATTTCGCTCCTTCTGAAGGCCAATCATTGCCATGTCTCAGGATTTTGAAGCTATCAGACAACGATATACAGACTCTCGACGTTTCTGTTTTCCCCTCCTTACGCCTCCTTCATATCGACCGCAACAGCATCACAACGATGACTGGCTTCTCCCAGTGTCGCTACCTAGATAGTTTGTCATTTCGCGAGCAGAAGGGAAATAATATTCTCGATACGTCTTTCCTTGACTCCGCTTGCGAGGTTAGGAAGTTGTTCTTGTCAGGCAACCGACTCTCTGGCTTCAGCCCCGGAATAGACTTCCTCAATCTCCAGTATCTCGAGTTGGCAAACTGTGGCCTTCAATCACTGGCGCCGGATATTGGACAGCTCATGCCGAACCTGCGCATACTCAATATCAACTTCAACGCGATTGACGACCTTTGGCCCTTGCGCTATATCCCAAGGCTCAAGAAGCTTCTTGCGGTCGGTAATCGACTTTCGGAAGCCGGCAAGGTCGCCAACGCGCTTGCCGAGTTCCCGCACCTGTCGCGCCTCGATCTCAGAAACAACGGCGCCACGCTCGGGTTCTACGCTCCCGTGCAGACGCTCGTCCCCGCCGGGGATAGTGGGAAGGAGGCCGAGTTCGACCCGTTCGCGTTGCCGGATGCAGACGTCGGACGTCAGGAGAAGTTCGCTAGCTGTCTCGACATGAACACGAGGATGCGCAAACGTGTATACGACATGGTCGTCCTCAACGACTGTAGACAACTTAAGATGTTGGATGGTCTGCCTGTTCCCAAGGACGCTGTGTTAAAAAAGGATGATGTGTGGAAAGCGCTGATGGAGAGCGGCATTGTTACAGAACAAGAGGAGGAGCAAGAAGATGTGTCTACGCAGTAGGGCTGCGAAGACAGCTTCGGCTGAGTAATGACTTCATTTCTGTGTTGACAAGCCAACCCTCTGCGAGGCGGGACCTTTGGCTTTTGTATCTATTAGGCTGGGCCTCGTGTTTAAAAGCTCGAATTAGGGAAGCGTTGTTTCTGGGTCGGCGTTTGGTTTTGTATATATGGTATCCGGCATTGGGATGAAAGGTGGTTAGAGGATACTGCATCGCGTGCAACATGCGGAATGGTGAGCATTGTATGGCTATATTAGGTAATGAGAAATGAGAAATACGATGCTTGAAAAGGTTCGAAATCGAAATAAACGGAAATCTGGATTATACATGGCTTGATAATTGTCATCCTACAGTCATGCTACCCAGAGTTACCTCGCCTTTTTAGGACACCTAGTCTGCGTATGCGTTCAGGGGTGTTCATGATGTTCGTGGTATATAACATAGGTAACGAGCTCCGACATACTTGGAAAAACAATTGCAAGGCTGGCATTTCCTTTTGGAGAATGTACTATTTTGTCCACGGCTGTGGCAATATCACCTACCATGTCGAAAGATCTAGCTCCAGAGCGAAGTTAGGTCATTGTAGTCTAGTAAAGGGGTCTGGGTACCATCGTAGTGTAGAGAATTAGGGCGAGGGGGATTGTGACTGTATAGCTTCACCAGCGAAAGCCAAAGTGGGCAGCTGACTTGAAAGTATAGATGGAATGGAGGGTTCCCCAGCTATTGATTCCCTTTCTTACGCCTTAATCGGCTGGACCTACAACGCAGTAGGCTAGGCCTGGCTATATATACTTTGTTCTTTGCCCCACAGAAGTAGTCTCATAATACTGCGCCTCTCTCATTCCATAAATACCGCTATATGTGGATAATCGATCAAGCCATGCTTTTCAGCGGCCATTACGAGTCTCGTGTGAAGCAACTGCCATTCGACCTCCAAGACACACTTATCGAGGGTCAACATACTTAGTTTTCCTACCTTCCGAAGGCGGTTTTGGCAGGCCCTTTATCCTCGAGTCGATACGACAATGCTGTTAATGGTGTGACAAACGGCGGGAAAGAAACGAGTATCATACAAGATCGAAGCGCTACCACATTACCATACACTCTTTTACAGGCAGGTCACATAACCTCCCGAAGATGACCTTGGTACCCAATAATAGATGATGAGTTGAAAGTATGGGCCAGATTGGTACGTTTAAGGACAATGAATGCCTCAGTACACTGCTTCCTCCTGTGGTCACTCTATAGCGAGCCGCATGGGCTGCCCCTTTAAAATCATCGTAAGGATCTAAAAATATCTATGATTTCCGTGAAACTGGCGCTGAGAAGATACTCAAGTGCGTCGTTGACATGTCCCTAGCAGAACTTACTTTCGGAAAATGACGACCCCGTCAATATCACCCCCTTACCATAGTAGAGCACCACCATACTTCGGGCGACGCAAATAAAACGTATGGTTAGGAATCCCCTATACCAGCACTATATTGCCTATGCCTAAGAAGCTATTCTTCACATTATGAGATGAGGCCCCAATGAATGGCAGACTATCTGTTCAATACCAACTTGTTTTACTAGCGGATCGTCATACAAACATAACTATAGCCCACGTACCTTTACTGTCGTGGTGCTCCTTTAGGTTTTCTTATATAAAACCATAAAAATTCCCCGGCATGTCCCTTTAGATACACACACGCAGATGACTCATATGTTCAAAGACCACAACACGGTATCTGGCCGACTCAGCCATCTCTTCTTGCTTGTCTTGCTTAAACTTTACAATATATCCGCACGGAAAAGGCTACGATGAGACGCCTTCCACCACGGGCTAAGAAAGCATACTAGAATAGCATATTTGCTACGGGGAAAGAGAGTACGCTTACTATAGTAAGAAAGAATATATGGTGAATCCTCTTTCCCTACGCTATCGTGACTGCAGGTACCGTTCCTGGGAATCAGGGTTGGCAACTACCGCCCAGGCATAACCGGCCGTACACTATATTAGCTACATGTAGATATCACATATAAATATATCAATTTACCTTACATTATACCTATTCCTACCAGGTACCCATTCGTATAAACTCGCATGAAAGGGGTCGCTTCCGCCGCCCCTAACCTTATAGAAAACCTTCCCCCAAGAGAGGCCTTGCCTTATCCCTATATATAAATCCCCCTCATGAAGGAAATTTCCCATATCCTTAATTTCTTAGACACCCGCCTTGGAAACATCCACCATCACCTGTCACCGTTAATGTTATAATCTCCATCACTAACATTACGTTATCCGTCATCATCACCACCATTACTAGTACCACTGTGGTTGCTAGTATCATTAAAATCGAAGCCATGGACCAGGATATGAACCAAGTAAGTAGCATCTTTTTCTAGCAAGCGGTTGTGTCTTGATTCTAGTTCACAAAGCTCATAAAAGTACCTAAGAAACTCCCAGTCTGCCGCCAAGCAACTGCAGCGCATTATACGTCGGCTAAAGGACCACATTCCCTGGGTAAGGCGGCTACGCCCGATCCAAAAGACGTGAACTTCAAGACGCTCAACGAGAGAAAGAACAATCTAAACCTCCAGGAGCAAGCCAAGAAGGAGCAAGACGAGAAAAATAATAAGAGAAAGGAAGTCATCGACCTCACAGATAGCGATACAGGGAGCCAGGCACATCTACCCCAGTGCTCCGTGCCGGCACAGTTCGAATATCCATTCGTGAAACGCCCTGGAAACGCGGGAGGTCATCAATTCATGGGGTACACTGCGCGTCAAATCCATTTCTACATGGATAACTTTAAAGAAATATCTATGAAAATGAAGCAGCACGTGGGCTCGCTCAAGGAGATGGTTGAGGTTGAAGATAGTTTGCCCTCGCGTGTGGAAGGGGAAGAGGAAGAACTTGACTCGTCCCCGTGGGCTGACTTGTACCGAGCCCAAGAAAGTGGCGCGGAGATTTTGGGGGATAAGGGAGACTGATGGTGTACTTTCAAAATGGAGTGTATGCGCCGCAGCTGGCGGCTTTTCTCTTTTTTTCTTTCTTGATGTTTCATCGTTATCTTTGCATAAGGTCAGCGTCAAACGAGATCTAGATCACTTCCCTCCAGTGAAAAAGCAGTATTAGAGTAACTAGCCCGCCTATTTCGAGACCATGACTTCTGTCACCAGTGCTCTGTTCACTCCTGCATGTCATAGACTAGACCAACCTAGTATAAGTATAGATATGTTATTTGAGCCTTGATGAAGAGGGTTTTTTCGAATTACGTCTGAGTGCTTATATAGTACCCGTCTTTTTCAGTTATTTTTTGCGAAAGTAGAGATAGTTGCGTCTTAAGGACTTTGGAATATCAAGAGCCTGGGAATACCTGGATCGCTATTCCCTCCCGTTGTACATATACTGTATCTTGGTAGGCTAGGTTGACCCGATTCTACAGTAATATGGCTGCAACCTCGTCGTACCTAGCTTCGTTACTCGCTAAGCTGGCCAGGTTTGACGAATTATAGGCAAGACAAAGCCTGCGAAGTATAGGGGAGCTGAAACCTTTTTAGCCCATGTCGGTATTCGATAAACTATGACAGGCGAAAATAAACATAACCGAGAATAAAGGACAAGGAAAGTTTTTCATAACCGAAATTTCTAGTAAGATGGCCTGCATCTTTGATGTGTGGACCATATTAGGCTTTTGTATGTCCAGGTTGATGCGTGTTGACTATTCTCACTCCTGGTTATGTAATACAGGGCCGACAAAGCGCCACAATTACGTAGGTAGGTACTTATTCTGTACGGCCACTCAGCCACACGGAATCCCGAAGTAACCGCGTGTGGCTGTGAAAGGCAACCATGAGGTGTCTCCCCCTGCAAAGGCTAAGCTTGGTCAAGCTGCTCATCATCAATCTATCGTCCTCGTGCATCAGCTGCTCAACTTTAGGAGCCCAGCGCCATCAAGATGGCTCCGTCAAAGCAGAGCATGTTCCGCTCGGCGGACATGAGCATGGTACAACTATATATTTCCAATGAAATCGGGAGAGAATGTGTGACTGCCCTGGGCGAACTTGGACTGGTCCAGTTTCGAGATGTACGCGACCAACCACACCACCCCTTGATCATCCGGCTGCCTGCTCTGCGCATCTACTGACATCGATGACACAGCTCAACGGAGACGTCAGTGCCTTTCAACGAACCTTCACTCAAGAGATTAGGCGGCTCGATAATGTCGAACGACAGCTTCGTAAGCACAGCTTCTTACCATCGAACCAGGTCCGCGATCCTTGACTGACAGACCAGGCTACTTCCATGCACAGATGGAAAAGGCGAGCATCCCTCTCCGAAAACTAGATCTCGATGTCGAAACTCTAGCGCCACCTACTACTTCGGAAATCGATGAGCTCGCCGAACGCGGTCAAAGCCTCGAGCAACGCATCGCGCAACTTAACGACAGCTACGAGACGTTGAAGAAACGCGAGGTCGAGCTGACTGAATGGCGATGGGTTCTCAGGGAGGCCGGGGGCTTCTTCGATCGTGCCCACGGCAACGTTGACGAGATTCGAGCTTCGACCGAGGACGACGATGCTCCATTGCTCCAAGACGTTGAACAGCACAACCAGGTTGGCGATGCGGAGCGTTCGTTTTCCGGCATGAACATCGGCTTCGTGGCAGGCGTCATCAACCGAGAACGCGTCGCAGCGTTTGAACGTATTCTTTGGCGGACGTTACGTGGCAATCTCTACATGAATCAGTCTGAGATTCCCGAGCCCCTGATCGACCCTACGAACAACGAGGCTATCCGTAAGAATGTCTTCGTCATCTTCGCTCATGGCAAAGAAATCCTGGCCAAGATTCGCAAGATATCGGAGTCTATGGGAGCAGAGGTCTACAGCGTCGACGAGAACACCGACTTACGCCGTGACCAGATGCACGAGGTTAATGCCCGTCTCAACGATGTGCAGAACGTGCTCCAAAACACTCAGCAGACACTCCAGGCCGAATTGACACAAATTGGTCAATCGTTGGCGGCTTGGATGGTTCTAGTCACGAAGGAGAAGGCTACGTACCAGACGTTGAATCTCTTCTCTTTCGACCGACAGCGACGAACTCTTATTGCGGAGGCCTGGTGCCCTACTAATGATCTGCCTCGTATTCGGTCGACCTTGCAGGACGTCACCAACCGGGCGGGTTTGTCGGTTCCATCTATCATCAACGAGATCAAGACAAGCAAAACTCCGCCCACATACCTGAAGACCAACAAATTTACCGAGGCCTTCCAAACTATTGTCAACGCCTATGGCACCGCTACCTATAAGGAGGTCAATCCTGCCCTGCCTGCTATCGTTACTTTTCCCTTTCTCTTTGCCGTCATGTTTGGTGATCTCGGCCACGCAGTTATCATGCTTGCGGCCGCTCTCGCCATGATATACTGGGAGAGACCCTTGAAGAAGGTCACCTTCGAGCTGTTTGCTATGATTTATTATGGTCGTTACATCGCTCTGGTTATGGCCGTATTCTCTCTGTTTACCGGTCTCATCTACAACGACGTCTTCTCCAAGTCCCTGACTTTGTTTGATAGCGCTTGGGAATGGGACGTTCCTGAGGGGTGGAAGGAGGGCGACCCCCTTCTCGCCAAGCTCAATGGCGACTACCGATACCCTTTTGGCCTCGACTGGATGTGGCATGGTACTGATAATGACCTCTTGTTCACCAACAGCTTCAAGATGAAGATGTCCATCATCCTAGGCTGGGCACACATGACCTATTCGCTCTGCCTCGCGTATCTTAACGCAAGGCACTTCAAGAAACCTATCGATATCTGGGGCAACTTCCTTCCGGGTATGATTTTCTTCCAGGCCATCTTCGGATATCTAGTGGGCTGCATCATCTACAAGTGGTCAGTCGATTGGTACGCCGTTGGTCGGTCACCACCAGGTCTTCTGAACATGCTGATCTACATGTTCTTGCAACCTGGAACTATTGATGAGGAACTGTACAGTGGCCAGGCTACCGTACAAGTTGCTTTACTTTTACTTGCGTTCGTCCAGGTCCCGGTTCTGCTATTTTTAAAGCCGTTCTATTTACGCCGGGAGCATAACAAAGCTCGCGCTAAGGGCTACCGCGGCATAGGCGAACACGCTAGAGTCTCAGCGCTTGATGATGACGACGGTGAGCACACTGCGGGTAATGGAAACGGACGGCTGAGTGTCGAGACCGATGATGGTGAGGGTGTCGCTATGATCGCACACGGTGGGGACGACGACGACGAGGAGGGCCACGGCGAATTTGAATTCAGCGAGGTCATGATCCACCAAGTCATACATACCATCGGTAAGATATCGGGCTTCACTCATTCCATTCCTGGTTACTAACACGTCAACTACAGAGTTCTGCTTGAACTGCATTTCGCATACCGCGTCGTACTTGCGTCTGTGGGCGTTGTCGTTGGCCCATCAACAGCTCAGCAGTGTCCTCTGGGATATGACTCTCGGGCCAACCCTAACCAAAACGGGCCCCGTCGGGGTCATCTTAATTTTCTTGGCTTTTGGTCTATGGTTTGTTCTTACATGTGCGATTCTCATTGCGATGGAAGGCTGCAGTGCCATGGTAAGTTCCCCCAAAACATCGGATTCTATGAATTTTAGGCTGACGGCAGTAGTTGCATTCCCTGCGTCTTCAATGGGTCGAGGCACAGTCCAAGTATGCCGAGTTTGCGGGCCACATGTTCACTCCCTTTTCTTTCCTTACCATGTTGGAGGAGGATGATGCATTAGTCGAGTTCACGGGGTAACAATTGTAGAAATCGGGGCTGTACGAATACGTCTGTATTTTATGGCTACTATATAGCTATAGAACGCATCATAATGCTTTACAAATATGTGTTTCTATATTTTGTACATGATGTTGGTAGACCATGCGGGCTTTGGCACGCTGAACAACGACAAGATCGACACCAATCCAGTAGGTTAGATGGTAATAGTAAGTACCCAGCAGGTAGAAATAAGCTTGGCAGCCGCAGTTACAGGTTTGGCGTGAGAAGCACGAGCCGCAGACGGGGATCAAGACCAGGCCAAAGCTCGCCAACGATTCCCTATAAGTCGGTAAGCTTCGGGTATACAGGGCCGGTACAGACTACAGCTGTACTTGACCTTGGAAATGTTCGGTCGTGTCTTCCCAACTTGCGACCAATGAATGACGACAAGAGCCGGGAATATACGTACCATTGGAATCATGTAGACAGCACCCCTCTTTAAAGAATCCTACAAATGTAGTGTAGTTAGTAGAAACAGACTTACTTAACTTATAAGGCATTGTTAGCACCATCTTTCTTAGACTACCTTAATCGTTGTTATGGATCTAAGGTGACTCCGACCAAGAGTTCGAGACAGTTCTTAGACAGTTCTGGCTAGGTACCGCCGTCCAAAAATTCCTACCGCCCGTATAACCCCGTATCGCATTCTACTACGTACGCATATCTACGAGCAATTGCTTTTGCTATTGGGAATTCTGCGGACACGTTCGACGCTCGCAGTCTCCCTATCTCCCAGTCTCTCGGTCTCGCGCACTCAAACTCTCGCTCGCACACACACACACACACACACACAAAGCCTCGTATGTTGCTGGGCTGACAAGCGCGGTGACGACCGCACCAGCCGGTAGGATGTTTCTATTCAGGCCCAATTGTCTTGTTGCTTTACGGCGCTGTGCCTAACGTGCCAATGTGCTAACTACTATAGACCTGATTTTATACTCTCTGCCAATGGTCGGCACTCGCCCATCAGCCGCCCTCGGCCCGCCTGCATCGATAACACGTGCGTCATGTTAGAGTTCGGCCGATAAATCTTATCAACATTCGTCTATCTCTTACTTACCACGTGCACAACGCCCACGCCCACACCCACGCCTAGGCCTGCGTCCGCGCCCGTCCTCATCCCCACACTCGCGCCGGTATGCTTCATCTTCGCTTCCACAGACGGACCCCGTCTAATCCCACATCTCCTGTGCTGGACCGCGACTCTTGCGACACCGCCGCACTCCAGCCCGCCCATCTCGTTCCTGTAGACGGTGTCCCGGCCCCCGACGTCCGACCACGATCCGACACCACCCTTCCCTTTGCTCAGGCACAGGCACAGATACAGACACAGGTACAAGCGCAGCCTCGGCGGGATGACAACCCCCCTGTATTACCGCCCATAGCTAGGGTTGTCTCTGACGACTCGGCGCAGTCCGTGTATAGCCAGGACTCAAGTCAGAACTCGGGCCAGAAACTACGCGACGATCAGAAACCCCTGCCACGATCTCGATCTCCTTACAACGAACTATCGGGATTTATTGGCGGGCTGGCCTTGGAGAACTATTCTCGAGAAAATGTTGCTTTAAACCAACCCGTACCACAGGCCCCATCCCCAGCCTCACCCGCTGGCGCTGGCTCCCTGTTCACCGTCGCCGGTAGTAAACCACCAGCTCCTCCCAAAGCTTCTAGGACTACGTCTTCCTTTGTGAGTCCGACCGATCTTCATAATGCGCCACCCGTAGGGAAGCGGCCGTCAGGGACCAAGATGGCATCATCCGAACCACCTCCCGGGTCAAACCCGCCCGTCGCACGGGACCCCTCCAAAGCAAAGAAAGGGCTCCCTTTTCTAAAAAACCCAATGTCCACGTTGTTACTACGGAGAAAGACGAGTCAGAGCATACCGGATCTTTCGCTATCGCTACGTGAGCGTCCAGAAGAACCTGCGTACGACCCCCGGATACGAGGCACCGTAGTGCATGACTTTAGTGCCCCGAGGCCACGGAGACCTGTCCCCCAATATAGCAATTTTAGCAATGAGCCTAGAAATGCTGGAGACGGCTACCCACAGCATAGTACCCCATCCGTACCAACTAGGGCGCCACCAGTTCCTCCCAAGGATGACCATATTGAGTCGGTTTGGACGAGGTTAGGCCTTTCCAAGGGCCACCCCATGAACGCAAGTTCAAGTCAGAGGTCTCGAGGCTCTTCGGGAAACCAGTTCGCTGGAGCACGGACCGATGAAGAAGACGCGCAACGGCGAAAGAGCACGACCAATCTTTCCAGATCCTCCATGTCTCGTAAGGTATCAGCAACGTCTACGGCAAACTCTTTCTCTGCCATTCCTAAGCACATGAAGAGTACTTCTTCCCGTTTTAGTGTTTTCAGTTTCGATATGATCGGAGCTGCAGAACAAGAAAAGATATTAGAGGAAAGGCACCGGCAACGTCAACAGGATAAACTCTCGGGCTTATCTACTGATCGAAGGGATTCGCGCTTTGACGAGTTTGACGAGGATGCCTTTGATTACGATACGATGGATTATGATGATGGCTTGGAAGAACGGATTCCTGGTGTCAATGCCGACTTGGATGATTATGAAGAAGACTTCGACACTGCGAATGACCCAGATAATGACCAAGATAACTTTGCAGGATTCGTCTTTCAGAGGTCCGACACAACGTCGTCCTTAGCAAGCCCTCATAGTGCCGGGATACTCCCAACGCCAAGGGATGCCAGTGGCCATATCATTGGATACGCCGAGACAGGAGAAACTCCAGGATTCGAGCAATATAGAGAACCATATCTGGACTCTCGTGCTGAATCTGATCCGAACAAAGCTCACAATGATGAATATACTGCCGGGTTAGGGATTCAAGAGTTAAATCCTGTCATGGAATCCCCTGAAGCAACAATGGCACGACTACACATCAATGACAGAACGCATCTCAGTAAAGATGATGAACTTTACTTTAATGATGGTATCCATAATTTTGATGGAGAAGGAGATGGCTCGGCATTTGATGAGTCTATATTCGATTTGAACGATACGGACCAGTATGGACGGCCGATACCTGGAATGTTCCCCCATGCCCTGGCACAAAGAAACGCGGGTCTGGAGACCAAGAAGAGAGAGTCTGATATAGCCTCTGGGATCTCTGATCAGTCAGTCGTATCGCGATCTACTGCCCATACTTCGCTAAGCGCCGACATGCGTTCAAAGGCAGCGGATCTTGAGGACGACGCAGACATTTCTCGTATGCTTCAACATCAGGCGCCACAGCAACTACTTCCTGACCTCGGAGATCCAGGCTATCCGGGAGCATTACCATCACCGGCAGCATTAGTATCTCATTTACACATGGCTGCAGCTTCTGGTAAATTTCGCAGGGACTCATCTCCCGATCCACCAACAGATTTAACAATCACGTCACCCACAGCATCCGGGTCTTCTCACTCACATCCAGATGTGATGAACGAGAACTCATTGGCTGATTATGAGCAGGATGGTTTTTCGGCACTGGATGACTATGAGCAGGATGATGAACTCATCATCGCTGAAGCTAACGCGAGTGCTCTGGCTAATGATTACGATGGGTTTTATGAACAAGAGTTCGGATTCCGCTCCGCTCCCATCCCACCATCTCGCCATGCTCAGAGCACACCCGTTGAAGAGAACCTCTACCATTACGGCGGGTATTTTGCTTCCAACGGAGTTGCCCGCACAACCTCCGGCCGTATTGTTTCTCGAGAACCGAGCCTAACACCCATCACAGAACGCTCGGAGTACTCGAATAGGAATTCGTTAATGAGCATTGGCTGGTCCCAAGGACCAAACAACAACGGCGTAATACAAAGTCCCGGGCTAGCCCAGCTTGCCATGATGGCGGAAGATCACGATATGTCTCTGTCTACTTTGCTGAAACTGCGCAATAAAGCGTGGGGCGGATCCCAAGTCTCTCTTGCAAGCTCTCGCGATGGTTCTCCGTACGAACGGAATGGTGCTATTAGTCCATTGAATCGGGAGCTCGGTGCCTCTGGCCGAAAGAACTCGTCTTTTTCGCTTTACAGTCAAGAATCAACGTGCGCTGAAAGTGATGCGGGCAGTCCTACTTTGACAATGGCTATTCCGAATGTGTCCACAAATTCAATCCCATTACTCGCCATGTCACCCAGCTTGACCACGTCTCCAGTTGCCGCACCAGTCTTCTCTCCTATGGTAGGCCCCGTGACTTTCCCACCATTATCTGAGGTTGAGGAGCCCACTTCCCCGGAAGCCGAGCGCAGGTTGGCACAAGTCCCAAACGAGAACATGACACCAAAAGTGGGCGTCCCATCAAAACAGCGGCCGGGTGGGGGGCATAGATATAAGGGAAGTGCTGATAGCATCTCCTACGTGAAGGAACACGACGGTGGCGAAAGTCGGTGGATTCTGGAACGACGGCGGACTGGAGAGACAGGCGAGATAGAGGTTCTCGAACGTGAAGTTGTCGGAGGAGGTAGGATTTAAAGACCCCATTTCCAGAACATCGAGTTTCGATGAAAGCATTTACGCGAATGGAGGCTGATTTCTACGGGACCGGCGAAGTGACTACGCTTAGTAGTGGTCTGATACTCCATACTCTTTGAATTTTGTAGGGAAATATTGTATATAGGGTACATGGCATCGGGGGCACAACGAGACGGGGTCATAATTAGGGTCTCGGGTTTGGAGATCGGGTTTGCATCGGTTGCGGGGTTTCGGATCTATCATCTTATATATGCGAATTCACCTTGTTGGTGATGCTAATAATGATAATTAAACATCGATTTTACCTACGATCATACGAATTATAAATTGCCCCGTTGCTGGCATATCACTCGCTTATTTACATCGAAAGAGGCCCATCTCAAAAATGTTTCTCACGCGAGGTGTCTAATGATAAGTTACGTCTATTGATTATTCCTATCTCGAGTTTTAGTTGTAATTGCTCGGTAGTATAGATCCGGCTTTTATCCGACCTTGAACATATCCAGCTCTAATACCAGCACCAACTTCTCTTATGCCAATTCCGTCCTTCCTGCAGCTTAAAACGGGCTCTTCCACATATCTCATCATCTGGGCTTTCTTATCATAGCAGCCAGCGTTCTGGCATCGTAACTTCGTAAGTATTATATATGTGGTTCGGCAAGCAACACGCCGAAGATAGATAGCGTGCATCCCCTGGGATGAGCGAAGTGCAACTCGTGATCCTCAATCTCGGCCGAATATGACGACTCCTCGCCTTGGAATTCGGAATTCTTTACACGCATGTAGCCTCCTGACGATAACTCAAGGCGGCAATTCATGGCGGACGTGTGTCTGTTCGTGAACTTCTGCGATGTACTGTGGTGACAACTCGTATACCTCCCCGGGCCCATTAGGGAGTTCCGCATACGAATTGGTTTTCGCGTAAGGGTCGTTTTTGGCGTGTGAGTCGGGATTCGCAGACGCATCATTCTCTGGATACGGATTGTTGATTCCAGTGGCAGACGTGTCCGGTCTTGTCGATAGTCCTGCCATTTTTCTTTGCTGTTTCGGCCGAAACCAAAAGAAATAGAGCGCTGCTCCTACGATGATGGCAACGACGAAGACGCCGGATACTGTACCGCCTACGACGGCGCCAATGTTGATCCCATTAGAGGCAGGGTTGGGCGTCGACGTTGTGGTCGCCGTCGATGTAGTTGATGCTGCTGACGATGTTGATGCTGACGTGGATCCTGAACTTGGTGTGCATTCATCAACGCTGAAATAAACCCATGATGAATTGTAGCAGACTGTCGTTTCGGCCAGTTCAAGATTTGTAGCTGAGCAGATTGGGTCTTTCGGGTCATCGCCGTAGATGGTGACTAAGCTCACATTGTTTCGTCAACTACCCTCTCAAGACAATCAACAGCCGCCAACAACACGGCATACCTGTACAACCATCACCCAGCGCCCCAATCATGAAGCTAGTCAATCCCGCGGTAAGCTTCGTGCATTCACCCGAGCCGGGGCTATTTTTGGCGTTGATTGACCCCGAACGTGTGCGGCAGTTTCGATCACTAAACGTCAAAATAGTCGTGGTCCCGACGAGGGGGAGTATCATAGCGAGAGCATAAAGCGCCAGCGCCAGCTGCGGCGCGGCTGCGGTGAGGGATCTCATCCCCTTCCGCTTTCGTTGGGCCAAAGGAGCTTGCTCGGAGATTGGGGGAACGGGGGCAAGACCAGAAGCGCGCAAAGATACGCTTCAACTCGAAACGCAATGACGATGTCGTTCATAGCCGCTGTACGGTAGTGCAAAGTAGAGAGCTTCTTACGAAATGGGTGATGCAGAGGGCACTTGAGAGAACTCCCACGTCAGGTCCTAGACATACTGTATTACACCTAGATGGTCAGCACGCGTACCACCGGTATGTGCATACTACATAGAGTAGTAGCCGAAATCCTTACCTGACAGTAGGTAACCCAGCTGATCGGCCACCCCCTTCACATAGTTTAATAACCGATCCATGTGTACAGTACTTACCCCGGGACGCAAGGTCCTTTAACACCACTTCTTCACTTAGCTAAGCCGCTTACATGTAGTAAGTATAACTACCAGGCTAGTGTATATTTATACTTACTTCAACTCCATATTCCTCTAAATGCCTAAGACTTTGAGGCGGTTATAGACCAGATCAATACTGTTACATGCTTGTTTAGATTCTTGGAACCGGTGTGGCACCGGTATCCGAAAGGGTATCAATACCGGTGTTACACCGTACATAGTACGCAGTACTTAGGACTTTGTGTTACCCTTGTATGGGAATAAGAAGGACTTGTAGGCGGGTTTGCCGGCGGTAGGTTGTCTTTGAGCAGGCCATCTGGCATCTCACGACGACTGATTAGTACACGTACATGCTCCCAAAGGGGGTAGCGAATCAGGTTCTATCAGTACGCCTGCTTACGTGGATGTAATGTTGGAAAGTTTGTGAATTGAAAAACCATGATCCCTGAATAATCTCCGCCCACACCCGCGGAAACAAGCCTTGTAGGGTGAGGCCAAGACGTATCAAGTGCCTTATGCGGTGCAGATCTTCGGCGGGTGATAGGTTTAGCGAACTGTATGGTACTACTGTGATCCAAATGTCGTTTTTGCGAATGATTCACCCATGACACAGGCGATCTCATTCAAAAGTTAAAGCTTGATTTATGTATATCGTGCTACTGTACGTGAGGCTCTGCGCAAGATGTTGTATCAAATTATTCTCACTGTCGACCCTCTGGTCGGCATTTGCTATTCAGATGCAGTGCTTACCGTGATACAACTTGGCTTAGCCGTCTCCAGAAGTGGTTGAGACAATGAGGCAGAATAAAGAGGGGAACGCCGAGACGGGCATTGTCGAGCGTGAACCAATTCCCTCTATTGTACCAAATTCCCCCCCGGTCACCGAAACCGTTCGGCTTACTTATAGGTCAGAAAGACAATAGTTCTCATTTACTTTATGAGGAAAATCAGAGCTACGCTGAGAACCCAATTAAGTAATTGATAGCCGGTAACAGAGGTAGAGATACTTTTAAAATAACGACGTACCGCCGGTTTAGGGACATGCCGCGTCGGAAAGTGCTCAGCTTCAAGTCCCCCGTGACTAGCTAGCCACAGACTTTTATACCTCCTTAAGTCTGGTGATCTGGTAGGAATGCACCAAATCATCAACGATTCACGCATTAACCCTGCGGGAGAGAATATGAGAACTCAACGTGAAAGATGCCTTTACTCTCGGCAGACCAACCTCTTTGCTCTTGGCCCCCAAGAGCCCAAACTTTGGCCGCGACTGAACCGTGGCTGAGGTGGGCTTTAGCCATGCAAACACCGAAACGTATATCGTGAGCCTCTTCTCACGGGCCCGGCTCAACCCGTTGGTGACGCCGTAGTCATCTCCGGTGTAGTCTACGGTGATCTAGCATGTTCCGCTTCGGTCGTTCCGTCAGATGTTGTCGACTTTTGCGGCTATAGGCGCGTTGGTGAGATGGCTTAGAGGTTATGTCGACGGGGTAATTTGAAAGAGGAGGCGACCTCTCTATTTCCTCCTTGTCCTTCTTGTCAAGTCAACGAACACGAAACAGTCGCCAATAGTTTAGAATGTGCCCGCATCAAAAATCTCTCCTGTATACTCACAGCCAGCAAGACACAAAACCGTCGACCACAATGCCGAGCACAGTGAGCTTCATAAGACAGAGTTTCCCAGGGAAGCCAACGTTTACAGAGGAGCATATGGTAGAATTGGCAGGCGAGGTAGGTGACAGAACCGTTCCTCTTTCGAGAGCCACTATAGCATGGAGAAACGTAAGATGTATCATGTCAAAACAGGAAACGGGCATCTCCAAAAAGACTCTATGTCATGTATAGTATTGCAAGGGTGAGAGTAGAATATGTCCTCCATTGATAGGCATTGCGCAATAAGCATTCCGATTCATGTTTGCCCCAGCAGCCTGCTCGCCTCATTGCGCAGTGTTTTCAGAGCAGCAAACATGAGCGACGGGCCAATACTGACTCTCGCGACACCGAGCTCAGCTAGCTGCCTGATACTGAGGCCATCAGGAGTCATCGTCGCTAGCACAGCCAGTCGGCCATCAAACTCCTTGACCATTCGCTCAACTTCGTCTCGAGAAACACCGCGCTGACCTCCCCATACAAAGACCGTTGTTGCGCCCGCGGCCAGGTACCTCTTCCCACGCGAAATGGCTTCATCCAACGCCCATCCCTTGATCAAAACATCACAGCGCGCATTGACAACGAAGTCCGATACACCTCTTTGTCGAGCAATTTTGAGGACATGCTGGATACGCGACGAAGCCTCTTCGACATTGTAAAGATTCCCGGTCGCCAGCTCGCAGTCTTCTAGGTTGATACCAGCAACACCGAGGTCTATGAGCGCATTGATGGCGATCTCGAGATCTGGGCCATATGCGTCTTGGATGTCGACGGTCAGCGGTTTCTTGAACTCGGCCGCTACTTTTGCGATACCACGAACGGCCGCCAGATTCAGGTCTAAGGTCAGTTCCTCATCGCTGATCCCGGCTACGCGCGCGACTGAGAAGCTGGTCGTCGCGAGGGCCTCACTTGTCGGTAATTCGGCGACGGCACGCGCGCTGAGAACATCCCACACGTTGGGAAGGACAAGCGGTTTATTGGGCCGCTGGTGAAGGGACTTGAATGCTTTGGCGTTTACATTTCGTGTTGCCATCGTGAGTTCGTTGCTCGACAATCTTGGTCTCGGTGCTTCTGGTTCTATATGAGATTATAATGATAATGAGGTAGACGGTGACCGATGCTGTTAAGATTACTTTGGCTTACATCTTTGATCATTTTTGTCTACCGATCATCAATCTATATATGCCCCGTGAGTTACGGTTTTATTATTACCCTCTATGTTGGTTAACATAGAGCTAGCCATTGATTACACAATTCGTTCCGGCGGAGACGCTTTGTCACAACATTTATGCATACGCCCTACCTTTGACATGACATGAAAGTCGCTTGCTTCCAGGAGACGCTATAGCGACTGCAAGAACGTTACTAAGAACCTTTACTTTTACATGCCAAGGAACCAGGAATATCCAACGTCGCCACAGGTGATTGATACTCCTTCTTCAATAAGCCATATGTATGACTCATCAACCTCCAAATCCCGCCAGGTTACATCTCTTATTTGTCCCTTTCGGGATCTGCTTCATAAAGCTTAATCACCGCTACAGTTGTCCGTATTGTCATACAATAACCAGTATATACTACTGGGGTCAATTTATTTCTAGGCCGCTACTACAAGAAGAGTCTTTCAAGTGCAACTCTCATCATTTTATTAATATCCATAACCTTCACCCAGAAAATTCGATAAGCACTACAGTGCAGAACACCTTAGCATTGTTAGATATCCTTGATAGGCCGGTTTTAACAGCAACCTTCATCAAGCTGATAGAGAAACAGGTGTTATTCTCATAAATAAATAGTTTGGTATGAGACCTTCCGCTACTGCGAGAAACACCCAACTGCGGCTAGAAACCCTAGTATTTTAATTATCCGACCCGTTCGATGTCCCTAGATCGATTCCAAATCTCCGACTCCTGTTTTCATTTCTAACACCTGTGTTCTCATCTGTCTCAGCATCGCCTTCTTCCCACCACCTTAAACCAACTTTGTGTCCGTCATAGAGCTTAGCTAGCTGTTGTTTATCCATCCACTCGGAACCACTTGGCACAAAACCGCTACTACAGAGACGACTTCCGGAAACAAGAGCCATCACGCTGGCAATAGAATATGGGTTCCGCGGCAATGTGCCTCTTCACTTAGCTATCCGAAACCCGAGCCCTGCCGACAGTGTCATTACGGCTAACATAATTTGAAGCACCAACTTCGACGCAAAATCTACTTTTAGACGAGAAGTTCTGGTGCTTGCGGTCCCCGTGATTGGCTTTTACTGCTCTTGTTCCGAGGCAGTGAGGTTCTTACGAAAGATCGACGTGTTCATGACTTGCACCATGTACTCCTGGTAAAGGCTGTTCACAGCACTTCTCAGTTTGTCGACGTTACTGGGGCCTTCTATATCTTCGAGAGCGACGCGGCTCGCGCCAAGGACGAGCTGCTCGAAGAAAACGTCGAGGCCCTCGGCCTGGAATGTGAGATCGTTGAAGACTGCGAACTCGGACTCAAGATGAGGCTTAATACGGTAGTTGAAATAATCAATGCCGTCGGTCCCATTTGTCAAGTACTTTGCCGTTGACGATATCATAAACTCTGATTCCCTGGCTCACGAGATAGAATTTGAGCCCAATCTCTTCAATATCAATAATGGCTTTGTCGACACAATGGAGATGAGCTGTAGATTAAGGAGAAATGTGGCGTCGACACTACTGTATAACCAGTCACTCACGTCTATCGGTGTGAAGGCAGAATTAGAGGCACTCCACCGTTTTATGTCTAAAGTTCCTGTGCCACAAGTTCAGAATCATTCGATGAATCTGTAGCGGTCACCTTCCGCTTTTCATAACCAAGAGCTGTTGTCGCGATTTGTTGGATATCCCATCTTGAGCCAAATATCTCCGTGAAAAAAGGAGTATGACACGTAATAAATAAAGTGAGGCCGCACTGCTGTGATACCTATGTGATACTTAGCTTTGCAAGACAGGGAACCTTGAAGCCCAGCCCCAATATCTTAGCAGGTGGATCAGCCAAGTCTACCAACATTCAATTCCGTGAATCGAAAGCCAGATTTGCGCAATAGCCAGGTTCCTGGGCGACAATCGCATCACCACTAATGCCGGCGCCGGGGGTGTGATTGGCTCGACTATAGCCGGGAAGTACTACGCGGGCCTCCGAATCTGAGGGGGAACGAAACTCGGTATAGACTCACAGCGAAGCCGTCGCGCCATGACAATCTACCCTACATTTCACCGGGGAAAGGCGAGCGAAAAAGGGATGTCGCTATTATATAACCCTCTCTGCATGCCAATCTCACAAGGTAGTGAATGATTCGGTGCTGGGATCATCCATTAGCTGCATCACTTCAAAATGAAGCAAAGCGTCCTCCGGCCGGCCTTGGCGGCCATTCTGTCAGTAGCAGCACATCACGCGGCCGCCGTCCAGACGCTGTCTTCGACAACGATCTTCGCCCCGCCGTCCAATTATACCGATCCGCAGGTTCTCTATGCGCGGATAATCCAGCTGCCAAACAACGACCTGCTGGCGACATGGGAGAACTACAGCCCCGAGCCGCCGGCGGTGTACTTCCCCATCTATAAGTCGACAGACGCCGGCGTAACCTGGGCTGAGATATCTCGGGTCGAAGACCAAGGGTACGGCTATGGCCTGCGATACCAGCCCTTTTTGTACGTCCTGCTCGAGGCTTTCGCGGGGTACGATGCCGGAACGATCCTGCTCGCGGGGTCTTCCATCCCTACAGACCTGTCGAGCACGCAGCTCGATCTCTACGCGTCCGTCGATAGTGGACAGACGTGGGAGTTTCTGAGCCACGTCGCCGCGGGCGGGGTGGAGATTCCCAACAACGGGCTCACTCCCGTTTGGGAACCGTTCGTACTGCTGCATGACGGGAGGTTGATCTACTACTACTCGGACCAGCGAGACAGTGCGCACGGGCAGAAGCTCGTGCACCAGGTCTCGACGGATCTGAGGACGTGGGGCGAGGTGATCACCGACGTCGCGTACCCGACGTACACGGACCGCCCCGGCATGCCCACGTTGGCCGCCCTGCCCAACGGGCAGTGGATCTATGCATACGAGTATGGCGGGGGCCCGAATCCGACGACGGACGGCTATACCTTTCCCGTGCACTATAGGCTGTCGTCCGACCCGGAGGCCTTCGGCGATGCCGAGCACCACCTGCTGCGGAGCGCGGACGGCACGGTGCCCGACGGTTCGCCGTACGTCGTGTGGACGCCTGCGGGCGGTGCCAACGGGACCATCGTCGTGTCCTCCGGCTGCTGCTCGCAGATATATGTCAACAAGGCGCTGGGCGCCGACGACGCATGGGAGACCGTGTCCACGCCCGAAGGGGTCTCGTATACGCGCTCCCTGCGGGTTTTCCAGGAGGATAGTAGCTATGTCATGATTTCGGGGGGTGGGCACCTCCCTCCGAGCACCACGAATAAGGTTACGGTGAGTGTGGTGAAGATGGAATGATGTGTTTAAACGCCTGGATCGTGAGTTATGCTAGACGTGGGGTGAAGTACTAGTAATCGTCGGATATATGCGATATTCAACACGCAACAGACACAGCCAACGTAGAGTTAACACAGCACCGAGAGGGCGAATGCCATGTTGTCAAGGTTGACCAAGCGTGTAGTAGCTTTGATTGAATATTATTAATTATCTCTTTATAGAGATAGGCAATGCGTACGGTATAGCTCAAGAGGAAGATTTAAGACTCAGAGTTCCTCGTGTAATCAAATCGTTCATACTGAAGCTAGTTGGCTATTCCTGTATTTTATCTGGCGAGAAACGATGAGCATAGCAATGTCAAGCTCTCCATAGCCGATTTCCCTTCAAAGCACCAGTGTCATCCACACACCTCTCTCTATAGTTTAAAAACGAACGAACGCCGTAAGTAACCGTAGAAAGCAATCATCCAAGTCCATTTCGAGCCAACTTGCCACGGTATTGTTGTCGCCTTTTTGCTTCATGAGTCTATCTTAACCAATCTAAATCCACATCAGAGTTCCCGCTTACCGATCGCTCCCTCACACTCCTACTCAGGCCTTCCAGCAGCGACACCCTGGTCTATGAACCACACCGACAATAGCTACAACCAGCGCGTCCACAGCAATGACGTAACCCCCGATCGTGAATCCCGCAGACTGTGTGTATAGGAATATGTTAGTCGAGGTCTCCAAGTCCCACATTATAGAACTTGCTAGACCATATGAAACAGGCAGGAGGAATCAGACACGGGAGGTTTTTATACATACCACATCTGCCTGACTCTGCGCCCACCACAGGGCAAGTCCGAAACTTGCTAAAACGCCGAAAACCACCGTCGCGATGAGGTAATAGCAGACCCTCTTACCGGCCGGCAACGGTGGCAATATTGATCTCGTCTTAGTCGCGTTGGTACTCTGGCAGCTACTATTCCCCTGGGTCTCGTCCATAGCGGAAGCTATCCTCGTAGTAGACGAAGTAGCCACCTGCGTGCGTTGCGCGACGGTCTTTCGAGCCGGTAAAGTCCGCCGAGGAGGTATCCTCGACAGCGGGCGTAGTCGACGTGGAGGTCCGGCTTCGAGGTGATACGGATCTAGATTCAGGCCGAAGAACTCTTCATCCGCAGCGTCGTCCTCGCTGCCCCCGCCATGTCTATCGCTGTCGCGAATGCGTTGATACGCCTCGGTGATGCGCACCAGAGCGTCTGCCGCCACGACTATCCCCTGAGTGATGGTCTGCAGGTCGAGGCCCGCAATAGTCAATCCGGGCTCTGACACCGTCGGGGCAGCGGCGGTCGGTACTTGCGATTGCACCCCGGAAAGCGCTTGCGCTGGCTTCGGAGGAGAGCAGTCTTGTAGCTCATACACCCCATCATCGCTATGGTCGTCGGTGCTAGCTGACTGCAAGACACGACATCTTTGGAAGGGATCTTCAAACCGCCAACCAGATGACTCGCGAGGGCGGGTGATGATATCTTCGTATTGCCGCTTAGAGATTCTCCCAGCGCTCTGTAACAATTTTTTCTGCGCACCAACAGGGGGGAAGAAAGTGTTGTCGTATCCTTTATTTAAATCTGACCCCTGCCCCTGGTATCGCGTAGCGGTGGAATGCTCGGACAAGGAGTTCTCGAACCTGTCCGTTGGACGAATGATGCTATCCGAGAACTCGCGGTCATAGTAGTAAGAGCGCCGCGAATACGTCACGCCAGACGTGTTCGGTCTGACATCGCGGGACCACGCCGTCCGGGTGAGCACATTTGTTTCGCTGTCGGTCTTTGGCGACATTGTCAGCCTTGGATGGACCTAGCTAACAACCGATTTTTTCAGTGCTTATCCCATCTATCCTCCTGCGACGGCCTGATTGAGAAGCTGTTAATTTGTTCAATGAGGTGATGGGAAACATCCTCACTCCCCCGTCCATGAACTTTTTGAGGATTTAGGGGTGAGACGAGGGGTCAGCTCAGCCTCAACACAGCTGGCGGTGCGTCTATTGGATTGTGAGACCGTTGAGTAAGAGAACCAATGAAATGCATGTCGCACTGGGGCTTAGAGGGCGGAAAATGCATGCATATGCAGAGCGATGAAATTAGCGGCAACATTGCATGAGGCGGAGTATCGGCTGAATTGAATAGCACCGTGAGGTCCTAGGACTTAGGATCAAGACGCTCAAATTAAAGACCGACCGTTGAGAACGAATTGTTGGATTGAGTATCTATAATATTCATGCATGCACTATTTCTACAGTAGGTAATGTAACAACATCTCATGATGTCTCATATACATAACGCCGTTGTTTCGTCCTTTGCAGCCTTTAAACGAAATGGTATTTCTCATGTCGACATAGAATTTTGTCATCTCTTCATATAATCCATACTATATGAATTCCCGCCGAGTCTCGTCTGTCTCAGCTAGCCACTTAAACAGATACCATCATTATGAAATAAGCTCAACAGTATAAACTGATCTATTCACTAACACTGACGAAGCCTATTGATCTTGCAGAGGTTCCGAGGTGAAGATCAGTAAACACGGGAGCTGTCCATGACTGGGCCAGAGTCATCATGATATAGTACATTGAGTAGGCTGCACAAGATCTGCTATCTCCCATATCTGTCGGGTCGATCATAGGGATGCCTGTCTTGTGGCCTTAAATGCTGTTGTAAAACAGAGGATTGCTGCTGCTGCTGCTGCTGTTGCTGCTGCTGTTGTTGTTCACGAAGGTGTGCTTCCCGTGGATCCTGCACCGGAGGCTGATACATTCTGTTGTCGTAGCTAACAGGCGTGAAGCTTCTTGGTGGGCCTGAATCCCGAGGGTCCCGCCCCGGGATAGGTGTGTTGCTATACCGAGTATAGCCTCCAGAGCTTTGCGGGGGAAGTGGTTCAGAGGAACGAGACACAGGTGGATAGGAAACCTGTAAAGGTGGTTGCATACGTGGCGGATAAATATCACGCAGCGCCATCGGATCATGCCCACGAGGGGGTGGAGGAACGTTTGCCCATGAAGACTGTGGTGGCACGGAACTGCTCGGTGGAGGGGGTTTCGGCGCAGATGCATGCTGTGCAGCCCAAGCTGACTGTGTTGGCTGAGGTTGTGTCGACTTTGGGGGTTGTGGTGGATGTGAAGACCATGCTGGTGGTTGCTGTGGTTGTTGCTGTTGGAGCTGCTGATGCTGTTGCTGTTGGAGTGGATGGCCAGTGTTTTGAGTAGGCCATCCAGTCTCTCTGCCTGAAGACAGGGGCTCATGACTTCTAGGGATTGGTTGATGAGGGGCGTACTGAGGTGGAGGAGAGGAGGCATTAGGTGGCTGTGGTTGAATCGGTGCACCATAAGGATATGAAGACTGAGACTGATATTGGACCTGTGGAGGTTGAGTAGGAGGCTGGTAATGAGGAGAGTTCTGAGGAGAGCTAGCGGTAACAGGAGGGAAAGTACGCGGGCGTGCTCCATAATAGTCTCGTTCAGCGGGCCCCTCCAGAGGCATATGTCTCGGAGCGCTTAAAGGTTGAGCCTGAGGAGACGCAGTATATGGTTTTAGCGATGGCATTGAGGATGGTGGTGGCGGTGGCGGCGGATTCCGTGCATAAACATAGGGTTGGGCCTCTGGGATGGAAGCTTCACCACGACGAATATGAGACGGTGGCGGCGGTGGTGGTGGCGGAGGCCGAGATAGATTAGCATGGGGTGGAGGTGTAGATGACGACTTAGGAGCTGCGGGCACTTCGACTACTCTCTTAGGAGGCGCTGGTGGCTCATCATTCAGCAGAGCCATCAAGTTAGAAGTTTTGGGGGCTCGAGGAGGCGCAGGAGCAACTGATGGTGGGGTGCGCTGAGCTGGCGGGGCGTTATATGGCTCTGTTCCGCTCGTGCCAGACAACGGCCGAGAGAGCGTCAGCATAGACCGCGGGATTGGGGAGGATGGAGTTGGCTCGCTCATGAAGACCCGACTAGGTTGATGTTGAAGAACTGTATACGGCGCCTGAGGCACTTGGGCTGGACCACGAGAAGGCTCTACCGGCCGCGATGACATCGGTATGCCCTCTACGCGCGGTGGCGGAACGCGAATTGCCGCAGACGGTCCAGTGTAAAAATCGTGTTGAGGGGCAAGATCTGGTTCTTGCTTGACCCGCAACGGCTGTCGCTCTTGTTGGCGAGGTGGTTCTTTGGCAGGCTTCGGTTCCGGCTTCTGTCGTTCGGCTTGAGAATCTAGTAACGAACCAGGTAAGGGATGTCTCGCGGGTGATTCCGACAGGGACGATGAAGGGGTATGCGAAGGTTTCGACACCAATGGAGTGCGAGCGGTTTGCTGAGGAAATGATTCGCGTTCACGGTCAGGAAATGGGAGGGGCGCTCTCAGGGGCCGAGTACCCGGTGACATTGTTTGCGTGGTTGGCTGGGAAAGCGGTTGAAGTCCAACTTGAGAAATGAGGTGGCTCGGCACGAGGGAAGGTGGTTGAGACGTTTGAACGAATGTGGGTTGCGCAACAGGTGGCTGAGGCTGAGCAGCAATAGGAACGTTGAAACGGCCACTCATCGACTGACTGGTGGGAGTATGTTCCATTTTCGTCGTAGGCGCATCTTCCATGATAGAGTCTGCTGCTGCAAGTGGTCGGTTGCTTGAAGTATCGTAGCGCTTCTTAACACTTGTGGTCAACACTGGGGGAGGTGGCCGCTTCTCTCCACGATGTTTCCTATCGTCTGCCTCCTTCACTATTGCCTCCCAGTCGGTACTGTCTTTGCGGCGAGTGTAGTAGTTTTTCACCTGTCCAGGTTAATAACGCCGCCAGGTCAATTTATAGAAATGGAGAACACATACCATGACAGCTGTTTTAGTCCGCATGTGAGCAGCAATAGCCGCCCAATCACTTCCGAAAGATTTAAGCAATGATGGAAATTCGGCGGCTTCAGGCACGCTCCAATAGCTCGAGGGCTGTCCGCCCGACTTGCGATCTGGGGGATTCGGTTGGCCTATATCGAGTACACCCACTGTAGGTTGTGCCGGTGGATCAGGTCGCAAAGGCGGAGGAGCCATTACATCCGGCATGGAGGAAGGAGGGCCGCCCCTCTCAGGACTAACGAGAGGCTGTGTCTGTGGATAAGACTGTATAGGGACACCTGGAGCCGGCTGTCCGAGATTGGGAGCCAACTCGTACTGAGAGGGGAGACGAGAAATTTCGTCCTGACCTGGTTGACCAATCCAGTCTAAATTTTGGACCCTGGATGCAGAACGCGAGCGATTACCCTTGGTGGCCGTAGAGGGATTTGGCCCGGGAGTAGGTGCCGCAGCCAAAGCGACAGCGACTCTCGGTTGCTTCTGCTCCTTGTCTTTTGCTCGGCGGCCACGCTTGGGCTTCTCGATAGTTCCGTCTGCTCTAATTACCGGTGCGCCTCTACGTCCCGGAGTACCCGCCGGAGTCCCACTCTCGCCATCTGTAGCAGGAGTAGCTTCCGAGTTGAATGTAGGGGCGGCCGCCCTACGTGGCCGCCGTCTTTCACCATTCTCTCCCGTCTCCTGCGATTCTTCGTTGTCGTTGTCGCCGTTCCCAAGCTCTGACACCAGTGCACTCGATCGGGTTTTGCCACGGCCGCCCCTTTTACGCTTCTTAGGCTGCTTTTTAAGCTTTGCCTTGAGGTTAAGTTCTTCCTTCTCCTTCTTTAGATAATAGAACTGGATAGCCGTGCCAAAATCTCTGTTAACGAGTGGTTCTGAAACCCGACCCCATTGCTTAGGGAATTCCAAGTATGCTTTCTCAAACACTCCACATTCTTCCTCCGCAAAATTGTCCACGGGGGGTAAAACTTCCCATGTTGCCACAATCTTTTCGGGTTGGACGAAGCCTGTGATACTGCTGTAAAATTCGGTCTCCCTTTCCTTGTCTGACTGGTACTGGCGAGGTATCAAAGCTTCTTTATCAGTCCTGTGTTTCTCCCTCTCAGCCTGCAGCTGTCGCTCACGTTTTTCGTCTTCAATTTTTTTAGATTCCTCAAGAACCCTTTCCAAGTCACGCTCAGAGGCGTATCTACTGCGTCGGGTATGTTCGGGTTTTGGCTCCACGATTAATCCGGGCTTCTGAACCGGGTCGCTGGTTCCCAGGACACAGCTGAACTTCTCACGGCTCTTCGTCGCCACGGGATCGTCTGACATTGTGAATCGGATATATTTGTCGTAGTTTCCACCATACGCGTCCTTTAGCTGCGTTTCCATTAGAAGCTGGCTCCGTGCCTCGTCTTTTAATCTCTGAAGAATGAAAGCCTCAAGATCCGGTTGTAGAGCGTTCATAGTTTGCAAGAATGCTTTATCTTTATCCCAGGCTTTCCCGTCAAAGAATGGTAAGCTATCCAGGGGAGGTGTTTGCATATGCTCGCGTACAATCGCAATACTTTGAAGGTCGACATCTTCGATATCTGTTTCGTCTTCGTCCTCCGGCGGGGACGGAGTACTGGACTCCCGTTTACTTGCATTGCGAGAGTCAATCTGAGCCTCTGCGAAGAACGGGAGCACGGGCTCTGTTTGAAAAGGGGGAACTGCTAACGTTGGTGGTTGTTGTACATCAGAGTCAGCGTTGCCAGTCACAGCATCTTTCATAGTCACGTCTCCGTCTTCATTTCCTGATTTTGGATCACTCGTAAGAGATTTTTGTGCTGTTAATATGTTAGCCTCCTGTTCCATCGGTGGTCGAGGTTGCTCCGGCGTGTCATCGAAAGGCTCGGCAAGGTCATTCGCAATCGGGGGTGGGGCAATATCTTCTTTTGCTTGTTGCTCAGCGTCGTTATGAGAAGGCGTGTCGCGGATGTCAGGCTGTTCTTCAACCTTCGGCTCCAGCTCTATAGGCTTTTCCTCTGGAACCGGGAGTGCCTCCGGAACGGGGCCAACCATATCTTCCAATCCTTCAGGTTCCGTTGCAACCCGGTTAGCGGCTGCGAGAGAAATTAAGGCATATCGTATTATAGGATTCATGGACACAGAATCCTCAACCGCTTCCAGTTGCTTCAGTTCCTTCTCGACCTCGACCATTTCAGATTCGATGATATCTCCAAACTCTTCTTCATCAGACTCTGAAGATTGATCCAGAATGGACTGTCTACTTTGCCTTTCGGGTAGGGTGACACGTATAATAGGCACCTTCAAGATTGACCGTCGGTTCGCCACTGGCTCCAGTTTCTCGGCCAAGCCTGTAATGATTTTCTCAGTAGACGCAAAATCTCCAGTCTCTTCAGTGGTTTCAATATCAGCCTTAACAGAGCTAGGTTCGTCTGTGCGTTTAGCACGGTCTGTAGATGACCCAGCGGATTGCGGTCTCAATCCAATTCTAGAGACTTCACCCGAGTCCACCATATGTAGATCCCGAGGATGGCCATCTGTCCCAGCGACTTGGGGGTCCGCTTTTGCATCACTACTGCACGGTCGTTGATTAGAGTCTCCAGGTTGATCTGGTTGAACGCCATCCGGTCGAAATCCAGCTGGTCGAGATTGAACAAAGCTCGATGACCTGCCAAGTTTGGGCGATTCCGGCACCCTATGCTTGAGGTTGGGGTTAATCCATTGCTTACTTGACGGACCAGGGCGCTGTGAGCGGGGTCCCGAAGGTATAGGCGGACTTCTTTCCATGAAAGATGGCTTTGAAGGCCCGGTAGGTGGGGCCCTAGTATCTACGACAGGATTAGCATTAACGGAGGCAGGGCGATCTTCCTTCAAAGCTCTCGGGCCTGTGGGTGGTGCCTTTCCAGCAGCTGATCCCAGGTCACTGTTCAACGTCGTTCGATTGGGCACAGAGCCAAAAGAGGGTGCCGCGGGGGCTACCGGCGGCGGCGAAACATCCTTAGTTGACGTCGGGGGTTCATGGGATGTTCTCTCAGGTTTCAGCCGTGTCTCGCGGTCCCGAACATCCCGGTCATCTCGAGGATCTCGCGAACGCAACTCGGCATCGAGGTATCTATTGTCTCGTTCACGGTCGTCCCTATCTCGGAATCGCCCCTCTTGAGAGCGGGTTCGAAATGAAGTTCCGTATCTATCCCTATCGTCGTAAAATGGCCGGCCACGACCACGGTCCCAGTCTCCGCCTCGACCTCTTCCACGGCCACGACCATACCCACCACGGTATGACGAATCGCCACGGTATGATGAATGGGCGAAGGGTGGATCGGAGGACGAGGAGCCGGCTGAGAGTGGTCCATCTCGTGACCCACGTCTAGCTCTGTCTGCATCTACACCGAGAGGGCCATCGCGCGAGTCTCTCGAGTCTCGAAAATCCCTTCCAAGCGGCGAGCGTGGACGAGGAGAAGGTCGACGTCCTCTAAAGCTGTCCCTTTCGCGGTCACGCCATTCGGGACGCTCGCGTTCTCTACTACGTTCGTCCCTATAGGGAGCGTCTCTTCGATCCCGAAAATCAATATCACGGTCTCTCCCTCGGTCTCGGCTATCATCCCGCCAACCTCTACCCCGACCCCGACCTCTACCCCGAAAATCGCCTGAGTAGCCGCCACCTCGGGGCCCACTGGGGGGGTCGAGTAGGGCTTTGGGTCCGCGTGGCGTGTCTCTGGGAAGCGTGTCGCGAAAAGAGTCTCGGTTCGCCTGAAAAGCCGCAGCATTCGATCTCGATTCTGCCGAGGAACGTCGAGGACCGCCATCACTATAGAGCGATCTCCTATCCGGCGAGCGATCACGCGACCTAGAGCGACGCGAGTCGCCGTCGTATCGCGACCCCGTATAGCGAGATGCCCTGGACGTTAGGTTAGCCGGGTTTAAGGTCCTCATTGACATTGGTCATCCAGTTTAGGCCAGCATGCGGATCAGAAAGGAAATGCATGGTGAAGTCTGTGCAATAGGATACGTGCTTGAGATGTCGTGGTAACGGTACGTTTGCAAAATGGAAGGAAGGAAGATGCGACCATTCACGGCGTCTCTGCGCCAAATATGTCCTGAACTTATGCAAACAAAGGGCTGGCTGGCTCACATGTTGGCCAGATTGAACAGGAAAGTTCCAGATACAATCCTAACCTGGCTTATATAGTTTGCATTGAGGCCGGCCCGAGAAATGATAATAACAAGCTCGTTCTCATGTGAGATAGCGGCGCCAACAGAGTTTGTACACTATCAGTGACGTGTACTAGGTTGTCTTGCATATAAATAGAATCTTGTTTTCGGGCTATTGAAATAGATGCTGGAAAACCAAAAGAGCGCCGTTGTAAGTCGCCCGCATGAGGACGCGCGCGGACGGCGGATAGCTGGAAATGATGTGAAATGCAAGTTGAGGCCCGGAATGAGTGGATGTGGTGTGTGCAGGAGAGGCTGATTGAGATTGCACCGGATCTTGAAAACAACGATTCGGTCTCGGAAGCGCCTAACACAGAACGTGCCAAGCAAGCGCGGGTTGCAGGGATGTGACTTTCCCACAGCCTCTCGTTGACTAGCTCCAGAAGTGTGCATGATCACTAGCATGGGGCGTCGGTACATGCAGTAGTACATATACTTAAGAAACGGCAGCTGAGAGAATCTGTTGGTTTTCCTATAATCGTCGGCTCTGGTCTAAGCCCCTATCATCATCTTTCCAAGTCGAGCAAAGGAGTGAACTATATCAGATTATAGATCAATCACTTAAGCTTTCATCAAGCTCAATTCGCCTCCCTTTTGATTCTTGAATTCTAACTTAAAAGGTACCCCAAGTAGGATATTCCATGTCACCACCCCCTTGTCCAAGGATGGAGTGCACTAGTTCCCTATTTCCACTGGTACGTCCATGAAGAAACGGTCAAGCACGGTCTAAATGCCACTAGTGCCAATTAGTGTATAGAGCGATTTTTACTGTGGGGTTCAATGCAGATTCAGCTTGCAGCGTCCGAGCTTCTTGAGTTCTTGTAAAACCCTGCCGAGCCGATTAAAGTACCTGCTTAGATAACCAAGTATGTGTTTCGGCTCCGGATAACATACATCACCTGCCTACTCGCCATCATTAGAACCGTGACTGAAATCATTAGCAATTAGTGCTGCCTACTCCTCCTTGGGTCTCTGGCGCTATTGTTATGTTTCTGTTCTGTTGAAATTAATGACAGAAGGAAAAGTGGCTTAGCAAATTTCATGCAGACTCCACTACTTACTTACTACTGTATGTAGTATGCTATGTACGGAGTACTGTCACTGCGTGTATGCGCAGCAGTCTAAAAGTTAGTACCAGGACCGAGGTTCTACCTGGGCTAACATTTTGATGCCTTCTGCTGCAGTATGATTGGTATACAAATGTATATACGCATACGCTACGTACAGTACTTAGTACAGTAGTAGGCCTACCAGAAGGAGGGTGCCTTTGAAGTGCGCATTTAGTAGAGCATCCATACAGACATCAGAAACTTCTCAACATCACTTTCGACTATTGTGCAGACTACGTGATACTTGTTTTACATATTGATGCTGATCCTCAAAAGTTTGCGCTTCTTCTAGAATAGAAGCAGGATGCTTTGTGTCATGGGGAATACCGAATTTCGTAACGAAGGTAGGCCAAGTCGGTAGAGGTGATTCTTCGATTTTGATTCCTTACTCTGACTCTGACTCTGACTCCTTGTATTGCCGGCGCTTCACACATGGACGTTGACCCGTTTCAGTAACGCTGACTGCCCAGTCTCCCCAAAGGTCAGACAACAGGATCTTAGCTTCAGTCAGTTTCCTTTTTCTTTTTCTTCCACTCGAAGGAAGAACTTGTTGTTCGGGCGGATGCGGTGGCGGCGAGGTACTGTTTAACGGTGCCGACAGCATTTCAGCGCTTTGCAATGCAGTTGATGGCGCAAGCTGCTTGCTTGATGCCGCCGCCGACGGAGGCTTTGGGTTCACAATGGTTTTCGTTGGGGTCGTGAGATTGATGGCAGTCGAACTTGCTGGCTGCTGAGCCTCTGGCATACGCCGTGCCTGCTCTGCCGCGCGTGCTTGTCGTTTGGAGTCAACCGAAGGTGCTGCCGGCACCGTCTTGGAGCCGCCCAGACCTCGCGCGCGGGAAGGTCGACAATTTAATATTGGCTTTCTCTTAGCAGCTTCCTTTTCCTCTGCCATCTCCCGTTGTAGTTGAACGGGGTCCAAGATATCCTTCTTCATATTCTCGATGAAAGACTCGCCCTCTTCTAGCCCAGGCCAAGGTTGTCGTTTCTTCTGCTCTTCTCTCTCAAACCAAAATCCAGCAGCCTTCATGAGGTTACCTCCGCCTTTTTCCATATACTCAGCTGTTAGCTTTTCTACCTCGGCGTCCATCCACTGTTTCCGGCGAGCTCTATCCTTCGCCTCCTGTTCTCTCTGCCGCTCCATTTTTCCCCTGGTCGGCGGTGTAGTGATTGTGGGTTTGGGCACCGTTGATTTCTGGCTTTTGCCTTGTGTGTATGCTATTTGTTGCGAGGATCGTCGAAGCGCGTCCTTTTCTTGAGAAGATTGTGGGCTTGCGCTGATGGGGGACGTCGGTGCCACCTCAAAAGTATTGTGCCCGGCCTCTTCCTCCCACTTTATAGTTGGAGACTCTTAATTATCTCCATCAATAGACTTTGTGGTGGCGTTACCTAGATAGGTGTTCGAGCTAGGTTAGCAAGTTTTATAGCAAAGCATCGAGCTATTATAGTTCAATTTCTGAGTGACTGTTAAAAACTATGCCTACAATATGCCTGTCTAAGGACTCGCTTACGCAATCTCAGCGGGCTTAGGGTTTCGGCGGCTTTGTTATTGAAAAAGTGTATTCATTCGGATGTCTATGAGGAAGCACAGGCTGTTGATGCTTGTTCGTATAAAGCTTGAAACACTGTTAGCTAAGGCAGCGTGTTTGTTGAATATTTTCCCGGCTTCTTCATCTTGGGATTGCAAAAACCCATGCTTCTGTAGCAGGTATCAGCTTCATCTCTGTAACTAAGGAAAGAATAACGGAATAGGTAATTACGCGGGTGGGCAGGTATAGTAAACATCATATGATAAGGCAACAACAGTTCACCTGGAGTCTTAGGGGTATCAACACCTTCCCAGGTAAAGGTTCAGCCCTTAACATCCAAGGTCGTCCCGACGCCTATCGCACCTTCTATTATTAGGTAAATATCAACATTCCCACCCCTCCGATCTCTTCGATGTTGTCATCGTCCATGACTACTCAAGTAAGAAGCAGACATCCTTGAATCTTGTACCATACGTGTGGCCCTGCCCTTGATGAGGTAAAGTAAAAAATTGGCGCTAAGTAGCACGTGTACTTGGGAAGAGAAGAAACCATTGCTGGGCGAATTCCGGAGCTAAATTTGCAAGGAATCATTCTGCTCTACGAACCAACGATCACATGATTTTTTAAGGTTATCACAAAGATTGGCTATGCAAAATTCATTCAGACTTTCTTAGATATCTTAGCCATCCAGGCATTCGATCGGAACAAAAGTATAGTTACTAGAATGGCCATCCTTCTAAATACTCAAGCATCTTTTGCAAACGTGCTGGCAACAATGAACGGGAAACATGCTGAAGCCTCTAAGTAGACCTGCAATCATCAGCCAACAAGCGGAGGTCCAGGGGGTCTGGAAGTTTATGATAATACCTTGACATGATCTGCGCCCGGTTTAATCTTACCCCAGGAGATGGCCTCGTCTGGTCTGGCTCCGGCATCGCTTCCGTCGAATTCCTGGGCTGTGTTTATATAGACAGCGTACTCGGCGCCGTTCCTCATGAGGCAGGCATTGGCAATATGATGTTTGATAACACCACCACCTAGAATAATCATTCCTGCCCGCTTAGCGCGAACGGCTATAGTGTTTACTCGACGTATGTCTTCTACAATGTCGATCTTGAGTTGCTGCGGCGATGCTTTGAAAGTATGGAAGTAAAGCATATCGCCTAGGCTCCCATCGGTTAGAGCTGGGCAAAAGACTGGTATGTCGTTCTTATAGGCCCAATAATAAACTGATCTCTCGTCGTTGATTTCCTTCCCTAGTCGATGTATCACTTTTGACGGGGTCCAGTTAATCTCGTTGTCGGTACCCTTGCTGGCCTCCTGTTCCTCGAGCATCTTATCTAGAATAGGCACAACCCAGTCTTCGAAGGCACAATAGTTAGCATTAGGTACCATGAGATTCCCAATTCTGTTGAGGCCCTTAGCTCGGAGGTCGGAGCCCTTTGCGCTGAAGGATGACATGTATGTGTCTCCAAGACACTTGATGAAATCCTCCTCTACCCCGCCGGCAGAGGTCACGATGCATGATACATGCTTATGCTCCACCAAGTATCGGAAGATGCCTCGCAAGCCAGACGATATCATGTTGGAAGTATATCCCAAGAATATGGTGGTTTTGTCGCCGGTGTCCGGGTCACGCCATGCTCGCTTATATATCATGTTACTTGTCGCCTCTCAAATCCAAGGCCCTAGTGCGTTTAGCTTACCATCTTGTTGATAATCTTAACGGCATCTCCTATTGAAGACGCTTGGAAGCCCATGTTGCTCATACCTTGTATGATATCATCCACGGTTATCGGCTTTCCCTTGAATGCATTGAAGTCGATCTCTTCAACCTTCTGCGCACCCTCAGGCAGTTCATCCGAAGGAACTAGCACCGCATTGGTGGCCTCTTCAGGCGGCGCATTCGAATTCTGCTCGGACGCGGACATGCCGAATTTTCTCGCTCCAGTATATGCGCGTTCAACAAGCCGTCAAGTACCCTAGTTCGTGGGCAACCGACTGGATTTAGAGGGGTAATAGGGAACAGTTAGGGCTTTCTTCTTTGGATCTGTATCGATGACAATCTGCCCGAAACAAAAAAATTTGGGTTGACGACCGGTTTGGGCCTTTCTTTCTCTTCTTCTTTTTCGGGTTGTATCGGTGGTATCGCGGTAAACTGAACTGTTACTTAGATATTGGCGTCGATAATGAGTCGATGTTCACGTTGAATTGGGGGTGCTATCCAGGGTACGTACATACAATACCTACATGTATGTATTTACCTCCTAGTTACAGGTACCTGGTAGGTAGTGTTAGTTTAGCTGCAACAAAAATTGCACCCTGGCTGCATGACGACCATAGGGCTGGCCCAGTCCAGCGGACCCTGTAAACTGTATCTACAGCGATAAGATAACCAGCCGAGCCAGCCTGACGTACAGTACAGCGACGGCTGAGCTCCAAGCTCCTAGCTTCCACCCCTTGTCCTTGAGCCATCATATCCAGCAAACTGTTCAATTACAGCATACACTCGACATTACAGTCGCACGCCTGAACCTGATGAGATTCTGAACCATCGCGCATTTCATGATATCGCTCTCCGTACGAACAGTCAGCTAAACTACACCACTGGCGCCGCCAGCAGTGTCGTACCATGTCGTCCATTTACAACCTTGAACCTCAGCCGACCGCGTCCCTTATACTACATACGACCCTTGGCGATCTATCCGTCGAGCTTTTCGCAAAGCAAATCCCGCTTACGTCTCGGAACTTTCTACAGCTGTGTCTCGATGGCTACTACGACAACACGATATTCCACCGACTAATTCCCGGTTTCATCATCCAGGGAGGTGATCCTACAGGCACTGGAAATGGGGGGGAATGCATATACGATGGCGGCGCGTACGGCGGCGATCTGGACCCGTGGCCAATGGACCAACGGCGAGGCAAGAACGCAGGGCCGGCAGGCGTGAACTTCAAAGACGAGTTTCATTCGCGGTTAAAATTCAATCGCAGGGGATTGCTTGGTATGGCGAACGAGAGTAAACCAGATACAAACGGGAGCCAGTTCTTCTTCACCTTAGACAAGGCCGAAGAGCTGAATAATAGGAACACTGTCTTCGGGAGGGTAGTGGGCGACACCATATACAACCTCGCGCGCATGGGAGAAGCAGAGATTGCTGAAGGCAGCGAAAGGCCCCTCTATCCCATTAAGATTACCGGCACCGAGATCTTGATCAACCCTTTCGATGACATGAAGAAGAGGACGCGCACAGCTCGACCGATAGTAATTACCGGCTCCGCAGAGAAAAAGAAGAAGAAGCCGAAAGCTAGCAAGAAGCTATTAAGCTTTGACAACGATGAGGGTGATGTCGATGCACCGGTGATCAAAAAGGCAAAGTTTGATTCGCGTATTGTGATGGACATTGATGGAGAGGAAGAACGACCGGTGAAAAAGCCAACCGTTTCAAAGCAAGAGGAAAAGAAGACGTTACAAAAAACCATACCGGTTCGAGAATCTCGGTCCGATTCTCCAGAGGCACGGAAGCCCTCACCACCGCACAGAGAAGAGAAACCCACACCCGTGCGCTATGAACCACATATACAGAGGGAAACGCTGCCAAAGAAGTCGGCGCTAGATCAGGCAAACGAAGAAATCGCTGCCCTCAAAGCGTCTATGAAGCGAACTATTTACTCAGAGCCTGTGCAAGAAGTTAAGAAATCTGCTTTAGAGCAAATGATTCCTGTGACGTCATCACGGGGTCGCAAACGACGCAGAGGAGGCGATGTTCCAACTGCAGACGAAGATCTATCCTTACTCCAGGCGTTCAAGGCTAAACTAAAGCAAGTTGGACCAGAAAAGGAACAACCTACGGTACCATTAGGTGTTGATGCCGAAGAGCAAACATCTAGAGAGGCAGAAGGTGAAGCTGAGCTATGCGACCTGCACTTCATAGCCAATTGCCAAAGTTGTACCTCTTGGGATAAAGCAGAAAACGAAGACAGCGATGATGAAGGGTGGATGTCTCATTCTTTAAGCTTCGTCGCCGATAAGCTAGGTAAGGACCTGAGCTACCGGAAGAAAGCCGAAGAGGAACTGGTTGTGATAGACCCTAGGGAGAAAGCTCGTACCCTCAAAGAGGAGAAGCGGGCCCAGAGAGAGGTACAATCCGGGAAATCAGGAAGAGAATGGGATCAAGCAAGGAATGCCAAGTTAGCCAGAGCATCGGCCCTTGCTGGCAGAGGAGCCAGATGAGCCAAACGCGGTACACGGCATGCTTTCATGAAATCTAGTGTGCATTGTACGTGGTCTTGTGATGTCGCCTTATAATATTGAATTGTGTATGAGATGGGAACCGGGGCTCATGATATACCTTATAAAACCCATGTTTTAAAGCAAGCCGATTGCAGTAGGAAAGCTAAGGTCGCTCCAAGTTTGGCTTTTACGATATGAAGGAACCCACGTGTTCATACATTATAAACACAAATACAAGCATCAGTGCTAGTCTACCGCTTACCTACTTGCTTAAGACTGCCTACATTAGGATGATGTAGTTACCTAGTAACTTGTTTCGTGCTGTTCACTTAGCTCCTCTCCCCATGGTATTTGTCTTTTCTCAAGTGCTAATTGTTACATGGCGGATCTGCTTTTTTATTTTTTATTTTTTTACATATAAAAGTACACGAAAAATTAAGATGAAAAAGGTAGACCCAATTGTTTGACTTGCTCTATGGCGTGATCTCAACAGCTTGAATGCCTATCACCTGTCGATTTATGATCTACTAGAGGTACATAGACGGGTAGGTATTGTTATTGTGGACCACCCCCAGTGCTGCTAACAAACGTCTGCCCCTCCTACAGTAGGTAGGTAGCTACCTGATAGCTTGGGTATCTTATCGCTACTAGGTACCTACATGTATACCTAAACTTCCAGGTTGAGGCTTTTCTCAAGTCCCACGGGGGTACCCTCCCGCCACAGAAAATATGAATGTGTGCCTTACCTAACTAAGTACCAGTATGTACACCACATGTCGGGATTGATTAAGTCATTCCTTGAGGCTACCCCAGTACCCTACCTGTGCAAATGCCAACCAAACCAACTGCTCAACTCGCTGTTACTATTTCTCCTTGCAGGCACCGAAGGCACTAATCAATAATCTCTTGATGAAGTCGTCTCTACTTCCTGTCCCATTGCATGTCAGTTAGACAATTCAATAAGGCTTTTCGCCCCCAACGACTAACAACCGCCCGTAAAAGACACGGAGGAGGGAGGAGGAAGCTGAGTTTCGCCAAGACATACCACCATCCCGGACCCGCGGCTGTGTGCTAGAAAATCGGTCAAAGGAACAGAGACGTCTTGATGAAAAATAAGCAACGCCGCTATTCTCCAGCCCCTCCCAAACAGCATCTTACAACTGACCCAGGCTGGCAAACCAAACACCACCGCATCCGCGAGACTGGCTCGCGCGCATTCTCCTGCACAACGTGCGACCTGCGACCTTGTGTTCAAGTGTCCAGATCCATTGACGGCAGAGCGCGACATCACATCTTGTCGCGACTTCGAGAACAAGAGGTCCCTTTCTCCCAGCCTCTTCCCACCTTCCACGGCGTCTCACAGCTCTCCATTGTCACTGTCGCGTCGTGAGACATCTGGGTCTTGGAAGCTTCTTTCCGCCTTCCACGCCTGATTTACTTTCTTGCCGTCCCTCGCCCTTTTAAGCCCGGGCGCTATATAGGTTAATGGGCTCCGAACGTCGAAGAAGGCTTGGGATTCACTTGATCACCGGACTTCGCGCACCATCGCTCGAAACAACCTGACCGCCGTGGGTACCACTGCCTGCCACTCGCACTTTTGCAATTGCCAGTGCCTCCGATCGTCCCTGTTCCCCGAGACGTACACTGCATCGCGCGGCCTCGATTCACCCCGCGAACCGGACGTACAATTGCAGTTCTACGCTAGTAGCCTAACTGCGCGGCATACAGCCTCGCCGAAAATCCGCCCACACGTCGCCTTGCCTTCGCGCGAACGACTCTGCGACCCTCCCGCCAGCCTATCAACTAAGGCAAATTGCATTTATTCATAGTCATCACCGTCACATATATCATTTACTATACTCGACCCCAGTCACCCCCTCAGTGAGCTTGTGTGCCCTACTTTCGCATTGACTCAACGAGTCCATTTGCTAGTCTCTGCAACCCGATTGCTCGATCCATGTACACCTACTACCGCTCGATGCCTACCTCAAATCCTCGAAAGCGAGCAGCCCCAGGTAGTTTACCAACGCCACAGCAAATGCCTCAACCGTATAGCACCCCCGAACAAATCCTTAGGTGGAATGGAAATAATGCTGGCAACTTTGCCGACAATGTTTCTAATTCCATCAATCCATACGGCATGATGTCATCCAACCAGGCTCAGTTTTCCCAGGGAGCTCCTACTGCCTCCAATGCATTAGCCAGAAGGGGTGGGAACAATGCCTTAGTCACTTCAACCCGCACATTTTCACCACAGCCCAATGATCCGTGGTCTGGCTTCACGGATGATAATATGTTGTCAAACCAGACCAATGGGTCTTTGGACGAGCACGACAATATAGAGTTGCTTGAGGAGAAGGCGCAGAGGGCGAAAAGAGAAGCCCAGACCAAAAGGAAACAGATTCCTCCCTTCGTCCAGAAACTTAATAGGTAAGTCGTCAGTTCCGCATTGATCCCCGCTCTCTCCATCCGCTTAGCAAGTAGGCTAACATTGGTTATCTTATAGCTTTCTGGAGGATGGGAAGAACACAGAATTAATCCGCTGGTCTGATAAGGGTGATTCTTTTATTGTGCTTGATGAAGATGAGTTCGCAAAGACGCTAATACCCGAGCTATTCAAACATAACAACTATGCATCGTTTGTGAGGCAACTAAACATGTATGGCTTTCACAAGAAAGTTGGTCTCTCGGACAACTCCATGAAAGCCAGCGAACGCAAAAACAAGAGCCCAAGCGAATACTATAACCCTTATTTCAGACGAGGGCACCCAAATCTTTTGTGGCTGATCAACAAGCCGAAGAGTGGTAACACGAAGAAGGGTGGTAAGAAGCGTGGAGACGACGGCGAGGTTGATAGTGATGATGATGTAACCCCGGTCGACGACACTATCGCTCAACCTTTCAGTCAAGCCGCTGCGCCCAATAGAGCTCTACCGGCCCCCGAGGCAGGTCCACTTCAAAAGAAAGAGCTGGCCCTGGTAAGAGATCAAATGGCAGCCTTACAACAACGGCAAAAGCAAATCAGCGACGCGATCACTCGATTACGTCAAGAACATAATCAGCTTTTTCAACAAGCGATGATGTTCCAGAACATGCATAACCGCCACGAGAATTCTATCAATGCCATCTTGAACTTCCTAGCAAACGTGTTCAGGAAATCGCTGGAGGAGCAAGGTGGAACCCAGAATGTGAATGACCTACTTGCCAGTATCATACCTAACGTACAAATGCCTCCCACCGCTCAAGGCAGCGTTGTTGACCTTGATGACTGGGTGCAACAGCAAATGCCCTCAAACTCCACAAAAGTCGGGACACCAAAGAGAGCACAACGTCTGCTACCCCCCATTCCCAACAATCAACCCGTTTCACACGCCACCACTCCCCAGCCGCCCTCCTACCCTAGCTTTAGCAGCCAGGGATCGAAAACGGGGCATGTTACGGAGCTTTACGATACGCCAGTCGAATCGGCTGGCACCCCATCATATCTCAAGCAAGAGCTCGAATCTAATCCTCAAGAGGGTATGCTCAAGTTCATTCAAGATGCCAACTCGAATGCCGGCAAGACTGGGAACACGCCTATCGACCTGTCAAATGTAGCCGCCAATACTGCGGCAAACATGACAAATGACCAACGGAACCGTATGCTGTCTATTATGTCTGGAGGTCAGAGCAGCGCCATCCCAACCCCGACGCCATCTGCTTCATCACCAACCGCAACGCCTCCCGTGGTTTCCAATCCGAGCACGTTTGGAATACCAACGAGCAGTCACCCGAATGCTAATCCTTCAGCGTCTTTGTCCCCTACCATGCCCTCGGGAATTCCGGCATCCATTCAACGCATGTCCCAGACCGAGGAGGAGTTAGAACAGCTTAACCGCCTGCAAAAAGAGCAGACCCAGAAGCTTGAAGATCTGAGTTCCCTGCTCGGCCCTCTCAGTCCCTCTGGTCGTATACCTGGTTTAGATGAGCCACCCGACTACTTCGGTGGCGAAGAGCTCGATATCAATCAGTACCTGGATCCGAACGCTTTCACCGCCGATGGAAGTAGTAATGATTTCAATTTTGATACCCCCGCCTTCAACGATAACACAAGTCTGGACTGGCATCCAGAGATGACAGATTTCGCAGGCAGTACATCTGGACACGGCGTGGAGCCCGGCCGAATCGTGGAGACCAATACACCCAGCCACAAGTCACCAAGTCCAAGTGGCACAGAGGAGATCGCCCGGGAGGACCTCGAAGATAGCCCAAGCCGAGCAGCGAAGCGGCAACGAAGGACCTAAGATGTAAGCAGAAATGAAGAATTTGTGGCGTTCAAAGGTTGGGACAGGGTTTAAGCCTACTAGATATCAATTCATTCAACAACAGGGGGTCAGCGTCATTGAATTTACGTACGCTATGAATGAGAATCAGACAAACTATTTACACTTGCTGTATTTTGGTGTTGGTGGTCTTTCGATTTATCGCGTGATGTCTTGGTCATTTTCCTGAGCAACGAAAATGATAAATGATAGACTCATATTACCAGGCATTATTTAGTAGTAGGTTTCAGATTATTAAATAATTTGCTTAGGTGTGATCGCTATTCTCCGACTCTAGGTTAGACCACCAATTGCATGAAGCACGAGGGTGTCGTGACACGACCCAAAAGACTTTGGCATTCCTCAGCGAGTCAATCCAACTAACGCCTGGTGAAGGTCAGAAACGGCAGGGATCAGCACGATATTTTCTTGCCGTTTTAAGCGCTTCCCGACGCGCGGGCGTTTAATAAAAGTCGACGTCATTGCTTGTCTTGTGTAGCAAGTAAAGAGGCTTCGCCACATGGGCCACGGGCATTCTAGTCCAGTTGTTTGTTGATTGTTCATTGTTCTTTGTCCTCCTTTGGGTTTCATGTTAGCCCTTGATTCCATGCGTATCTTAATCAGATTGTGATTTATTAGAACTCTGTTTAATCTTTCATTTCGAGCAATTATAACTACCTAGTAAGCAGCGGTAGATTACGGCTGCACAGCACAAGATGGCGGATTGTACAAATGCGCCACCCACTATTTCTAGCGACTCGGGCGTGGCGGGTATAGGGGTACGTCGTCAGCTAATGCAAGCCTATCCGGGGTTTTCTGGGGTCCCGAGTGCGCTAACCTTTCGCCCGCATCGTAGGTTCTGCTATCGTTCATCATCACAGCTATCATCGCGCTCGCTAGTAAGCATTGCCGGCGTTATTTATTTCCCAGTTTAGCCATCTTTTGCGCCCACACGTTGCTACATGCTTTCTACTTACATGCTCTCGGCAACCCGAAATGGGCCCAAATGTTTCCCATGTGTCGCGGTGATATCTAACATGTGAATTACTACAGTCAGCGCGTCGCTGGTTTTCCAGGAGGCGCGCGGGCGCACCTCAGCGCAGAAACACAGCGTGTTAAGACGCAAGCTGCTCAATGCATACTCTGATCAGCAGATCCTAACAGGCATCGGGATTCAGAGCGTGGGGCTCAGCAAGATAGATTCGATCGCGCCGTACCACTTTTTCATCATTTGGATTCTGTCTTTGTTGTCCATGGCCGTGCACAATGCGAGTCTACTTGCGCTTGTTCACGATTTCCGACGGGACTGGGTTCTGCGATGGCTGCGTCAGTTTCTCATATTCGTCAACCTGGTCCTAAGTTCACTGTACGGCATATACATCCTAGAAGCCGTGAAGAACGGAATCAACGACTCCACGTTCCCTATCGCGTGTGCTTGGAAGGAGACCGACGGGACGGGCCAGACCTCGACAGGGAGCAAGGCTCTCTCGTCCTTCGGGACCATCGTCGTTCTCGCTGGGAACGTAGTGGTCTTTGTACTCGCGACGTGGTATCTCCATTCGCGGACACAGCGCTTCTACAGGATAATTCAGATTGTTGGCCTGCTGCTTATGACGAGTATCTCTATCGGCGCCATTGTACGCGTCTCTCTGCTCGCTGACGCTTTTGGTGGCAAACACCCGGTTGACCTCAGCGACGGTGGCGAAAGGCAATGGAGCTTTGGGCAGCTGCTTTCTGTTGGTATGCTATTGCTACCCGTTGTCTCTATTATCGAGATACTCCGCGGTGAAATCAAATGCGCACCGCCTATTGCAGACCCTGGAGACGACAAGGCCAGGTTGCTTGGCGAGAGTGAGCTGCAATCGAATCCCCACGACCGTGTTTCGTTCCAGCCGAACCCATTCTTCGGTTCTCAAACCAACTTGTTCAAAAAGTGAAGGGCTTAACCAAGTGTTCGGGCAGAAGGGAAACAATTACGGATGTTAAGAGCAACAGCTCGGATTTTGCATGATGTCGCGTGCGCAGCAAGTTGGTAAAAGCTGGTGATCGTTGACCGAAGATACACGAACATTCGAGATTACACAGATGGGGACATTTAACCATAATTTCGACGCTTATCGCGGCGTCACCAACGTATTACTCAATGTGTTATGTTACGAGCCGGGCCTAATGTGTTGCCTCCCTGTGTCGCTAAGTCCTACGTTATTCATGTTGATGCAAAGGGACCCTAGACATATGGAGGCCGCGGGGAACATATCGACAGGGAGCTCGCATGATATTTCGGTCAAAGTAACCAGAGCCGAAAATGTAACGACGATCTCACTTTGTACTACCCCCTTCCCTACATTTCCTGCGAGTAGGAGTTGCTGCTTTACGAAAGTATACTGTAGGGCTTATGTTTTTATGCATGACGTGGACTATCACTGCACAACCGAAGGAATATCGTCACATTTTACTCTTTGCATATAGGTAAGAAACAAGACGAGATTTGTTAGCTTATCATTCTGACCGAAGCCGGCATTGGCAGCATATCTGTTGACAGCCATAAACGTAAGATAATGCTGCATATTCATGGGCCACGTTCTGTTAGACACACACTTCACATGATCTCCCCATCCATCCCTCGCCCAAACGCGGTTCTCGTTATAATGAGCTCTGTGGATCCAGCCGTCGTACAATTTGGACGAGCTGTTAATTCAAGTCAAACATGTGAAGATGAAACGAGTCAATTATTGGAAATATGCAAGCTTCTCTCCTCACCAGTGGAGGGTGTTCTCCCGCAGCGTCGCATCCCGCCGCAAGCTAAATCAGCCAGATGTAACAGCGATAGAAGGATGCGAGCCAAGCTGCCAGGCCCCATGCAGTTATCTGATATGCACGACCACTCTCAACCAGAAGGTAGTTAATTGCAGGCCGAGATATATCGTATTGCCGTTGTTTGTGAGAATCAGTAAATTGGCGCGCTTTAGATCCAGGGCCGCGCGGAATCAGGTTCCACCATATTGTGTTATAATCACGCAATCTTGGCCATAAGCCAATACTCCTCCCCGGACACCTACAAGCCACCAAGACGGGAGACAAATCGGAGTGAGATCTAGGTACCATCTATGTAGATAGACAATGAATCAGATAAGAAAATGGAGACTGACAGAATACCTATAAGATGCCACAGTTAAGTTCCCTCATTCCGTCTGGGGTACACGTGCCATTCATTCATATGACTTCACTGTATTCCCCTCATCCGGTCATTAGCCACCTCGCTTGAAGAGGCTCAGAAAGGTTATCTGTAGACTTATACCTCTATGGCTCCCATTGCTCTTGACGCCGGCTCCTCGGCCGACCCCGTACAAAGCCTGAAGGTACGGGCGAAGACCGTCGACCCGGTCATCTTTCCCGACGGGCTCAAAACATCAGGTAAGATATAACTATCCCAATGCGTGTCTTGAAATACAAGCAATGGACGCCTTGCACCGGCTAACAACCCACCAGGCCAACACCCACCATTATATGACCAGATCTACCCCTACAGTGCTTTCCCGGAGCATATTGAAGGACAGACAGTATGGCGACCCGAAGATTACGCCAACAACCCAGAGCGTTGGGTCCATCAGTTCTCCACCGCCGAGATCGAGGAGATCTCCCGAGCTGCTGACGACTTTATTGCGTCCGGCCTCCCGATTACGGGCATCACAAAGGAGAACTTCCCTCTACCAAGCCTAGAGAACAACCTGGCTGCCATGCGCCGGGAACTCCTGAATGGGAAAGGGTTCATGCTGTTCAAAAAAGGCATTCCTGTTAACGAATGGGGAAACTCCAAGTCGGCTATTGCGTACTTTGGCTTAGGCGTGCACATCGGCTATCCTACCTCGCAGAATGTGAGTTCGTTGTTATTCACACTCATAAATTCCATGACTCCAAGGGGAATTGTTCGTGGCCTGTCATACGAATCTACTCTTCGTCCATATCAGGTAATACATCGTGAGAATTAAGAACTAATGAATGGCGACGTACAGAGAAATGGTCACATCCTTGGCCACGTCCAAAACCTTTGGGTAGATGACACTAAAGTTGATTCGGTACGGATCTACAAGACAACGGCAAGACAGGTAAGTAGATTCTCTCTTAATCAGAACCGAAGCGTCCCATAATATACAGGCCTTGGAGCAACAGCTGACTCTTCATAGGCCTTCCACGCCGATGAGTGTGACATCGTAGGCCTCCTCTGCATTGCTCGGGCGCAATTCGGCGGAGAGTCAGACGTCGCCTCGATCCACCACGTCTGGAACATTCTCCAAGCCGAGCGCCCGGACATCGCAGAGCTACTAACCCAGCCGGTCTGGTACTTCGACCGGAAGGGGGAGATATCCGCCGACGAGGAGCCGTACATCCGAGGGGCCGTCTTCTACCTGGAGACGCCGGACCCGGCGAACCCGGAGCGCGAGCAGCGCGTCTACTGCAAGTGGGATCCGTACTACGTGCGCAGTCTCCGTCGCTTCTCGGACCTCGGCGTCATCCCGCCGCTCTCGGCGGCGCAGGAGGAGGCCGCCGACGTTCTCGAGGCCACCTGCGAGCGCGTCAAGCTACACATGGTCCTCGAGGTGGGCGACATCCAGTTCGTCGCCAACTCGCACACCCTCCACGCCCGCACCGCGTACACCGACTACCCGCCCGACAGCGGGATGCCCAGGCGCCACCTCATGAGGCTCTGGCTCTCGGTCCCGCAGGGCGAGGGCGGTTGGAGACTGCCATATTGGGACTCAGACGAGAAGAAGCGCGGTGGTATCCAGGTGAACGATACGCCGCCTGTCGCGAGACTGGAGGGTGACTAAAGCCTGGGCGCGCTCGTGATGCTTGTAGCGACATTGGTCGGATGGGCCATTTTTGAACGGAGTTAGATTTCCCTGTGTTAGCAAGCTGGCGTTTGGCGCATTATCACGTGGTGGGAGTAGGCGGTGCATTTTAGACCATTCTACTAGGTATTAGCTTCATCAATTAAAGAGCCGAGTGTTGATTCGTTTAGGTCGACCTAATTCTAGCACGACATCGTGTTCCGTCTCTCATTCGTCCCATACTTCTTTGAATGACACTCTCCATATCCCGACCTCAACAAGATTCATTAAAACATAACGCTGTAGCTCCATAGTAGGTATATAGACACCCACTCTTTACGGCGAATCTTACACGACAGCGATGGTCTCCTCGCTTCATTGAGTCTATCACGGCATGGGCATGGAGGGGTAGTAGCATATACTTCCGACGCAACGGTTGCATGATACCCTCCATCCCGGTTATGATTGGTGCGGTTGCATCCTCATGTTGCAATAGAACCGAATACAAAGCCGAAGCAGCAACAACACTTAGATGCCGTTGCAACACTCATATAGATATCGTATACTAGATTAGCAGTATCTAGAACCCCGTGCTAATCATGCTCCATCCCGCTTACCATTGAACCTTTACCTTCTGCTTCTGACGTTAAACTACTACCAGACTGAAGAGAAATTCCTGCTGTCATATGTGAACAGAGACTAGGTCCTGCAGTATCTCTGGGGAAGGCAGCAGATTTTCAATAAGGCTCGATGTATCAAGTGTAGCACGCTGGCATGTTATTGCTGCTGTCTATAAGCAATATTGTTAGGCTAGCTATCCGGTCTCGGAGACGAGCCGTAATGCCACGGACGTCGAATACAAGCGTCAAAGAGATATACCGAGCGAGATCGCAGATTCGATTCGCAACGGTGACGGTTGCGTATCTGCTACGCCTTGGCATCCCGGCCCACAGATAGCTGGAGCATTCATTTTCGACTTGGAATTTCCAGTGTCCAGAATTGACAAAAGTCGATGCCATAGGCATAGCTATATACTGATACCAGTTATGCCGCTGCCGTTAATTGTCATGCTCTACAGTGCACTATTTAATATGGGTAAGGAGTATACGTAAGCGATGGAGACTCAAATTCCGACTTGGACTCACCCGGCGGTACAGTAGATTGTCTACCGGGTTAGCATCTCGTGGAGGGCACACTATTCTACAGACTCCGTCTACGATCAACTGCTATTCCTGACCGTAAGTTCCCAGTCATCCATTCTACGGAGTCAGTCGCAATCATTCCTAGGACACATGTATTGTGGAAAGAAGTACACACTCGCATTGCCCGCGGCAACGGGCCATGTCCGACTTTGCTTGCGTCACTTGGTCGAGTCCTGCTAGCCAGTGGTAGTTAGAGCTGTGATAGAATGGGGTACATATGAATAGCCACGCCAAAAGATACCTATCGATACATACAAATTAAAATTAAGCTACTCTATAAGGTCACAACCAGCGCCTGCGTTTTTGAAGTGACCACGTATCTCGTCCGCCTGGCCCCCGACTGCCTCAACGCAAGTGCGTAAGAAGCAGCCAAAATCGTGATCATCGGCGAAATCGTCGCTCTTCCACTTAGCGTGCCGTCGAATATATGCCTTCAACGTACCAAAAAAGGACTCGATAGGGTTAAAATCTGGTGAATATGGAGGCAGGTACTGTAGCTTAATTCCGTGTGCTTTTAACGCATATATAACTTCCGAGTGGTGAAAACTAGCGTCATCCATTACTAACACTGACCTAGGCCCTGGAAATGGGTTCATCAGTGGCAGTACCTTCTCTCGAAGCCATATCTCGAAGCCTTCCGCGGTCGTTGAGCCTTGATATATAAGCGTTGCCTCGTTTAGTATGCCGTCTACTGTGATCGCCGGCAATATATTGAACCGGTTACCTCGCTTAAGAACCTTCGAAACGAAAGGAGTATGACCTCTGGGTGCCCAGCCATATCGTCGATTTACGTCCCGTTTATCAATACCAGATTCATCAACAAAAACGAACATATCTGCAGTAAAGCGTGTGATCTGGTGCGTATAAAAGAGCCGTTTCGTGGGGTCTCGTTGTGCTGTAGTGATTTTTAACTTTTTACGTGACCAATCACACATCTTTAGGTGCTGCGATATCGTATTGGTGGCTACGTATATATCGCAGTACGTAGCCAGGAACCACTGCATCTCATCGAGATAAAGGTCAGGGTGATACTCCAGCTCTTCGATCAGCTTCTCCAAGGCCCATGGGAATAGCCTCAAAGCGTTAAATCGACTCCGAGACTTCGAGAACCACTCAGTGTGGCCTTGGATTTCGTATTGCCTCCTTGCGCGTTGCACAGTCCTCACGTTGCAGTTCAACCAGGCAGCTATATCAGCATTCGACTGATCTCCTTCGATAATCATAGCTAGTAGATTAGATCGCTGGAGCGGTGTTAAATGAGGCTTTGTAGCCATTTCGAGGGCTTCGAGGGCTAGGGCTACAGAGTCGTCGATATTGAAGGCTTCGATCGCAAGGGCTACAGAATCGTCGGTTTTGATGGTTTTGATCAAATTGAGCCAAAAGCGTGTTTTTGGCTTAAAAGCGCGTTTTTAAGCTAAATAAGCGATTGGAGAGCAGAAAACGCGTTTGCAGGCAAAAAACGCTATTTTCAGTGTACAAACGTGCTTTTTGAATTGATCGAGGGCTAATTGAAGTATTTTACAGGTAAAAGAATGCTATTGTCGGTGAAGCCCGAAAATAGAGAGTGTGTTTCTATGTAAAGTTGGGCGGGGCGCGACACTTCGATTCAGCATTAGTGTACGTAGTCAGCCGTACTACCCCCTCCGATAGGCACTAAGCCAGTAGATTAGTATCAGTAACCATTTCGAGAATCCCATTCACGCGTAATAGACGTGCGATCCCCGTTGTCTCAGTTACCTATACGTACAGTAGGCAAATGAATCGACGGCCTCATCTTAATTCTATAGTTTGGACTTGATTTTCATATGTTCTTGGCATGCAAAGCGGAAAAGGGCAGGGTACAGAGTATCAGTCGAGTCAGTGGCCCTAAGCTATCCTAGAAATCTATTGTATTGAGAACGCTTTCCCGGCATCTCTTGCTACTATTAACTTTACTCGTTTATTGGCAAGGGAAGATGGGCTGTTGAACTAACAGATCTCTGCTTCTTCTGGAATGGTCGGACTTCGTGTCACACGAAACGAACGACATCTAATTTTAAACGACTTGGAAATTATGCCGCTAGGGGAGTTCTGAATTAACCAACGGTAATCCCCTGGTCAGAACTTCGCCATTGCGTGGGCATATTACTTATGCAACGAAAGATGAACGCTCATATATCTTGTGATGTGTTTTCGTTTAGTAGGATAGTCTACTGCTAACTAGTAAAAACAACAAGAGAAGCCAATGAGAGGAGATGGCGATGGCCAGCAGAGCATAATCTCGTGCAAACTTCACCCTCCAAAATCGTGTGACGCTAGGTAGATCATGAACTTCAACGGCACCATTCCGACTCGGCCAACATTAGCTAACGTTAAGCCTGGGGTATATCGTGCACACGATGTAGGTATGTCTCTGGTCGACCCAAGCTAACATAACATCCACATACTTCTACCAACCAGCGAGCTTAGTGATTACTGATTTCCTTCCAGATCCAATGCGTGTGTTCAAGTGATCGAATGTACTCTAGGAGGTAAACCTTTTCACGATTCAATGCATTGTCAAACCCCCGGATACGACGTATGTATCATTGAACAAAGTCAAAACTGAGGGTATCGAACGCACCCATTAGGCCGTTGTCAGCCGACAAGATGGATGAAGTGTCAAAGACAGTGTTCATCGCCGCTATTGTTATGATTCCAGTAACAGCAGTGGCTGTAGCTCTAAGAATATGGGACCGGTTTGGCAGAGCTCAAGTTCCTGGATGGGATGACGGTTAGCTTCTACTATTTCTTCCTCGAGATCCAAACATTCGCAGTCATAGTAACCCTAACATTCTTATCAGGTTTGATTATTCTCAGCTGGATATTCTCAATGATCCTATGTGCGATAATTGCGACATGTGAGTGAAGAATACTGCTGGTTCTGGACGTAGACTCACTTTTCCTAGTGATGAAATACGGACTTGGTGCGCACCGCCATAACGTTTCCCGGCAAGACTACACGATGTTCTTGAAGGTATTGATATCTACGACACTCTGAATTCTGGCGATAACTGACTTAGCTTCAGTTTCAAATGCTCGCCTCGATCAGTTATAGCATAGGGATAACTTCTGCCAAAGCCTCATTCGCCGTTCTCTGTCTGAGGCTCTTCCCGGTCCGAAGTCTCGTGATACTGAATAAAGCTGTCGTCACATTTCTGCTGTTCCAGGGGATCGAGGAAAGCCTCATTGTCATATTCAAATGCAGGCCAATCAAAAGGTCATGGATGCCTGATCTGGACGGCTATTGTCTTGACCTGCACCCCCTGTGGTACACCACGGTAAATAGTCCCTAAACAGAGTGACGAGCTAGTGTTGACGACATACCCCAATTCAGTTTGCGTTTAACTTCACCACGGATGTCATACTTTTTATGCAACCGATTTTTATGACATGGGGGCTTCGGATGCCAGTGATCGAAAAGTTCACAATTGGCGTGATGTTGTCATTGGGTTTTTTGTGAGTTAGAGATGGCAAAACTGTAGATCTTACCACTAAGTAATTATCCCAGCGTAACAGGTATCGCCATCATACGACTTACATTTGTCATTATCATTGACATGGACGACACCTGTGAGTTTGACGAGATTGATAGACACCCCAACAACGCTGACAAGGCACGAAAGACCAACTTGCTGAGGCCATAATCTGGTCGGCGGTCGAAGTCTGCTCACTTATTATCTGCTCCTGCATTCCATCGTTTCGACGCGTAGCTTTGAAGATTCCGTACCTAGGTACGGCGCTTGGGTTGTCAGCAGGACACGGCTCGGCAACGTACGTCGCCCAACAAGGTGACCCCGTTCCGCTACGACAGGACGATTACTTCCCGCATAGGGCAGACTCAAACAGTGTCATCACGGTAACCCGAGAAGCCACACATAGTGTGAAACCGCGGGAGGAAGGTATACGGTCCAAGGCTTGCGATATCACATGAAAAGCGAACTTTTCTTTTCGAGGTCTCGATTGGGCATTTTATTGGTCACAGGGGCTATGTGTTTTTGGTTGTTGCTCAGATACCGACGACGGTTTGGAAGACTGTTAGTTCTCGATCGAATGGACCACGTTTTCTTTTAGTGTCGAAATTTCGAAATGGACGAAGTATTGTTATAAGTAACGTGTGAACACCAGCACCTCCTTATAAGATACCTATAACAGAGCACTTGAACCTTGAAGACGTACATGTAAGCAGCTCGGCCAAGAGTTCTGCTACAGAGCCATGCAAGTAAACCATACATAGTAATAGACGGGCAATGCAAATCATTTAATATGAACATAATAGGTACAGCACACGGCTTCGGGGCTTGCATCAATGCACCTGCACCTGCACCCGCTGGGCAGCCTGAGGCAAGCGCACACTGACCCACCCAATTGTACATAACGGCGGCCCACTTATGCTACAGACTGCAGTGTGATGCTTGCCCACAGCGACATCTACACTGCCACCAACACATCACTTCGTTCCAGGCTTCTTGATTACACTATAGACAGGGGCCAGCAACGAGTAACACGACTCAACGGTGCAGAAATTGGCTTCACAATTGGCCTGCGGGATGGTATAAGCTCTGACACTACGACGGCTGCACGGGCGCCTCCCGAACCTCACCATGGACGCCCCGCCGGTCAAGCTGTCGGAGCTTCTCCGACATCCCGACGAGCTCGACAAGATCGGAGCGCTGAAGCTGGAATTCACGCGTAAGAAAGCGGCCGTCGACTCGCAGCTCCGGAGCGGATTGCGCGATCAGCTGGAGACGACACAGGCTGGCATGAACGGGCTCACCGATGGCCAGAAGACGGTGCAAGCCATCCGAGACGAGATGATGAAGATCGACACCCTCTGTTCCGAGTCCCAGAACATGATCAAGGACTTCGCCAGTATAAACATCGTGTCGCAAGCCCATCGCAACTTCGGCGCCGTCGAGACCATGGTCGACAATCTACAGACCTTTAACGATCGCCTGAACAGAATTGAGATGATGTTGAGAGAGGATGCGCAGGACACAAAGAACATGCCGAATCTACTACGAATACATTACGAGCTTACGCAACTACGAAATATCCGTGACGATGCGATGGAACAGATACAACGGGCTGAAGACCCGGGTTTACAATCTACTTTGGAGGACTACTTCTCGAGGCTAGACGACGCGATTGAATGGTTCGATAATCACTTTGACATGATTGCACTAGACATGATAAATCTAGTCTGTGAAGGCGACGATGGGATTGTGGTGCGCCTTGCAATAATTGTTGAGGCCGAGGAGAAGAGCGATCAGAGGGTGGAGGCACTGCAAGAAGCTCTAAAGGACCACAAAGAAATGGCAACGCGGTTCCAGAGCATAACTGAGGGAGCGAAGAAAGTCAGAGGATATAAGGACAGGTTCGCAAAAGCCATAAGAGTAACTTGCGAAGAGAAATTAGCCGAGGCCAGGGAAAAGTTCCTGGACGATCCGACGAAACTTGCCGACTCGATGAAGTGGTACTTCAACTACCTAAATGCAGTCAAGCAGGGAATGGTTCATTTGATGCCGAAGAAGTGGAAGATACTCAAGACGTTCGGCGATATATATCACCAGCTTATGCACGACCTCCTGACCGACTTGATAGAAGATCCGGAGGTGAGCTCGGCACATACCCTAGAGATTATCAATTGGCCGGAAAAATACTACAAGAAAATGAAGAAACTTGGTTTCGTAGAGAGCGACCTGAGGCCCCACGTAATTGACAATCGGGAACAAGAGCTTGTCAAGGATTTCCGACAGCTAATCATCAAATTCCTTGACGAATGGATCGACCGCATTTTCGCCCAGGAGAGACGCGATTTTGCCGATCGGAACGTCGAAGGTTCAAATCTGGATACAGATGAGTATGGCTACTTCCGTACTAGGAACCTAGTCGATATGTGGCGCATGCTTCGGGAGCAAATTGACGTTGCTGGGAACTCACAGAGGACGGATGTTGCGGAGGGTGTCATCGACACCATGTTCCTCCGGCTTCGTGGCCGACAACAAACGTTCCAGAAGATGCTCGAAGATGAAGCAGCTAAATATGAAGTTGACAGGGAATCCGAATTGGAAGGCTTCCAAGCACTGCAGGACTGGCTTGTTGCTACTGCCAACGACCAAATGGCCTGCATAGACGATAACGAGGAAGATGGCCGACTGGCGTATCTTTCTGGCTTCAAGCAGAAATTCGAGCCCTTTGTTACACCACAATATATGGAACACGCAGAATCCGAGATAAGCTTGCTTCGGGATGGCTACGTCGACTTTAGCACATGGTGCATTAATAAGTTTGCCCAGCTGGTTATATCTGTCGATTTCAAGACGGTAATCACGACCTTCTTCACGCCGCGATGGTACGAGACGATGGCCATGAAGCAGATGATCGTGACATTTGAGGAGTACGTCAGTGATTATCAACAGGTGCTTCACCACTCGCTTGTGGACATCTTCGTCGAAATCTTCGCCGACGAGTTGCTAGTCCAGTATCTGATGTGCGTGCGGAACAAGGGCGCCAAGTTCAGGCGCACCGACCCTTTTCAGGACAAGATCTTCAACGACATCTCAACAGCCTTCGAGTTCTTCCGCGCACTCCCCAACCCAGACGTCAGCAACGCTATCACGCAGACCTGGCGTGTCACTGAATACTTCCTACAGTTCCTCACAGCGGAGAAGGAAGCGCTTCCGGATGTGTTTCAAGATTTCAAATCTCGTTACTGGGATTTGCAAATCACGTGGGTTGAGGCGGTGCTCAGGTCCCGAGATGATTTCGAACGCAGTATGTTGAACGCAGTCAAGGCTCGAGCAGCACAGATGGATGTCGTCAGAGGACCAGAAACGATCATGGGTAAAGTTAAATGAGGTTTCTGTATTTATTTGTATATTGTTAGCTGCCTAGCAAGTTATGCTTCCTTAATGACACCTTGGATACTCGTGATCCTTAAGAAACAGCGCTTTGGGTAGTGAGTTTTGATACCTGCGCATTTCACCAGCCTACATGCACCAGATCACGGCTTTTTCTAGGTAACTCGTTCAACCATATGGCGTTACCGGTATCGACCGGGTTGTATCTCTGGATGCGTTCATTGCGCGTAAAGGAGCCTAGTCCCCAAGACTTCTATTTGCACGCGGCTGTCAAGTTTCAGGAGCGACAAGATATGAAATGGAAACATCGGACGACTTTGCTAATCGTGTCAGTCTTTGATGCTCAGACGCCTAGACCTGCTCTTGTAAACTTTCCACCATGGGTTAAATGAGTAATTGTATCCGTTGTGATACAGGGCTGCCCAGTCGGTCCGATGGTTGATCTTCGTTCGATGCACAACGAATTTCCCTTTCCAGCTTTGGAACAACATGCAGAGTATCGCAAGCTAGCTTCATATCCATAGCTCCGTTGGGTGTGTATTTAGTGTAGTTACTTTGTAATACGACATGACGTTAGATCATCAGATCTTTACCAATTCTCACGTTCTGGTCCTTATGTGGTGTTAGCATAATCATAGCGCCGGAAGATTAAGGTAACAGCTTATGTGGAATACGGGCTTTGTTGCTCCCTGATGACGTCTGATCAGCCAGCCTCTGGTGCTTCCCTGAAACAATGGAGCGAATAATGGCATGTAAAAGGCTGAGACCGGTGTCGTGTATCAGGCACAACACATAGCATCAAATGTCTGACAGAGTGTTGCCTTAGCTTTGAAGAAAGCCTTCGCAATGGCTTGCCTAGCAGAGCGTATGGCATGACTATTCGTAGCCTATCCACGACCGCCACTGTGCGAGGGACACCTGAGTCCGACTTAACCAATTCCCCTCCCGGAGGTCTTACCGATGCCGTCTGTTTGTGAGAAGGGGTGGATGAGTCAGTCAAAGTTCTGCTTTCAAGCCCTCGGCACGAAGTTACCCCATATTTCATGCTATTGTAGTAGAGATCTGTGACCATGCGCTCCCGCCTTAAGCGAGACAGATGTAGATAGAAATGTCCGATTCATCATTTCAGATGCAACTACCAGATTCTTCATTGGATATAGACGAAATGACCAGTCTCTGTGGCAAATTGAGCATGGGTCTGGTACCATTGATCTCTCGGTTGGGCAGCATTCATGGGTTATGAGATATGAACGTGGTAAAGTCATACAGCAGGAGCATTCGCTTAAGAACAGTAAATTCTAGACATAGCTGGCTTGGAATCGCGAGAGTACACCGCATGGGCAGCACAAGCATGCAACTCTCACGCAACAAGCCTTACATACAGGCTTCGTATACCGCCGAGGATGTCTCCGAGAGACCGATGCACGCATTGCAAAACAAACAGCCCATTGCGCTGGTCGATCGGGCATCTGTCTGCGGGCGTGTCAAACTAGCTTTTGTAAGCTGCAAAGCTTGTTGTACATTGCTTTCTGATGATGATAGGAAGGAAATGGCATCATGAATCACGGGGTTCAGTACTCCAATGGCACCGTTCAAGGTAGCCTTCTCAGTTCTTGGGTTACTTTTCATAGGTATGTTGATATAGTAATGGTGCAGATGCAACTGCAGATGACTGGACCCGACGATGAGGACCAGACTTGGCAACGAAGCTTGGCTACGAAGCTTGGCTTGTTGATTTTCATATATATACCTATAGGTTGGGTCGATCAGTATACACGGGACATATACCAGGTCGTCTCGAAAAGGGAGGTCAGTGCAGCGGACCTGCAGATGGATATGAGCCAAGCGGTTTTCATATACCGGAGCCGCATCATGATGGTCTTGGCTTCATCGAAAAGATATCGATATTTCTTGGCATAAAAACGACCATGCGTTGAACAGCAAAGGTCTTGTATTGCAAAGCGGGCGAATGCCACCTACCTAGGTAGGCAGTCAAAACAGATAACTGCGTAGCAAGCGGCTGATAGCTTGGAGGTTGAGACGGATTGGGATGAACAGGTTTTTGAATATTTGACGGATTAGAGAGCTAGATGCGGTTAGAGGGCTGAGGGCTGGGCGAATGGAAACCGACGGATGAACAGCCACTTTACGTACAGTCGAAAGTGTTCCTCCAACAATAAAGCAGTGAAAATCAATGCCCAGGTCTGCTGCCCAGGTGCCCAGCTATGCCGAAACAACTCCACTGTTGGCTCCCAAGGTCGTCAAAAAAAGTTTACCCCTCGGCTCACTTGTACCGAATACCCAGCGTCCTGCCCAGCGCACCTGTTAGGCCGTTATTGTTCTTAGCTTCCACTAATTAACGTAAATACTTGGGTGAAAGCTTTCCCAGAAAGCATTCCTCAAGGTTTCGAGGTTCCGATAGCCCGGCTTTGCCTGCTGACACATGTCCTCCTATTAGTCTAACCTGAGGTTAGTGGGAATAATTACAAACGGAGGCCCTTCATCAGGAACTCCCGTCCACACGGCTTGCTGTCCGTTTTTACCCACTCCCTCTCTCCAATTTCTGTTCTTTTCGTACACCGTTCGCCTGTCGATTACTTGTTATCCACCTTCCATCATCGTCTCTGTCGCAATCTGCAGTCTGCGATCCGCAATCGCAATCCGCAGTCCGCCTCTGCGCGTCAACGCGTATTTAGTTCGTTCGCTTGGCTGCTGATGAGAGGGGGGAACACAACTCCCAAGGGCGCGCTGGAAAGTTGAGATGGGAATTATCTATCTGTTCACTTAGGCACCTATCTTAACCTACCCTGCATACCTACTAGTCTAGTAGGTACCTGAGGTAAGGTGTCCATCAATTAATTAATTTACGGTTGCTGTACCTCCATAACACGTGCATGGTGTACCATCGCCGACATTGCTACCTTTCTCCCTCTGTCTTGCCGGGAAATCCTTGGTCGATCACGAGCGAGCGCACCTTACACACGCCCCCAAACCCAGAGTTTTCTATATTCCAGGCTTTCTTTTTCTCTCTCCGCTCCTCTAGTCTCGGCGACCACCATTTCTCGGAATACAGTTGACCAAACTTACTGCTTGGCCCTGCACACAGCCGTCCAACGCCACTTACCATTCTCGAGCGCCCACAACTGCACGCCCTCTTGCACTACCTAGCGATCCAATGAGAACCTAACAGCCCAGTGCGAAGTGCAAGCCCGATATCCGTGTCGTCCTCGAGTAGGACGCCCGTCGGTCGCCATGGACGGCAATGGCACGCATGCCAAGGACAAGAGGTCCGACAGCGATGCCAAGTCTAAAGACAACACTCCAAGTACCGCCAATACACCCACCGACAATACCAATAAGAGCCCTAGAAAGAGGCGCAAGGTGAATCATGGTACGCTGCTGTTGTGCAATACTGCCAAAATCTCCCATTCATTCCCCTGACGTCTTCTAACCCCCCCGGTCGCCGTCACCATCGTATCTGTCCGTACTGTTTCTGTCCGCCGCATGAGCATGGACCAGGGCTAATTTTGGTCGCGCGTTCTTACAGCCTGTGTATACTGCCGCCGATCTGTAAGTTCTCATCCAGCAACCTTGTTCAGCAACATCACCACCTTGTGTCCATTGGTTCCACGTCTACGCGTGTCTGCGCCTTTGCGAGGGCGCCTATGCTGTCACTCGCTCGCCTCGTGATCCCATGTGCTGCTGCTCAGTTCCCTGCCAGTTTTGTGAATCGCGCGTAACGCGCCGACTGGGCTCATGTCCTCAGATATTTCAGGTCCTTAGGTTTTCTTCGGGATATTTTTGCTGACGGTTGCCTCAATGCTTCTAGCATATGACATGTGATCTCGTATGTAAGATCAGTTCCTCACTGCGTTGCATCAGTGGCTGGGAGCTGTTGCCCCCAGATGCGTGTACCGAGATTGACTAGGGACCGAATAGGAGAGACCATGTACGAGATGCATCAAGCGCAACATTGGCCACCTATGCCACGATGAACCCAGGGATCCGGATGCAAAGAAGCCCAAGAGCTCTAACCATGCAGCTGCACGTGACGAATCAGACAGCCAAACTGAGTTGTCGCGGAACTCGATGGATCGAAGTACCAATGCGATGGTACCGTCTTCTTTCGAATCCAGTAGCTCCCAGGGGACCAAGCCAGGCTTTGGCCCACTTGGTCAAGGCAACCATCTGCAACTTGTGTCACCGAGCCCGGTCTCTGGCCTGCAGGCCAGTACGCCTAGTAGCAATATGAACCAATGTCAGTCCCATGGTTCCCCTTTACAGTTGTCTATATCGCAGGCTGACCTCGCAGTGGCCGGTTTTTCTGATGCATGGTTGACTGCGCAAAATCAATTCCACGACATGCATCATTATAACCCCCAATATATGCTTCCCCAGGAGGTCACTCACGAGTTCAACTTACTGAATGATTTTCTCAATACGAGCCTACTAGACGAGAGTGGAACCTTGACGGATGAGCAGAATTTAATATACAGGAACCAGTCGCAGTCCGGCCAAACGGACATGGCTGGCTTCTTGGGCAACCCCTTACCACCGAGTGCAATGGAGGTAGGGTCCATGCTACCCCCAAATACGGATCGGAACGCGACTACAAGATCGAAAAGCGCCGCCCCAGCAGACAAGACTAGGGAATTCTACCTTCAAGCTGCAGATCCGTCAGGTAACGACACACCTGAGGAGCGTATGCAACGAGTTTTGAAAGCCAAGTACGATGCCGGTCTACTCAAACCTTTCAACTATATCAAGGGATATGCACGGCTCTCCAATTACATGGACGGACACATTGCCCCCGCATCGAAACAGAAGATCCTGCGGCAGCTGGATCGCTTTCGTCCCAAATTCCGCGAGAAAGTGCAAGGGCTTACGGATATGGAACTCGTTTACGTTGAGATGTGGTTTGAGAAATCACTCATGGAGTACGATCGTGTATTTGCGTCGATGGCTGTCCCGGCTTGCTGTTGGAGGAGGTCGGGGGAAATATTCAGGGGTAACAAGGAGATGGCGGAGCTCATTCACGTGCCCGTAGAGAGGTTACGGGACGTAAGTCAGGCACACAATTGTCGTGTCCGATGGCGCTAACAAGACGTTGGCTAGGGCAAAATATCCCTACACGAGGTTATGACGGAAGAATCGCTCGTCCGGTATTGGGAAGAGTTTGGCACTATTGCATTTGACCCAGCACACGATACACTCCTGACAGCGTGCGCGCTGAAAAACCCCGACGACCGGTCGAACGATCCCACTATCAATTGCTGTTTCTCATTTATGATACGCAGAGATGAACATAAGATGTGAGTGTAAACGCAGAACGTGGATAACCTGAGCTATAACTGATTATCGGCGGCAACCGGAGCAGACCCAGCCTCATTGTAGGCAATTTTCTACCACACGATCCTTCCAACGTGTGAGAGCCCTTGGCGCTTGTTGGACTAGTGTATGGCACAGCAATACCCACTCACGATAAAATAAAAGGTAATTATCGGAAATGCAAGACAGAGGAGTTCAATGCGATAGAAGTGACAATTTGACATCATTCTATAGACGTCCGAAACTTCTTTCGTCGCGTTTGCTAGTGCTGCCGGTGTCATAACCTCCAACGATCTTTGCTGTAGAGACACTAGTCCTCATCTAGTCCGGTGCTCGTAGTCGCCGAACTTACATGCGTACAAGAAACAACGTACTCAGGACTTGGTATACTGTAAATTTGGCCGTCGTCATCAATAGGTAGTAGAAGTTAAACCGCCCAAAATAGAAGCTCAACCGCTCCCACCTCATTCTTGTCCAGACCAGAACGATAAGAGCTATCCGCCACCTGAAATAGGTCTCAAGATAGAAGTAGTAACTTGCGTACCTGCATACCTAGGTAGGAGCTTGCGATGTAGGTGTCTCCAGATAACATGCAGCCATGCAAACATTTGGAGCAGAGGGTTCAATATAGGAAGGAGCAATACATGCTACTCCTATAGGTAGGCGTACACCCGAGACTCTGCACAGCAGGGTACTTTCCTCGATTCTTACAGGACATTTTTACGCCGTATTTAGACAGGTACCTACGTAATCACAAGAACTAGGTAGCAGGCAGACATACTATTTAGGTAGGTAGCACATTAGGCAGGAGGAGCCTGCCTGGGTAGGTAGGAATGTTGAGCATAGTTGCCTTGTTGCAAAGAACCTGGAACCGTAACAGTCGCACATTACACCGCAAACATCCATTCACCAATTTAAATGATACCGCTTGTACTGTGATCAAACGAGAGTGCCGGTGCAACTAGCTACTTCAAGCCTACCGACCACTCTGCAGGCGAATTCTTACTTCATATCCGTGTTGATAGGATGCTCGTCGATTGGCACGGGGTGGTAATCCGCTGTAATGGAATATTCCAATACTTCGTCTACTATAAAAAAGGATCAATTTGTTGATGCCGTTGTCCGTACGTCATACTATCATCTTCTATTCGATTGGTCTCACACTGATCTCCCAAGAATTATCTGGCAATCTCCGCACCCAGTCTTTCGACGAAGCAACCGATTCGAGATTCCAGGAGCTAAACAGTGAGGTAGAGGGTCAAATACGGACTCTCAAGACACATAGTTCTCGGTCCCTAAGCGCCGAACACCACAGTCAGTTGAGCGCTGCTGGCCTTGCCCTCTGGAATTGGTGTACGCGGGAGAAGCGGCGTGAAGATGGCATTGTGCCACCTACCAAAAATAGGTTTCTCTGTTTAGTTCGACTACTGTCTTTCTCGATGCTAGTCCTAGCGCGACGAAGCGACGACAATTCTCAAAGGATCATCGTTCACCTCGAGCGCCTCGCTATAAAGACTGGTCGATCTTGTATTGGTAAGTGACAAATAGGCCAGACACGGAGCCAGGGTTTAATTCCTTGCTCACTCTATATAGCCAACGATGAGCTTGAATTCGGCCTTTGGGCGCTGCAGAAAGCCGCCGAATACAACGGAATGCTGCAGCCTCTGCAGGGCTCGCCACCAGAAGATAGGTCACATATATGCAGCCAGTTTGAGGCCGAATACTCCACGCTTCGTATCGTGCTGGCAAGCGCCCCTCCAATACGAGTTTCCACGCTTTGACTGATTCGTTCTAGTTAGGCCTGGAAAGAAGACCGCATGGACGTCGCTGAACATGTATACAGCAGCCTCGAGAAACTAGTGCCAAAGATTGACACCGTATCAGCGGAACAAGTTGCCGATGCTCTATTTGAGATTGGGAGAGACTTAGCGCTGAAGAAAAACTTCGTTCTGGCCAGCAAGTGGCTAGAGAGGGCGTACGAACTGATCAACGCACAGAAAATTGGCCAATTGTCTAGAGATGCCATTGAACTAAGATTAGCAATTTCTCAGGCGCTAATCCAAGTTTACCTAGATATAGGGAGTCCCGATTACATGAGCCGCGCCGAAAATCATATTGCCTACATTGAAAGCGAATTAGGTGACAAGCTCATCGTCCTCCTCTTTCGGACCGAGATTCTGTTACGCTCTCCAGCCGAGATTTTCGATAGCGAGGCATATACAGATATCCTACGGCGTATGATGAGAACTGTAGATATATCTGAATCATTTTTCAAGCTACTGATCCATCATATACGAAAACTTGACGAGAGGAACCGATTTGCTGCCATCTCGGTTCTTGATGACTTTTTCATGACTTGTATACTTACTAGCCAGCAAGAGCAGTGGATTGAAAAAGCTATTATTTTGCGTACCAATATGGCAACCAGCGACGGTTCACTCAAGTCCATCCAAGGTCTCGAAACAGTGCTAGACAAGGTCCTACCTAGCATAGGCAAGCCACTATCAGCCAACGCTGCAGTGGGAATTCACACAGTTTGTCACGGCTAGGTATTAGAACAAATTCCGATGCTAACGTTCAAGTAGTTAATTTGGAAAAAGGCGGACGCCGAGTTTAGCCAGGACGAATTTCATCCGGCTGCAAAATGGTGTAATCTGGCTTTGCATCCAGCTCTCGAGCAATCCGGCCCGTCGAATGTAAGCAAAATGGCCAGGTTAGTCCATTCGAATGAGCTTTAATACGCGTATAATATGACTCTGACAAAAGCCTAGGAAGTCGTTGCTCTGTGCCATTCAGCTAAATGACCTATCCACTGCTGGCGATATCCTGCAGGCAATGAATGATGTCACACTGAAGGAACCAATGACAGCCTATTTGGCTTTCAAGGTCGCTTTGAAACAACGAGATGCGGACAGTGCATTTAGATGCCTTGAACAAATTAGCGAGGCTTCGTCTACTGATCATCAATTCTTATATGCGTGCTGTCTCGAGGCGCAACAAGCACAAGACAAGATTACTACCATCAAAGCACTGCAGCATATAGTTCTTAAGCACAGGTTTCATTCTTCGAAGTCTGTTCACCTCCCAGCGCTATTACGAGTCCTAATACGTCTTGAAGTATCAGTGCTAAATGACGAGGAAGAGACTAGCAGGGATAAAGACACGTTAGTAGGAGATCTTTGCAATATTTTCGAGGCCGGTATGTCACATGTCCGGGATTCGCTCTATAATAAGCCTAATGGTTCATACAGCTGCCGACGAGATACAAAAAGAGCGCCGGGATAGTAAAAATAACAAGCTATTCACCATCGAAGAATTGGACTGGTTCTGCAAGAATGCTTACAATCTTGGCTTGGAAAACACAATGGTATGGGAAGCGCGCCATGTTATCGCCATGTTAGAGTGCTGTCTCTCTATCGTGTCGAGCTATCCACCGGATATACCGGCTCAGATGGCAGCTGATAATTCACTACGCGGCATGTTTTGCAACTTTATGGCGGCTACAGTGCTCCTCGCCCTGGCGCGATCGGAAGACAATGCCGAACCACGACTACAAGATTATCTCGGCATGCGGGGCCATGTGAAACGCTTTCACGAAGCACTGGAATCAAGATTCGATGCGCTCGATGAAGCTTCGCAAGGAGATCTTCAAACCAAACTTTCGTCGCTATTGGTCTTTGAGTTTGAAGGAGCCACTTGTCTAAAGTCATAGGATGACCTCAAAGGCATTATCCTCAGGGCCCAAGCTGGACAGAGTCTTTCAGCTTACCAAGCCATGGCGGATTGCATTCTGAGATGCCAATCCGTTCCAGCGCAAGGTAAGATACTTGTCATATTTATCCGCTTTCGATATTAGCTAACGCTTATTGTACTAGTTCTATATCAAACAATGCGCGAACTAATCAATCAGATCTGGACTCTTGAAAATTTTGGTCATGAAAAGCTGGCCAGGTATATGCGTTGTCTTCTTAAAGCCACACTCCCAATGGAACACAAAATTCCCTTGAATCTGATGAAGGAGATCTCCGCGATGGTCAAACAATTGGCAAAGGCATGCTCATCAACGCAACGAAGACACCATCTATTTTAGCTGCTAACACTACGTATAGAACAAGAAGCATTTTCCACCCATGGAACTGGAATGGATCATCATTACAGCCTTCAACCATGGTGTTGATCTATTTGGAGTACACGAGGATGAATTAAGCCAAGCCTGGATCTTCCACGCGCTAACTATTGCTCATTATCTTCCAGATAGTGGTGAGCTAGAAAGACAACTGCAAGAGAAACACGCAAGACTGAAATGGGATGACGTTGAAACTGTCGGAAAATAAATTACTTTGACTGACATCTCTGCACTAGGACTTGAAGAGATACCACGATTTCTTCTTGGCATTTCTGCTTCCGAGTATGCTTGAAATGCTTACCAAACTTGCGCAACCAGAAGCTGTTGATTGAGACTATACCACAGTCAAGGTATTCTGCATTACTTAAACTAAACAGGCCGAATATACATAAGCAGGCCTACTTTTATCGACGAAAATAATTTGACTCGGGCGAATTCCAGGCAGCGCTTGAGTGGATTAATGGATGTAAGAGATGACGTTAGCTGTTAGCTTCAATAGAAAGTTCAAGTCCTCAAATATTCTAAGCAACACTGTGTTGCTTGAGCGAAGCTGGCCAATGTGCTCGTTTTCGGCTCACGCGGCAGTCTAACCATTCCGTCCTAGTCGAATAACGGCTCCTATATAAAAGACCAGACATTTGTTAGCACATTTCCTTGACCTGCAGCGCGATATTGGCTATCGTATGCCTAAGGTAGTTGTTATGGTCTCTTCTCACTCGCCCTTCACTATTGCCACGACTGCTGGCAAATAGAGCCCACAAATTTGGCCCTTGAATCTAGACATTTCGAGCTAAGAAAGCCATGGGTATCAGACCAAGCCAAGACAAAACCCCATTCATGCTGTAATAAGCACTCCACCCCTTTATATGACTATCTATTCTATACCAGAGAGTTCGGAGAGACCAACCATCCACGCCAGCATCATTCACTATCCATGGCCGTCATCCTCGCCTTCTCCAGTGCCAGAAAGGCCTCTTGTTCTCTCGCGCTCTTGTCCAAGTCCAAGAAGAGCCAGAGGCCAGTCGCACTGACCAGGGTAAGCGCAAAGAGGAAGTAGAAGGGTGCGCTGTTGTTATTGTGGCTCGGCGACGCATCGATGATGGCGCTGCTGACGAAGGGGCCGATGAACGAGGACGTCTTGCCGATGATGGTGAACAGGGAGAAGAACAAGAACTCGTGACCGCGCGGCGTGACGGAGGAGATGATGATCTGCGAGTACGAGTACCACTGGCACACGAAAAGGCCGTAGAAGGCCTGGTAGACCCAGATCTCCCAGACGTGGTGGAAGCCGAAATTGTCGGTCCAGTTGCCGATCATGCCCCAGCCGTCGAGCAGGATGATGCCCACCATGACGATGTTGAACATCATCTTGGCGCTTATCTGGTAGCGCTTCTGCAGCCACCAGTAGACGGCGATTCCCGTGGCTTGCGCCACGATCCCTACAATCAAGAGGTAGGTAAGCGTCAACGTGTCGTACGAGACCACTTCGTTCTGCAGGGTTGCGATGACGGTCACGGTCGTGTTGAGAGAGTCGCCGAGCAGGAAGTATCCGACGAGATATATCAAGCTCTGCTTGAGATGCCAGATCTTCGTCAGGGCCTCCTTCAGCTGCCAGAAGCCGACGCTGACGATGTTCTTGCCCTGCGGGATCTTGAGCCCGGGGCGCTTCTTCTCTATCAGGAACCAGGGAATCGACAGGACGACCCAGACGGCGGTGGCAAATGCGATGAGGACGCTGAGGCCCCAGTTGTTGGCCTCGGTGCTCGCGTTCACGTCCACGCCAAACAAGATGCCGACGATGATGGCGAGGATGACGACCTCGCCAAGACTTTGGATGCAGAAGGCCGTATTACTGAGCCGACTACGCTCCATCTCATCTTGGCGATCGTAGTCGGCTTGGCTAATCTCGCCATCGGCATATGCGCGCGCGGCCTCTTTGATGTGCGGCGTGTTCCGCGCCAGCGACGGGAAGGCCGCCGTCCAGTAGGTCAGGGTGAGCTGGTAGCAGATAAGGCCGATGATGTACAAGCCCACGCCGGCCTCCCATTTCGACGGCACGTGCACGCCAAGCCAGGCGAAGCCGATCCCGAAAGACACGATGGACCAGAAGACAAGGATCCAGCGGCGGCCGGAGCCGAAGTCGGCGTACGAACCAATGATGATGAAGAGCGCGGCCTGGATGGCAAAGCTGATGCCGTTGGTGAGGAGCACGATGCTGTTGACGTTGCGGTCACGGCCGGCGAAGGGGAGGAGCCCCGTGTCTGCGGGCGCGGCCTGCGAGAGGAGGTTCTGGAAGGCCGTCGGACCGAAATTGAACAGCGAGAGGCCGTTGGCGCCGATGTAGTAAGCATACCACGCCCATACCTCCCACTTGGTGGTCTCCGGGATGTCGGCAGAGGCCAAGAGGGGGGCGACGATGCCGTGTTCTGACGCCCCGGGATCGGAAACGTCTGGATCTACCCGTGGCTTCTGGGGATCTTGGGCCTCGGGGGCCGGGATGACGGCCGGATCGGGTACGGAAGACATGCTCGGCAAAGAAATTGACCGAATTGGCCCGATCTATATCTAGCAATCTATATCTGCTCACACCCAAAAAAAAAAAGCTTGGTGTATGTAGCAATGAAAACCGTCTGACATTCCACCGCCTCCCCGAGAAATGCCGCAAACCCCTGGCGAAGAATTCTCGTCCATCACCTACGCTACAGGCTGCTATGTACGGCATAGCACTGTACGCCGCGGCGTCTGGTCTGTACTGCGCGATCATCATATTCCTTGTTTTGAATGTTGAAGCGGAGATAGATAAGCAGGGGGCGGGCTAGATGGACCACTCACAGAGGGATACGCCATACCTGCTAGTAGATTAGGCTACGCCTACGCTCGAATGTGGTTGGGCAATTGGGACTATCTTGCTAAGCTAAGCCTATTACGGGAGTAGCGTCCCTGGCTTGCTGGTAGCATGCATCGCGCGGTGCATCGACAACATCTCCTGCGACCTGGAATCTGGGGTTATTGTTAACGTACTAGTACGTATCTGACGCACAATACAGTACAGTAGCCGTTTTCTTCCCTTAGGCTTCTCGAATATTGTATTGTCTGAACTGATACTCGCAGACAAGAGACCAGCATTTGGAGGTCAAACAGCTGGGTTGAGCCCTTCGGTCCGTGGTGTAGAAATTGCATAGTTGTGTGGAATTCGCCGAGCCTCCAGGTGTACTGCAGGCCAAGCACCGAGCAGCCGCCGCCTACTTAGTTGCCTGACCTGTCAATAGTATCAATAGGAACGACTACCTATCGCGCGGCTCTTTCCGTGAGACTAGAGTTGCCTGACGGACTTGATAACCCAATATGGTCCGCTACGCATGATTTGCTTGGCTTGCCGAGTCTCGGCTTGTAAGCGGCGGGATTGCAGACGAGATTAACGAGATTAAAGGCCGACAATAGCCTTGCGAGCTAGCGGAGGCTTATGCCATCTTAGACAGATGGGTAACTCGAGAGCCGCCTCGCCAAGTCTTAATAGACGAATTGACAGGCAACGACTCACGAGGTTCACCTACACTAGGCGGTCAGGGTAGGTACACACTAGACATGTTTGGGAGTGTGAAATTACGTGAGGAAAGTGAGTAGCTTAATGGCGTGTTCGTGTCATCCATCTACCTAGATAGGCTTGATGATGTGCCAAGGAAAAGAGTCTGTATCTTACATACATACTTACTTGTTCGTATGCTTCATACTGTAAGTAGGTGTCGCAAGGTGCAGCGCAAGAAAGTGGCTCTCTAGAGCCAAGATACAAGATGAGGTGTCGTCACTATTGATATCCAGACGAGTCGTACAGCTTACCGAAGAGGAATAAGAGGTGCCAACTCTCTGGGGCGTCACTAGGTAGTGCCATCTGCTTAGATCTAGGCGCATATGTATACTGTATATTCCTGTCGTTGGTTTCTCGATGGAGGAAACACACCTATCGCTGTTCTCCAGTGCAAAGCACAAATCATTATCCGGCATCTGTCCGGCAATTGGAACCACCCGCCCCGCAATTCCCTCGTGTAGCTCTCCCAAAAATAGGTCCTAACACTGCTCAATTACAGATAGTACTGAAGAAAACCGGGGTAGAAACCGGGGCAAAATTCTCTATAATAGTACCACATTTGGTGTCAACTTGCTTGGCCCAGTTTTATTGCTACCTTTTATTGTACATAGACGGCAACCGATGGGGCAGTGGAGTTAACACTTCAGTGCACTAGTTACAGCACAGCTAGTTGCACTAAGCACATATGGTAGATTATGTACTAAGTAAATGTCGGCGCGACTAGGGGAAACCCACTTCTATCACAACAACGACAGTCTCGACAGTTTACAATGGACGTAGAAGCCGATAGACTGTTCGCTATGTAGACCTTTGATAGTATCGGGGGGCGATCACTCTGCATCTTGACAGCCCTGAAGCCGAACGAATTGCCGACACGCAAACGAAAGCATACCTAGCCATGGCAACACCTCATTGGTTATCCGCTGAGATCATTTACAGATCTACCCCGGGATATCGATCGAGAATGAGGTAACAGATTGCATTTCTAAGCTCGTCACACTGCTCGTCAGATTAAGCTACAGTAAGATTCTGATTAATCAAAATACGTGTGCTCTCGAGCCACAGACTCGTCTACGTTGATACCCTTCAAATTGATCCGACATGTAACAGAACTTAACCATCATTCTTGGGACTTGTAGAGCATAGAACCAGTTAATCGAATTTCTACAGATCCAGAATATCACAGACGTCAACAACACAACAGATTCAAGTCAACGACAAATCCCTTCGATTAGTCGCCTATAGACAGAGACTCACGCGTAACTATCAGTCTCTTAACGACGGACGTGACACTTTTGGTGGATCAGTTATCAATCAATGTTGTCTCTTGGTGACATAAGCAATAGTCGGCCGGCTTAATGTGCAAATCATTACTGTTCTTCCCGTGAGCTCGACGTTGATTCGGAAGGTCCCAGCGCCACGTCGGTGGCATGGCCTGTGATTCGCAGGATACGCGGTAGTACTGGACGTGTCTGTTCTAGAGCATTTGTTTGGTACAGTACACATTGGGCTGGGGTTGGGGCTGTCTATCCGTTGCTCCCCTTGCTTGTCGGGGTAACAGCACATGATGACTAGTAAGACTCGAAGAATGATGTGACTCTGTTCCATGCTACTGCCTAATTGATCATTGAATTTTCAAATATGAGATGATGTTATCACGGGTATCTCCTGTGCATTTGGAGTAGGCGTTGTATCAAAGCTTCATGTGCGTTCATTCATCTTTCGAGGCCAAGAATGAACGACGTGAAATCTTTGTTACTGCGGCCGTGCGGCGTATTAGTGATATTATAGTCCGTTCTATATATGTATACCACTGGGCAGGCTTATGGGATACGGAATTCTCCGAAAACGTAGCGCCCAGATTAAGGGTCCGTATAATCCCCCGCCAACGTCTGTTCTTCTGATTGGGTCTTGGGGTCTTGAAGCAACGGTGCCGAGTTGCTGAGACTATAATTCTAGAAGCGATCGTTATTAATAGACTTACCTAAGCCGTAATGCCCATCATTCATGCCCTGTGAATTGCAGATGTAGACTCTGGATAGCCAAGATCAAGCCTCGCTGGAACACTTTTGTTGTAGCTGACCTATTCCGGGGCGTCGTCTCGTCCATACAGCTCGGTTGTTTCCAAATCAATTCACTTGGCAAGTTCGCACTGACAATCAGGGCTTTGGTTTTTTCAAATATTCATTCTCGGCATTGTGGTGGCAAGCCCGAATGCGGCGCGTTTGTGTATCATCTGGACTAATCTCGCTATTTGGCATTCCAAGGATAGCCAACTTTGGGATACCAAAGACTGTTCAAAGACACCTCCCAGTCAGCATACTTAGTTTAGACGATGGAGATATCTCAGGGGTGTTTGATTTAGACATCAGGTGAAATATATATACCTTCGGTCGAGCTCACGATGTCAACTCTATCCTCACCACCACTATCGTGCTTTACTTTCTTCTTTGACTCCCTTGATTCTATCCTCGCTTCCGCCTGCTTCGTCTGTATATTTTTTCACTTTCAAAATGAAGTTCCTCGCCACCGTCACTTCACTGGCCTTTGCGGCCACCGCCAGCTGCACGCCCGGACATTACCCCAGCAGACTTCCCACCACCACTCTCTATGGTGTTGAGGTTGTTGATACTCAGATCGTCCGCGATGCTAGGAATGTTATCAAGGACTTCACTCCTTACCTTCACAAGCACTCACTGCGAACCTGGCTCCTTGGTGCTGCTGCCATCAACGCCAACAAGACGTTGAAAGCCAGCGTTGACATGGAACTGCACGCCGTTTCCACCATCCTCCACGACCTCGGCTGGGACAGTAAGAGCTCTTGCAACTTATATCGACGAATCATGTAGAAACTAATCAAAAACACCGTAGTGACCCCCAACTCTCCTTGGATCTCTCCGTAAGTGACTCACTCAGTCCCATTCTTCCTCGCCCGCATAGCATACTAATCCGGATCCAACAGTGACATGCGTTTCGAGATCGACGGTGCTCTGGGTGCCACCAAGTTCGTCAAGGGCCACAGGGATGCCAAGAACTGGGACCCGGTCCGGCTCGAGAAGGTGTACGACGGCATCGCCCTGCACGGGTCGCCCGGTCTCCAGGTGGGAAAGAACCTGGACGTCCAGTGGATCCTCAAGAGCATCACCTTCGACAACCCCGGCTCCCGCGACCCCGCGATCCCCGAGGCCCAGTACAAGAGCGTCCTCGAGGGTCTGCCCGCCAGCGACATCGGATTCGGTACCAACGAGACCTGGGTCTGGCTTGCTGCCACCAAGCCTATAGCTACTTACAACACCATCGTCGAGCCCTTCGGAACTGCTGTAAGTAATCTCCTCGCCCTGACTTTGGCCTCATAGTGAGGGTATACTGATGTCCTTGTTATAGTTCGTCCCCGGCTACAACGCCGTTGGCCACCGCGTTTTCGATTTCCTCAACCCTGCCATGTAAGGAATACATAAAAGCGGTTAATGCGGGGTTTTGTTTAAGAAAAGCTACTTGCGAATGTGTCAGGTGTCACGGAATTTGAGAATTTAGCTCGAAAGAAGATGACACTTATTCTCTTCACGTATTATAGTATATAATTTTCAAATGCACATATTTGTCAGAGTTATATCGTCAGGGACCCGCCACAAAGACCCGTCACCTGTAAATGATGTTGTATATTCAAGATCGTTGAATTAGATGAACATAATCGAATAGAAACTAGTAATCGACAACACCCCGGTGACTGACTTACAGAACTGCACCGCGGATAGTGTTTGTATATGGTGTCTTAGCGAGATCGTTGTACAGTTGTTGACTACGAGAGCCATGTTCATAATCAAGTTCGACTTTTGTATCATCGGAATGATCCACAAAAACTACTATCAACTTTCACTCTGATGCTCCGCACGGATACTCTACGTATACATTCACTCTATCATATGTAGTGACCTGACCTCGTATACGAATTGGTAGTCCACGCAACCTAGCTTCGCTTTGACGTACAATTCCATCCAGTTTGCTCATCGACAATTTTCCTCTTGCGTCTCGTTGACTCGTTCCTCTAGTGTTAGTTTTAGGCAGTAAAAGCACGATGAGAAATACCACGATTAGCAATCTTCTGGGCCCCAAAAATACGCAAGTCGTCGTAAGGGTAAGTGTTCCTCTAATGTCGATGGCTTGTGCTACTCTTACATAGCAAACCGACGAGTTGCTGGACTAACAGGTATGTCCCCAACGCAAGTCGAACACTGTACGTATAGAACCGTGTCAGGAGTAGCAACTACTTAAAATACTGCTTTCGATATACTGCGTTACTACTCATGGTTGCTTTCCACTTCTTGACAGCTAACATTAACAGCAACAACGATGCTTCTATAGGGAATAGCTTCACTTCTCCTAGTTATATGACATATCATGTTGTACCTTTTTTGCATTAATACACAGGGGGACTAGATGGAGTCCAGGGACTGGGAGAAAAGCCTCACAGCCAAATAGTGGCTACGTTTAATTCGATAAGCAAACAAGATGCATCACCCCGCTTCAGAACAGAGGAAGCAGGCATCAGGATGTTGACAGGTATTCGCCTTCCCACTTATAGCACTAATAGCCCTAATATATAGATTTGCCGCGGAAGCCGAACAACAGAGAAAGCTGGCCCGCAATATATACGTAGCTCTATCAACCGTTACAAGTAAAGCAATATCATATCACATAGATCTAGATGTAGCTCGCAACTACAAATTTATCATTAAAACCCCCTATATTTACATTTTCAGAATCACACCAGGACAGCCAATAGAATAACAGTTGTAGAAAAGGACCTACGTCCCAGGAATAGTAAGACTAGCAAAAAGCCATCAAAGGTAGGATGAACTACTATTTATATCATACGTATATGTGACCAGTCACAACGGTGTAAATGATGTCAGTTGAGCCTCATTCAACATAAAGCTGCGTCCCTTTGTTCTTCTCAAATGCTGGAACATGCTAGCGAGCAAGCTAATGTTAACTTCATCATCATACTATACTTACAAAATGATTTTCACAAATCGGATCTACATAAACTGTGCCGTGTAAGATCGTGGCATTACGATTCCAGGCCCGAGCAAGACACGCCATGCGATGTGCCAGTGAAGGAGACGAGTAGTTGTTGGTCGAATACTAGGCTACACTTACCTAATACCCATGTTACAACTGGCTTTACGGAATTTTCTAGCTCGTCAAGGACATCAAGCCTCTCCAAACTCTTTCGAAAAGAGTCCCCAAACTTGTGATATTCTACCGAGTGGTCGCAGAAGTGTTTCGGCTCTTCCGGTCCAAACTTCTCCTCCACCCTGCTCGCGAATTGCTGACGAGCTGATCCTTGTCTAGGGATGGTAGACCTATCACAATCCGAAGGAGTTCTTCAAAATGATAGGTCTCCATCTGCGGATCAGAGAAAGCAACATCAAGACGCTTCAAGGCAACGTCTGTTACTTTCTTGATATAAGAGAGAGATAGCTCTTTAAGACCGGAATGCATACTGGCCTCTTTGATGTATTTCCGTGCACTTGTGAGGAGCGGGTCTCATTCGATTTGGCTTGCTTATTCGCTTTCTTTTGGGCATCCTTATCCATGATTTTCACTTTGATTTGGTCAATGCAACAGGCCGTACATAACATCTCATCGGAGATTTTCATCTCCCCTATCCTGCCGAAATCCCAGCAATGGCCATGCAAGAGGCAAAGTGGATTTTTCACGCCCGACTTGCGATGACCTTTGGCATCGAACCAGCAAGCGTGGAGCCAGACTTAGGGCTCTCTATGGCCACAGCGATAAGATATGTTACAAATAATGATATGCCTTATTGTGGGTTTAGGGGCGATTCAGTAGTTGAAATGACCACGGTAAAGATAGAAGAGGAGTTCCGTAGTGTCATGTTGTAGGAGAAGAATTTAAGTCGAGCGAGCTCCATTGATAGGCTTGATACTCGATGATGGTGAATACCAGCAACAAATTTATATACTGCTATCTTCATACTGAAGCCGGGTGACTAGTAAAGGCAAGGGCCTAGCCAATAAAAAGGGGACATATTGTACATACTTATAGCAAGTAGTTTGCAAAGGGGAGTCTGTTTTCGGAGATTTTTGGCCACCTTAGCCAACTTAGCCACAACCACTTCTTTGCAAAAACACCATAGCAATTATCGTTGATTTTATCGTATATGTATTTGGTTGACCTACCCGTGTCTTATGTGGTCAATTGATTCCTTAATATATCAGTGACTGCTGCTAATCTTGGATACGTATTGCCGGGTGCAGACAGCTCCCCCGGTCTGGTTCAATACACTTCGGCGTAATCGAAACAGGCAGCTCTGAGACACATTATTTACCAGTCGTCGGGGGTTGAATGCGCTTTTATACCGCGTGGAAAACAATAGCAAGACTAGTTCTAATTTGAACAGAAAAGTTAAATACAGACAGAAACGGGATTGACACTATTGCCGGCTCGAGAAGATTCACTCGGCAGAACTTTGGATGATACAATAGTATCCTTCACACTGGTCTATGGGGATACATCGGGAAAATGGAAGCATAATCAACCAATAAACCCTCCTACACGCCCAATCGTTGTATCAATGACCTTCAAGACGTTCAAGCCCTGCGTGCCCTCATGTGGGCATCGAAACACAAATTTCTAGAGGCTGCCTACCGGCTCATCGAAGCTAGGTTATCTCGGGATCTCCACGGCGAGAGATACTGCGGGAGCGGCTCTTGTGGTGGTCTGCTCAGGATGACATATTCCTAGACAACACTAAGTCGGTCTTCATGGTTTGTCCTGAATACCCATTCGCGAGATATTCAACATTCATTGTAAATGTAAGGTGTATGTTAGAGCACGAAGAGTCAACGAAGTAGCATCGTGCCAATTTATCGAGAGTCTAGGCGATTAGGAGATCATGAGCACTGTAAGTAAGTAACACGAAAAATCTCTAGACGATGCCGGGGACAAAGTTCTCCGGTTTAGCAGAGGACCGGTTTTCTCATCTTATGCATGTTTGGCCTAAAACGGAGAACACAGAGATTGACTTGGTATCGGAGCCTTGTCTATACTCGACAAGACGCCTATCCACGTAGCAATCGGACAGTAACACCATAAACCCCAGCTCGTGGTACTTTACCCAGGTCAATATCTGCAGCCCCTATGCGATTGCCGTGTTAAATACTCGCTATGGGAACATGATTTTACTGCTGAAGCACAGAGCCTACCGGCAGGCTGGGGTTGGTACTCCAGGCAAAACCGAATCTAGAGTTAGACGATGCGAGGAGAAGAGTCATAGGTCAGCCCGGCCACCAAGTAGGCAAGGATGATGAAATCCGACAATGGCCTTGGCGGCTGGCGGCTGGTGCGGCTGGTACGACTGGGAAACGGTGTCAGCGCCAACGGGCGACGCGAGGTAGAAGGGAAGCGATGAGAGGGGAGAAGCGTAAGCGGAGGCAAGGCAGGATGTCCACGGACGAGATATTTCAGGACTCGGACAGGGAGGGATCATCTGAAGTCCAAGCCCGTGAATTGGTCTGCCATTAGATAGGTAAGTCTCGGTAAAGATGAACTGCGTTGCCTTGTGGCGTTGTGCATATGGATCATCTTCTGCCTTGGACATTTGAGAAGAACAAGGCTCCATGCAAGGACTAGCTGCCGTAGACCAGGAATCACTAGAATAATCGAACGATTTCACCGCCAGTTCGCAATACGTGCTACGAATCGGCTTCAGCCATGTCATCCGTGCATAATTGGCATACGCGTTATGAACGGCTTGTTATACATGCATATACACCCTGAATCATGAGAGAACGCCTTGGACTTGATGTTTAATAAGCGGGTACTGTGAAAGACTACTGTAGGTTATCAAAACATTATGCGAAGATATAGATAAAAGCCAAGCTTCATTCAGATACACAGAGTCAATGGTCCAATTCTCGAGCATATGGACATTGGTTGATGTAATCAAAGCTGCTACCCGCGTCGTACGTACAGCCTGGACACGTCACGAGATGCCCACGAGATGCCCACGAGATGCGTCAACTCACCGGTCATGGTGATGAGTACAGTACTTGATCGATATAAAGCACTGAGATACGAGACGAAGCGGACTATGTTTAAGGGTAAGTAGAATCTGACATGAATACAATCTCTGCCCGGAGGTAAGTTGCCCCCCCTCGATAAGCATTAATGATAGCATAATATGTAGGACTATTTACTCAGTGTATGCGAATTATAACGTAGGTTTGCAACATGTACTCTAATGCGGCCGGGTTTTGTAAAAGTCCTAGTGCTATGGTGTAGGTGTTTCCATTTTCGACGCTCTCACGTTCTAAACTAGACATCTTACAACAAAGCCAACATGAATAAAAGAAACATAGCCAGGTTTTATAGGGTCTTCTTCAAGGGTCTTCAGGGTGTTCGTTCAAGAAATTGCCAAGGTAGGAGTTGGTCTAACGAAGCCAAGAGCATAATGCTTGCCGGCGCCCCTTCACTCGCGTGGCAACGAAGCAATCAGCAGACAAAACCCATTACAAAAACTAGTACACTCTTACGATAATCATTGGTGCCTACCTCCGCCATGCGATACAGCGGTTCTTCAATAGAAACTACTCTTTGTCAACGCCGGTAGTTGATGCCGATGCAATTATCTGTTTTATCAATAGTCAACTGGACCCAACACGTGTTTTATTTGCGGGGAAGAGCTGAAACGCTCCGGGGAGGAGAGCGTCTGTCTGTAAACGAAAAGGTCTGTGAAAGCTGCAAGCCGTATTTACATTCGCTTAGGCGCATTACATCCACACACATCACGCCAGCTGATGCCGTACCTCGTACAGTACGGCACTGCATAGTTGCCCTTTATGCTGTGATCGTTGCCTGCCCGTGTGAAGTCGGGGTATGAGTTGACCGAGTGTTGGTTTTTTTCTCGATCACACAGGCTATCTTGGTAGCATACAAGCTTCAAAAGGGGAAAAATGAGAAAGGAAAAAAGCGACTGACAAAGGAGAAGGGTGATTGGTTGCTCACAGACGCGATGCTATAAATAAGGCCTGGTCTAATCTGCAGGATGCGTCTCGAGACGCGTCGATCCCGCGACTTATAATGATCTGAAATCGCCAGCGTGACTGGACCGTAACCCTAGGAGGGCGAACGGGGGAAAGGGTCACAAGAGCCCCCTCTAGAAACGGCCAAGAGCACAACAGAAAAAAGAGCCTGGGGTAGAGTCCGTGTGTCTTGCTTATCTGGGGGCGCAGACCGTGAAGCAGAATGCCGGTCATCGTGCATATGTCGCCTGGCACCAATAGGGGCACGGACAGCTCGCTGCTGGCTGTCCCGTCTCCATACCAGACCCTCCCCCTAGCGGGCTGCTGAATGCGACGCAGACGCATAGCAGACGGGTCTCTTCCTGGGCGGGAAGGGGAGAGCCGTTCTTCCCAAAGAGACAGTACGACCATACCATGCCATGCCATGCCATGCCATGCCATGTCATGTCCTGGCCTGTTTATCTACTGTAAAGAGAGGAAAGGCGATTCCGGAGACCCTCCAGAGCCAAGCCCGGGGAGGGGACAGGGAGAAAGGATCGCCGTTTCGCTGTCTGAAATGCACGCCGCCGTATTCTCGCTGCAAAAGCAAACAGAACGGGTAACAAATAGACCCACGGGCGGTCGCACGGTGGCCTTGTTACATCTCAGATGGATCAATGGACATCGTCGCTTTCATTGTTGTGGTTGTCAGGGACTTCTGCTTTTACGCCACACCTCAACAGCAACAACAACAATCCATGGAAGACGCACGAGCATCTACTTACATAGTATCAATGGCAGGTGGCACTTCCTCTCGAGTGGCTTGCTGACCTATCGTAAACGACCAAAACTAAGTAGAGGCGTCCACTAGGTCTCATTGTTGCGCGGTTCTTCTGTACCCCGACCTGTTTGGGCAGCCGTTGAAGCCAGTCAGCGTCGGAGCGCAGTGTCGCATGCAGACAGAATGAGTTCTTCTGTGGGAGTTGTAGCATTGCTACTGCTCGGCTCATCCCGAGGTCCAAGAAACGCCAAAGCGCCTCTTCCTTCCTCTTCACGTAACAATTAGTCTAATTATCCCTTCGCCGGCCGCTTTCGTCTCTGCCGATCTGACCCGAAACGGGCGTCACTATAGTTGCTAATCTGTCTTCCAATGTACCAGCGGCGGTTCGAGCGGCGGGGGACAAATCACAGTCCACCTTGTGAGCCGTCTGGCGCGCGGATATTGAGTTGAAAACAGAAGACCCATGCTCCAAAATCCATTTTACCCCTGCAAGGTCGCAATTTGATCCCCAATTCTGCTTATCACCATCGCTCATTCTCAAGGTATCTGTTTCTTGCTATCGTGATGAGCCGTCCGCACAGCGTCTCCTGTTAACTTCCGCATTTCTTCATTTACGCTTATTTTCTATGTGGATTCCCGGAAGTAGCGGGCGACGGGCTGGGGTATCAATGGAGGTCTGCACGATACAACTCCCGCGTTTGTTATGGGCAAATCACTTGCAGCGTTATTCGTTTCGGGTTTGGAGTCATGAAGCAAGAACAAGTACAAGACGCCGTCGCCTTTTGACTTGAAACGACCTTGTCTTCGGTACAGCTTGGCCTATAATATGCGCTTTATAGACGGGAGAGCGAGCTGACACGAGGGGTCTCACTTGTGCGCACTGAGGATGTCCCAGCCCACCAATCATAACGGACCTCTTCAACGGGGGTGGCAGCCCTACTTTGGTCACGTCACTCTCGACCCTGGTATAGATGTGGGAGCGCGTTGCGACGCCAGGGTCCGAATTGGAGTGCTCTTCCCTGCCAAGGGGAGATCTCCCACCGCCCAGGATCGAAAACGTCTTGGATAGATCTCTGACAAATCATAAAATATCCGATGGTCTTGATCCAGAAATGGTCAATAAGAGTGTTTTCGGCTTAGTCCAATGAATGTAGGATTACCTCACGACGACCACAGTGGCTGGAGATGATATCGAGGAATTTAGGTCCTTTGTCATTCAACCAGTCGTTCCACTTTGTAAGGGAACAATTCGCTAGCTCTTTGGTCGTCCTAGGATCCTAGTATATACAGCCGACGTCCCCCCTTTTTGAGCTATCTATCCTAGAGTACATGCAATGCCAGGCCAGTACCATGCTGCCGTTGACCCAAACGCCATATCCCCTAGCTGCCCCTAATCGATGCTTTTGGTGATAGTGGGATACTCAGCCCAATATGCAATTTGTTTTAAAACAAGTGGGCGTGTCGCCACAAAGAAGTGAAAATGTTGTAAGTTGACTTGTCCAGGTCCGATAATCTAGCACTGCTATGTTGTAGACAGTCCCGGACTGCTGTAAGATGGTAGCCGTTTTTGTTTTTTTTGCTACTAGGATCTCCTCAGAATGGTAATGCACCATAAGTGGCAACTTGGCCGACTGAATGTAGCATCTCGTAGTACGCATGACTCGTGCTTTCGTTTGACCATAGCATAGAATAATCCATCTTAGTCGCTGGTACGCTCACGAGGTGCCGAAGGAGGAAGGGGTGGCGGCGGCGGGTGAGTTCCGCGTCCTCTTTCCTCAGAAGCTGCCCGTGAACGCTGTTCACCCTCTAATTGCTGCCCTTGGGGTCTCACATCGGGAGGAAACCGGGAAGATGGCTGATCTGATAACATGGATGAAACCGAATGGCTGCCTCGTGGCTGCTGGTATGGCTCAGCAAACGTAGTTTCTCTTGATGTGCCCACCATCGGGGCACCAACGCCCGGAGAAAACCCCCCATGTGGTCCAAATGACTCTCCCCGGTTGCGGCCTGTGGAGCGGTACGCAGAAATATCGCTTCTCTGGCGCGAGTGACCTCGCCGGCGGCCTGGTGGTGGATTAGACAACACAGACGTGCCAGCTTGCTGTCCAAAAGTCGGAGACCTTGACCGCCGTTGGCTCGGCGGGGGAATGGAGTGTTGCGGCCCCGTTGCTTTACGTTTTTTGGGCGAATCTACTAATTTAAACCAGAGTAGTATTAGCTAGACAAACCTTTTACTTGCTGGTTTTAGACTTGGACGAACCAGATGACGCTGCTTGCTGGCTAGCGCTCACGTTTGACGTTGGAGGCTGCCAGTAGTGGAAATATATCCCTGGAGACTGTGTTTCTTGTTGCACTACGGCTCCTTGTTGCTGTTGTTGTTGTTGTGGTGGTGGCGGTGGCTGCTGCTGTTGGGTAGCGGTGTGTGATGCATGAGAAGGCCCACTGATACCCTCGCCTGTGCTTAACCGTGGCAGTGCTGAGCTACCTAAACCTCCTAACGGGCGGCCAGCCGCGCTGCCGAGGCCGCCGATCGTGTGCGCTCTGGCTCTTGTCGGCGAGCCCGGGCCCTGGTAAGGAACAAAACCTGCTTGTGTCCCGGGGGCAGATCCAGGAGTTGGCGGAACACCTGCAGATCCCGCGTAAGAGCCGTACTGCTGAGAATCTCGTCTATGTCCGGGAGACATCGGTCCTTGGGCTGGTAAGATTTGAGGATGATGTGATAATGGTATAAACTGTTGGACCCATTCTAATGTAGCCTGGGATAAATGACCACCACTCAAACCTGCGAAAACCACGGGTATCATGGAAGGCGGAATACCACGCTCAAGCGATGTACGAAGTATATCGTGCTCAATTCTTCTCTGCTCCAGGCGTAAGGATTCCTGCCGTGTCTTTTCCTCTTCCTGCTTCCTCCTCTCTTCCTCAGCTTTAGCCAACAACCAACTTCTCATGGAATCCTCCGAGCCTTGCCATTGAGGCGGCGGAGGTAACGGACCGAGGCTTTGGCTATGCGCAGATGGAGCTGGCGGCGCCTGAGCTTGCATTACTGAGCCCGGCGCTGGTGGGTGAGGTGGACCATGTTGCGGCGGTGGTTGAGCTAGTGTCATGGCTGCCGGTAGTGGCAGGCCACGGTGAGGTGCCGACATGGGCTTAGTGGGCGGACTTTGCTGCTGCTGCTGCTGAAGTGCCTTTTGCGAAGTGTCCAAGATCGTCACGGGGGGCGAAGATCGAGGTGGTGTCGGTAAGTCATGGATTGGCCGGTAGCCGTAAGGGATGGGCTGGTTCATGGTGAGCATCATCTCGGAAGACAGAGCGACAGCAAGCTAAGGGATTCGGCAGGATGACATTCTGGCCTTTTGGAAAGAGTGACTAGAAAAATAACAACAATAATAATAATAATAAAAAGAAAATGGAAAGCACATGGAATTAGCAGCAATAATAACCTTTGCATAAGAAAGCTGGAGAGGGCGGCCAGCTTAGTGGTGGGAAGGAAGCAGTCGGGGCTTATGATATAGTTGGGTCATTAAGACCAGCCTCATCTGGAGATCGGTGCCACACGCATGGGCACAAGTTAACTAATTTCAGGGAAAGCTTTAGCTGATGGACAATGTCGTGACAGGCTTCGATGAGGTAGTATCTGGGCGTTCCAAGCTGGGCAGGCGCTTTGGCGGCACCGGTCGAGAACGGCGCCGGGGTGGGGGGACACTGGGAGGAGACGTGCTGGAGAGCGTAGTGTAGTAGCAGGTAAGTTAGACTTACTTTTTGGGAAGGGCAAGCGAAATACAGTACTTGGTAGAGCCTGGGAGAAAACGGCACGGCAAATGGCCCTCTACTGGGTGCAGATCCTTTTACTTGCAGCCGATTTAGGCAATGCCCAAAATGGAAAGTAGGTAGGGAAAAAAACGTTCTCGAATGGACGTGTGGAGTCGTCGATGGCTAGGCTTTGATTGGAAGCGGTGCAGCCGACGGAGAGTTGGCACCAGAGCCGCAGTGACCAAATCTAACTCTGAAGATCAGATCAGTCAACAGTGAAGAAGAAAAATGTGCGAGGGTTCCTGGTGTTGGCAAGAGCGTGTAAGACATGCAAGTCTGAGATGGGTCCCGAATGGAACAGGCCGTCTCTGCTACACCAGTTAAGAGAAGAGAAAGGAAGAGTCAATCCACCAAGCGAAGCCACGCGGTATCAAGCGCCAAATGCAGGATGTACGAAGTAGGTAACAGACACGAGCCCTGCTATGAGGGAGAAAAAAGTACAAGACGCGGGAAGAAATAGGCCGGTACGTGCAGACCACAAGATACATACTATACTGTACTGTACGGTATCGAAGACGACAACGCGAGACGGCGACGGGTGTGGCTTGACAGTGCTAACATGGTAGTCTAGTTAAGTACTAGATTAAGTAGACCAGAGCAGGCAGACCAAGATGCACAAAGGCAAGACGTGCCGGAAGAGGGGACAGACTATTCTAGGCGGGGAACTTCGCTGCTCACCCCTGCAACGACAAGGCTGCGGTGGACAGCCTGTCGAGGACGGCACCAAGTTGAAGTTGGCCTATCCCTGGACCCCCCTTGTGATTGTTGTTGTCGTTCAGGGTTCTAGGGGCGACTGGACACGGCCAGGGTGCGTGGCCCCGACGATGGGGTTTGGCGTGTCTGAGGTCAGTCTTAATTCTTTTTGCTTCGTGGGTCCCCTTTTAGACGCTACCCAGTTTCGACGGCTGCAAGCTAAGAAAGGCGCGCAGGCTGACTGGGGGATAGGTGCAGGGCCGATCCCTCAACAGTGAACAAAAAACAGTCAAGGACTGGTGTGTTGCCAGGAAAGCGGGCGAATCAGCCAGCGGGTGGGGGGTCGACGAAGAAGGGGGTGTGCGAGTATTGCCGAAGCGGCTCCTGCGTACAAAGTAAAGAAGCTTGCAAGCTTGCTTGACTGAGTCGAACAAGTATAAGTGGAGTCGGATGTGGATGAGAAGCCACTGCGCTATTCAAGAAAACCTGAACTGTTGTAAGATGTAAGGAAACAAGGGTGGAGCATATGTGAAAAGAGAGAGCTGAGAATCTGATGTATAATGTAGAATAATGCAAAATAATGAAGGATAATAAAGAAGACGACGACGACGACCTGCAACTTCAAGCATTTTCTTTTCTTTCATTTACTTAGCGAAGCAGACGCTCAGGGGAAAGATCCACAAGCTGTTGTGGTTAGCATGGTTTGATGTTTATCTTATGTTCACAGTTGAATCGTACACTATCATAAATGAAGCCGTCGTCTTACCAGTTCCCGGCCGAAGACAGGATGAAACCTAAAGCAATACCCACGCCTGCATATTATTACTTTGGGAAGTGTTTGGTATACAATTGCGAAGGTTTGGGAATGGCACGAGGGCTAGGATCAGACATGCAGAATGCAATGAGAGGTGACATCTGAAGATGTCTGGGGCTCTCACACAAGATGACTAGGTAGGAGAGGCCGTGGTGTGGGTGAGGTGGCTGAGTCGTGGAGAAGGTTACTTTTCCACAGACCGACAGCGTCCTTACAGTATGAGGGATACTGTACCGAAACTTCCGTTGATGTAAGCTACCTAGTGCATGCATAGTATGTATGCATGTTAGTAGTGTGGCTAGATGTAGGTTGTCAACTACGCGAAATAGGTGTTTCTCTTGTTACAAGGGCATTTAGACGATACGGATTACTTGAGACAGCTTAATCAAAGGTAAAAACGGAAGGATACTAGATATCAAAAGTACTAATACTAGTCGCACGAACATACGATAAAGAATAAGGATCGAAGGACTTGAAGTCTGCCTATATATTGTATCTTATCCATGAAGTGTGAACGACGTTCGGTTACGCTATCAATTTAATTGTACCAAATAACCGTGATCATTACCCAAGCAGCTAGTCTAGTTCTTAGAAGCGGAGACCGGCGTGACCGGATAGGGCGGGTCTCTTTCGATATTCGAAACTCATTGGCCGCAACAGCGAACTTTCGGACGTTTGGAAGCGTTACTAGTGTTGCTGTGTTGAACGTGCGTAACCTAGCACTGCCAGTGAAACTAGCCTGAGTGACTATGCTATTTGGAGCCAGACTTCATACGTAGCTAGCTATCTTGCTCCGATGGCTATCTGATATCTCAATACCTATATCGTATCATTGTGACAGGTCGAGTGAGATTCATCGATAGGTATCGAGTGAACGAGAGAGCCAGATCGTTAGGATCGCCTGCGTTAGTGTTGGACGCACTGTTTGATGCAACGAGTGGTTGAATGGATGTAGTGTTGCGGCGATACCAACCATATTGCCATCATGATAGGTCGTCCAGTCACAATGGCTTATGATGTGCAGTAGTTAGTACTTGATTTGAGGAGAGCCAGATCCGATAGTTGATCTCGGGTCCTTGGGTACAGTATCTACGATGCTTCTGAGATTATCAGACCTGTCGGCCTCCGCCCAGTGACAAGCCGTATTTGAGAGTAGCTTAGTTAGACTTGGATTGCTGATTCCGTAGTGAAGGTGCGTCTCTGTACATGCGTGTGAGTCGGATCGGAACCAGATTAGGCAAGTCGAGTCCGTCACACTTGGTTGTTTCGACTAAGCCGTCTCGAGCAAGCCATGTGGGAAAACTAGGATTGTTGAAATTAGCGTTTCGAATGAAGGACTACGGCAGGAATGCATATTACCACACTTAATAAGTGCTACCTGTATGTCAACTTTCGCCATTCTCGATAGTACCTATACGTAGCTGTTTTTCTCTAGCCATGACATGATCGTGTTGTTGTTCTACAGACATTTATCATATGGTTATAGGTAATAGCTCACTAGTTCGACTACCTACCCAGCCATCATCGACGGAACCTTCATGTTGGGTGATCCTTAAAATGGCTAATTAATTAACACCCGATAAGTGCATTATATAGTCTATAGCCATATATACAGTGTCTGTCAACACTTTAGGCCATGTCGATGGGAACCTGGAATCCTCGTCGGTTAGCAGCAAGGTATTGCTACTAATAATAGAATTCGCCAACTCTCCTCAACTACAGTCTGGGTGATCTCTCTAGCCTGTTATACGAAGATAGCTAGTTATTGCTTTATCCCAAAATGATGCACAATGATCGAGGAACGATAAGAGTAGACTGAGGAGGCTTTTGTTACTGGTAACATTCGCTTCTTACCTACATGTAGGTACGGTTGCGAAACTAGGTAGCTTTTATTTAGTCTTAGCCCGCTATGGAAGCCGCGAGGCGAGAATCTCGGGGTGACTATTGGATACAACCTTCATTGCTTAGCTTCCCTGTAATGGACGTTGTCTGATCTAGATGTCTGTTTGCCTCAGTACACCGTTTGATTGCAATGGCCTAATAAACGCTTTGTAATCGTAAGCAGCAGGAGTGGCAAGAGTGTTTCGGGATGCTTGGAGTGTTATCATTCACTTCTTCAAACATAGGCAAAGGGAATGCACGCGCTCCTTATACGTCCATCTCCGCCTATATCGACAAGACAATCCTCAGGTAGGGATTATCGACTAAACGATTACACATCTACGCGTACTATCGTATACGCAACCCCGTAACGGAAGACCAAGTTTAAGCAAACTGAGGACACCTAGTGGTACACTAGCTGACCGCCCTTGTCTAGGCAACCGGGCCGGATACTGCGGCGTAGATTCACAAGGGATAAGAGTGCTTGGCGGACATTTATAGCAGTGACATGACGTTGCAGATCGCTCGGCCGTAGAGACGTTTTGATAAAATCGGAGGTAGAGAGAGCTGAAGGGTGTTGCACCGTAATCCGAAAGGGAACAGATAAATCGTGCGGGCATACTCGTCTACAATACGACTTAGGCGGTAGCCGATCTTCAAGTAGCGAGCCGGGTTCGGCCACCGTGCTTAAGCGTCGGCGCTAGTTGCTGATGAAGGGAAATAATATATGTACTTATGTCCTGGGCAATCTTCTCGTGTCGCTTGAGGGAGGGGCTGAATAGTGTTGCATGTCCTGTGCTGCACTGCACTGCACATGAGCTGAATACGAAGTATAGTCTAGTGTAAGCTGCTGTTGCAAAGCCGAAAAGAGTATATAAGTACATAAATAATGACGCAATGGGCCCTACCTCAAGACTTAGTTATTCTATGATTAAGGCATGCAGAACAGCAGCCTACTTACCTACGTAGAGATAAAATTTGAAAAAAAGCGGCCAAATATTTACATATACTTAAGGAGAGAAAATTAAAATCGAAAATAATACAATATTTCAGGAGCGCTGCGCAACAAACTCCACAGTCCAGTAATACATAGTAGGTAATTAGATTGAGTCCTCTTACCGTAGTACCTTACCATTCGCCAAACAAGACCTACACTACAGCACATGCTTACTTACTATAACTAGGTAGGCATTCTTGGCGGTCTTGATCATGTACGTGTACTCTGGAAGCGTCGTTTCTGGCCTTGACCATGCTAGTAACCATGTACATAGTATACTGTGGGTACAAACTACCGCAGTGCAGCAGTAGCGTAAGTACAGTACTTGGAATGCTGCAGCTAGTGAGCAAGTGGTCCTAGCGCTATCAGCTATCGTCTACTTGCCCGATTGAGCCAATTCTGAAACAATGCCAACATAACATTCGTCCAATTCTGTCATCCTACCGGACGCCCTTGCACGCCGTATGCTCACGCAATTGGGATTACCGAACTCACCTCTGTACCTTGAACTTTTTGTCAGAAATCATCTTTTATCTCTTAACATTTGCCTGCATTTCGAATTGCAAGAAACTTGAACATATAACAACATTTCCCTATTTTCCCACTTCCGTATATAAGCTGGCTAGAGACTTACTGTTGCTCTAAGGGAGCCGACATCACAGTTACTGAATCTTACTAACGAATCACTGTGTCTATATAATCGCATTCTGAATGTTCATCGTTGGGAGGATGGATACAACACACCGGGCATTGGTCGAGCCATCCCTGCGCAAGCATCACAATGCGTAGTGTATTCCACCTTTCCGCGGTAGTGTAGGGTCGCGGCTTAACTCCACCTGGTTGGTTTGGAGACATCTTCGTTTGGAGCGCCGCTATGGAAATATGAGCCAACGCCAAAATGGGACGCCGCCTAGACTCAGTTAATAAGCTAATACTAACCATGTTACATCCCGTCAGCCACCATCCTAACCCAATACTCCAAATACGATAGGCCAGATCTTAGGCTCGATACACCATTATTGCCTGGATACGTCCAAGCACGAGGAAAGGGATCGACCATGCTGCAGAGAATCACACCATATCGTAGAGACTTAATGCTTAGACTTCCAGTCATCGCTTTCGGACTTCCGATATTCTCTACTTACTGTGGCTGACCCCCAAGTACTGCAGGATACGAGTACATCAGGCGGTCAGTTGCGAGGAAGATAGCCCGGTTGTCAAGAAGAGGATGCGTCTGCTCGGCCAACTGCCATCTGACCTCATCCTTAGAACAGTACGAATGTAAGTAAGTATGCTACCTGCGTTAGCCGCCCATAACGTTGTGAGCCTGTAATCCCCTGGTTTGTTGTCCTTGTCCGTGCAGTGCAACGCCAAAAGCCTCACGCGACGCATTTGGATTCTTGGCGATTTTTAAAATTCCTCGTTTCATACGCTTACTACTTTCAGGCAGCCACGACAGAGTTCGCTGGCTTTTCTACCTAATTGCGTGGCTTATTAACCCAAAGGAGGAGTTTTGGCAAATAGGTCGCGTAAGTACTGCGTAAATCGATGCATGTGCCCGTCGTACAGTATGTACCGAACTGATCTAACAGTTTTTGCACTGACCAGACAGCCTCATTTGCGCTCCGTACATCAACTACGCCACTTGGCATGCTGGGCCGAGAGGCTGAGCGATGGCGGATGCTTTGACTTTCCTTTCGAGCGGCAAATGAGTACCAGAAGCTTGACAGTTCCTGCGCCATTAGCGTACCGAATACAAATAGCATAGGGAACCTCAATAGAGCGAAGCACGTTCGGTGTTAGCGAGTCGGCCAATCATACACGAATAAGGTAGCTTCTGTGTACAATCCCATAGAAGACCAAGCTTTGCGTGGAACATCAGCTTTCTAAGATTCTCCTTGCGTGTCAGCTTGGCTAAACGTTTGTGGCTGAAGTTCTATCACGTTCTCGACTATTCCGTTGCGGGTGTCTACGGAGATTTCATCGATCGTCCCACATCGTTGGGTCGCGCGGGGCTTCAAGTGAGCCAACAGTTCGCCTGATGCACAACGGTAGTATCGACCGAATCAACAACGGCCACAGGATAGCTAATGGCTGGGAGAGAACGGAACACGGCTAATAAACCACGTGCGCGTGATTGACCGACAGGTAACGTTTAACTGCGATTTTGGCGTCAGCTGTTCAATCGATACGGACGCGCTGAGAACGTTATGACGAAACCGATGTCTTCGCTATGCTGGAGAATGGACTGTACCATACTTATTGGCTGAATGCATACGACCTTAACCTAGGCGGGCTAGGATGTCTCAAAAACAGTGGTCTCAATCTGTCGATATTCCGCATCCCACAATGAGGCTCATCCTTGGCTGCGCGCTACCCAACTGCCCTGTAATGTGTGATGTACAGCAGTACGGGCCAGTATCTGCGTCTTTTTCTATACTAGCGCCTTTTACAGTGTCGTCTTATTTCAGGAAACACCAAAGGTTCCTTCTGTTACTTATACTCAGTACTAGAAGGCACCTCACGCGAGCTTGGAAGATACCATCAAAATGCCTCGTTTAACAACGCTGCAAGGTTCTCCCCTCTTGATAACATTATGTCCTCTTGTAGGTCAGATGCCGCGAGATGCCCTGTCTTGTGCCCCGTAATGCCTATTATTCTGGCTTTCTTATATACGTCATGTCATGTACCCATGTACTACAGTAATCCCACATCCCAATCTGTCTCCTTTTTGATGCTGACTACAATATAGGTATTCTTTTATGGGACTTGGCAGTTCTAGCGAAATGGGAAGAGTACTCACATGGAGAAACACAATCGTCGTTAGATCATTATTACCCTCCCTCGCGGCATCACTACCATGTCTCTCTGGCTGAGCAATTGGGCATGTCTTACCGGTTGCGGGTAGAAGGGTCTATGTTCACCACTATGAATACTATGAATAGATTGCTACGGTATAGGGTCGTCGATAAGCTCCGAGTCACCGAGCTATGGAGTACTGTGTAGGTTCAAGCTGCAAGTTGTGATGCTAACGGTGCGAGTTTAGCGCCTTTCCCCTGACGTTATACATCACCTCTTATCACCAGGATCTGCCTTGCATGATGAGAGGTTTAATCCAATGTGATCCATGCAGAAGATCTTATATCCATGGAGTAGGTAAATTAATCCCCTCGCTTGTGATGACTTGCAGGACGTTGGTGTAGCGTGATGAGCAGCTCTGACGAGGGGCGCGCAAGATCATGACAATCGAGAGTGGAACGCAGTCCAGTCCTTGCTTTACAGTTTCTATATGACTGATTACCCTGGGGTTCCAATCCTATCAATTTCAAGACGCCATGATTCATTTGTCTATCGCAAGGGATAGGTATCTGGCCTTATACTGCGAATCTTCTTCCAATCGCCAATTATAGCTGAGAAGGAAAAAGAAAAAGGGTGGTTGCTGCTCGTAAGCACTATGATCACATGCAGAAGGCCTGTGGAATGACTACCGAGAAGCGCCGACGGGAGAGAAAATTTACCCGCGCCACGATCGCGGTGAGAAGCGGACTACCAGGCTTATTTTCCCGTTACGGCAATCGGGTTCCTACTGTAGTTCAGGCAACGCCGCATACAACGGTTCGTTGGTTACCTCTTGCAGACAGAGAGTTTGAAGCTCCCTTGTATGTTTGTGCCAGGATGAGGGTTCTTTATAAATTTGAACCGGATAGAGAACGGGATCGCATCCGAATCGCACACTATGTCACGGTATTATTGTGTTCTTTGGGGCTTGTCTGTCCGAGGATCTGGGATGCTCCCAACCCTTGCCCGCGCCTAACGCTAGCTAGGTTGTGTGCTGTATTTATATCAAAGCCTACGGTATTGTTGTTATTTCCTTAAGAGGGGTCACATATTATTACCTAAGTTGATCGGCGGACCAAAAGGGAAAAGAACAAGATTTTTCGTTCGTGTCCACTTGCCCGTTTGTTTAGTGCACATGTGAATACTACTATGTTAGATAGATACAGTACCTTAGATCGGAGATGGGACTAATAAGAGGGGGTCCTCCAATCTTAATTCCTCCTAGGCCGAGACGTTCTACTATGTATCTATTGCTATACTGATCCTAAAAGAAAGTACACTACAGTAGTATCGTCTTAGATAGAAAAGAATGGGGTCCTGCATGTTCCTGCTATCTACTGCAAGTGAAAGTAAACATAAGAACGGGCAAGTCTAAACGGTGTCCTACGAGGCTAAGCCCAGACCAAACCAGACCACACCACACCAAGCCAAGGCCTTTTCCCTCTTTTCTCCCCGGTTCTTACACTTTGTGGCTTTTGAGTCAGCTTATTTCGTGACAGAGAGAAAGGGGGCAGGAAAGAGGTAAAATCTCCGGGGAATGTGAAACAGTGGCGTTGACGAGGGTTCGTCCGTCCAACCCCAAACCCGGACAACGTAGCCATCTACGTATACTTACCTACAGATGTGTCAATCGAATGAACCTATACTACAGCTTTGTATGAACTCAGGGAAGCTCGGACGCTGAACAGAGCTCCTCACCTACCTACCTGCTTGTACGCGAATCACCTTCTATAGTACACATCACATACCTTGTAGCCCATGTTTCCAAGATATAACCTTGCAAGTTCCTGCTTCCCACAACCCTTACCAACTCGTTAATATCAATCATATACCTTTTCTGCCCCGATGGGGTAAGGCAAGGTCTAGGATTGGATAGATTAAGCAATGCAAGACACACGAAGAGCTACACTAGAGAGATGAATCCTGCCGCCGCCGTACGTTTCGGTCGATCGGCTCGATTAGGTAGTCTCGCACCCAACAAAAAAAGCATAAGTGTTGGTTATCTACCTAGATTGGCGACATATCACGTACATAGTAATATGTCATGTGACTGTCAAACTGGTTTTCTCGACGCCCGCCCTCCTTAGGTCCATTTATTTACTTGCATGACGTGTAAGACAAGCTAGATTCAGCCATGAACTTCACAGGGTGATAATACAGTACAAAGAACATACGCCTCGCTCTAGAATCACGGTCCACTATTTCACGAACATACGCCTGAGTATGACCCAGCACTAAACTGCTGATGATGAGCAATTATCGTGTATTAGGTATTGCTATTCTTATAGTGCACTTATGATGCTCGCGTTCCGTTTATGCGAGTTCTGACTGCTCATAGGATGCAAAGAGCCTCACTGGCTGTATGCTAACTATCCTGCTCCCCTTAACGGGGTAGACCATAACTAGGGCCCGTATCTATGTTTCCAAATTTATGCCCGTCCACCTACTCATATCGTGGACCGTGTTCCATGGCTATGTCTTTAGGGGACACCTTTCACACTGTCAACGGTGTGTCTCCTACTGCCGCGCGCAAATGCAAACCCCGAAATTATGCTTCTTTTCTAAACTGTGCTCGACGTACTTATACGCTGTGTCTGTGCCAACCGAAAAGGTGTAGCGGGCTCCTAAGACGCGGACTATTAGGAAACTGGAAGACTTTATCTTCAACAAATTGCCCGGTTGCCGGCTTATTAGTCGCACTCTTCGAGAGCTGGGCTTGGGGGACTGGCTATTGTCGCTCGTCTGTCTTCGGCCTTTGAGCAACATGTAATTTAGTGATGCGCTAGCGTCCCTGCTCGTAAATCGCCGCCAGGGAGAATTGAAATGTCTGGGTAAGGAGTCTGGCTGGTTGGAAGAAACCGTAATTTGCCTTCAAATGATTGAACGTCCTTTGATCTTGTACCCTGACAACTCCGACTCTCGTAGGATGGGATTGAGCGGCTCGTTGTATATGAGTCAGATTCGCGACCTCAAGAAACAAAACTTTTGTGTGATGGGGACGCGCTGCTGGAGTTACTGTCAGACATCCTCGGGTCGTCCGTCTTTGACAGTCTTCTTCTTTCTGGATACAAGCGGCATCGAGTTGCCGGATGATTTATGTTTATCTAGAATGGGAGACTTTGACACTGATGAAGTCTCGGTATTCACATGCTCTGACTTCATCGGATCTGATACATGCGTAGCAGGGGGGGTTGGTGGCAAAGCCTGCTCGGTAGTGTATGTGTCGAGCTTTCTTCTGAGTAGTTCGGCTTTAACAGGCTTTGCCAAGTAGTCGTTCATACCTGCAGCTAGACATTTTTCTCGGTCGCCCTGAATTGCCGACGCTGTCATAGCGATGACTAGAATGCTTTTTACTTCCTCGTTGGGATCTTGGCGTAGGAGTTTTGTTGCTTCGTAACCATCCAGGACGGGCATTTGCACATCCATCAGAATGACATGGTAGGGCTTTCCTTCCTGAGCTTTCTGTCGTAGCCCCTCTACAGCCTTTAGCCCGTTCTCATACGCATCCACATGTGTATACCCAAGCTTTTTTACATATTGTAGGGCTATTTTCTGGTTGATGAGATTGTCCTCCGCAATACAAAGCCGCAGTTCTTCCTTGGGGATAGTAGTCAAATCTATATATGGGTATGGCGCGTTGTCTCCGTCAACTTGCCGAGGGTTTCTTCGTGGCTGTTCAACCGCCTGTGACAATTGGGCATTTTGAACATCACCAGCAGACACCTCCGGTTTTGCCCTGTCGAATGTTACAGTAAACCAGACTGTGGTGCCAATATTCTCTTGGCTTTCTAATTTGATATCTCCTTTCATCATGGTCTCGATTAATGACTTGCAGATGCTAAGCCCAAGTCCACTGCCGCCGTATTTCCGAGCAGTACTCGCGTCTGCTTGACTGAACGGCTTGAAGAGTTTTTCTAACTGTTTGGGAGGGATGCCGATGCCGGTATCACGAACCCAGAAGGTCAATTTCACCTTTTCAGGCCAGTCCGAATCAACTCTGGCACCAATGGTGATGGACCCATCTTCAGTAAACTTGAGACTATTACCAATAAGGTTTCCAAGGACTTGATGAAGACGTATAGGATCTCCATATATGAGCATGGAGGGTAAATTGATGTCTTGCACAATTTTGACATTCTTCTTTGTTGGCTTCTCCCGGTTGCTGTACGAGACTGCTCTAACCACTTCGCGGACCATCTCCTCGGGATTGAATGCGATGATGTATAACTTCATTTTATCGGCCTCCATCTTGGAAAAGTCCAATATATCATTAATGACAGTTAACAAAAGATCAGCTGATACCCGGATGGATTCTGCCATCTCCAATTGCTCCTTGTTGAGATTGCTGTCTCTCAGAAGCTCTGAGTTGCCAATTACGCCGTTCAAAGGGGTACGTAACTCATGAGATACGTTTGCGAGGAAAATGTTCTTGGCTTTAGCGGCCTCTTCAGCGATCTTAACATTGCGTTTGGCTTCATTTTCTGCGTCCCTGGCTTTAGCTTCAGCAGCCCTGGCTTGCGCAAGTGCCCTCTTCTGCATATCAATCATTGCGTCGTTCTCTTTGAACGCCTTCTCGAGTTCCTTCATGGCGAGGGCATTGGAGTAGCTGATACCTATTTGATTGACCAGCAACTGCAGCACGGTGATTATTCTGTCTGTAAATGACCCGGGCTCGCCCTCGAGATAAAGTACACCAAGAAGTGGTTTTGCGCCGTGGCATATTGGTATTGCAACGACAGCTTTGCTCGTTGGGTTCTTATGTAGCCAGGAATCTGCAACATTACCGAACCTCTCATCGGTGACGAGATCAGAGATGAAAACAACTTCGCGGAACCGCGTGCAGTAGAGAATAACGTTTTCTGCAACTCGAGACGTGCCAATGAGTGGCAGTCCAGGCATATGAGCCGTTGCGCCCTTTTCCGGGTCACCGCTGGCGGCGATGCACCAAGTGCTGTTGTCCTTATCCTCCTCATCTTGAACGACAATCGCCGCTTGCGTGACGGATCCTCCGCATGTCTGCAATATGACGTCGCACATTGTCTTCAGCAACACGTCGACTCGCAAAACGGATGAGATAACCTGTGATGAAACCAAAATAGCGTGTAAATCAATCATATCGAGTGCCGGAAGACCAACGCCAGGTTCTGTTTGCGTTGTTGAACCACGCCATGCTGCCATTCGAGTTTCTTTTGAGTCTTCAGTTGCGGGCTGCACCGCTTGACGAACATCTTCGCCCTCTGGTGTGTATGTGACGGATGTGGAGTCACCAGCGAAGTCTGTTTGAACGGCTGCTTCGATAGACCGAGGATTTGGCGTAGGACTATGAAGCAGAAGTACGTGATCCTCTTCGATGGCGTGGGCGATGCCTAGTGCCCCAAACTGTCTCCAGAGAGATATGGACTCCTTCAGCACTGCCGTTGCTGACCGCCTTGCCGATTGTCTGATGAAGAACCCAGCCATCAAGTAATTTCCAAGAGCTTCCTCAAATGTAAAACCATACTCCGAAGCATGGTCCAGGCCCGCCTCATATAGGCGAATGGCGGAACCATGCTCTCTACTAAGCTCCGCAATCTGGGCATCCAGAAACTTTGACCATGCAAGATAGTTGACGTTGGACACTACCTCCCAATCTTTGATCTTTTGGCTGAACATCTTGGTCTGGGCAATAGCATCTTCAATGTCGTCTTGCATGCTCGCCATATCCGTTCGCGGGTCTACCAGCTTTTGTAGGACGAGCCCTGCTCGTGCTAATCCATAAAAGACTAGGACGACCCGAGTGTTGCGAGCTGACCAGATCAAGTCAAGCTTGTCCAGGCATCTGCGTCCGACCTCACAAGCTTCTTCGTAATGGCCGTAAAGGTACAAGGGGATGATCTCTAAGGTTTCATAAAATAGAACCGATCTACCGCCGTTATTTGTATAGCCATTAAGCCAAGCTTTGTAAACCATCGAGTCGTGTTGATCATCAGACATCACACCCTTCGGGTCGTTTGTATTTGTCTTTCCTTGAAGTGACCGGCATACTTGCCTTACTGATATTAATAAAGTTCCACCCCTAGTATCCTGATGCCAACCAGGAACTTCCTCGCAACAGTATTGGCATACAGACTCGAGGTCAGCGATGTTATCACTTGCAAATAACTTCATCTGCACCGCAAAGCCGAAGCTAAGGATTATCGAAGCCCGGTCTCCAGCACTGGCGGCATAGTCGAGAGACTGGTCGCAGAAAGTGACCGATACACAAAGCGGAGTGTTTATATGGCTGATAAACGTCAAGTAGGCCATGTGTCCACGAGCAACAGACGAAGGGTCGCGATAGGTGTCGAGGAGCTCTGAGCATTGGTTGCCAAGTTCCGAGGCCAAGTTTAACATATTGAATCTCGATACTGCAATCATGGCCAAATACAAAAATGCCATGCTGGACTGGAGTATTGGCCCCTCTCTTAGGTGCATGTCCATCATTGCTAACGAGAGGTTGTAGAATTCGAGAGCGTCGCTCCACCATGCAGCTTGAACAGCATCCCCGAGAAGAACGCCGGAAGTCATTTGCTGGGGTCGGTCCCCCAATGGGGAATTAGACGCTTCCGTACGGCCCATGGCCGTAATCCTCTGGGAAAGCTCCAGAAAAGTGGCATCACATTTCTCATACGTCGGCTGGGGATCAAAGTGGACATCTAATTGCCGTAGACTTCGCTTCAGAGTGGCCAGCGCTGAGACAGCGTCACCACCTTGGAATTGAATACGTGAGTACAATAAGGCGGCAGCACCTTTATCATCGGCCGTTGTAGCGTTTTTAGCCACAGTATCTGTCAATTCCTGAGCTGCTTCGTGGTTGCCCATGAAGACATAGCACTCTGCAGCTCGGAGATGCAGCTGAAGTGTTTCATCATAATGTACGTCCTCTTTTCCTTCAGTCCAAGGATCTGGTTGAAGAAGCGATATGGCACGGAGGTAATATTTGACCGCGGTTGGCTTTGCCCCATTTTCCACGGCCGTTGCTGCACACTCTATGAGATATTTTCGAAATGGGTAGCGATGCCTAACCCGGCGCTTGATAATGTCAACAGACTCGCAAATATGGGAAGCGGTGTTATCCCTCGCCTTTATCCCGGCGCCGAACCGCGTCATGAGGGTTTGCGCTATGATGAAATGCATACTGCGGACGTTGCACTCCTTCAGAGACTGAATATTCTAAGTTGTTAGCGAGGATCGCTTTCATATGTTCTGTAAGGGCACATGTTTAAGACAGAGACTTCGTGATAATATGTTAACTTACCGCTGCTGCTTGAACATATCTATCATGAGCGAACCGAAATCGGTCATCCGTCTCTCCCTGAACAATGATGCACGCATTGACCGCCGCCTGTAGTCCCGCTACGGCATCTCGCTTCGAGAACACCGTGCGCTGCTTGACATCTTGCGTATTGGTGCTTTCATCATCGACATCATCATCATCATCATCATCGTGATCGTCAACATGACCAAACTCGCCGCTCATTAGTTGACAGACCAGGTCGAACGAAAAGGAATTGCCTAATAATGCCGCCCACGCCAATATCCCACGCGATGCTGGCGGTAGTTCATTCAAACGACGGGTAATGAAGTCACTGTTTAAAACATCATGACCATGCTCACTCTTGAACTGCTCGAAAAGCCGGTCCAGGTCGTAGAGCCAGCGGCTCTCGCGATAATCGTACCATATGCACTTTTGACGGTAGCATGCATTGAGCATCTCCCGCATGTAGAATGGATTGCCTGCTGTTTTGGACTGAAGAATGAGCGCCAAAGGAGCTACGTCCCCTGGGGGACGACAAAGCGTGTAACCAACATATTGTACAATTTCATCATCGGTCAAGGGAGATAAGACGATTCTGGTTACTTTGGAATAGTTGGACGTCAGTGATTCTAGGGTATCTTAGTTTAACACGTTGAAGGTCAGAATACCAAATATAAAGTCTTACCTTCGTTTTCTACCGGATGCAGTATCTTGTGTAACTTTTCTGGGGCCAATTCTTCGGGGCGATAAGTTACGATGAGGACCATCTTGAGCCTCGCAGCAACTACTTGTGTAATTAATTCCATCGATTCATCATCAGCGAATTGCAGATCATCAAGACATAAAGAGATGAAATGGTGAGTTGCGAAGATTCTGAGAATGTCTAGGAAAGTATTCATGAAGCGGATTGTCTTCGTAGAGATGCCAGTGCGTACGTAGTCATGCGAGCTCTGTGATGGTACATGAGGGCTGCGCGGCAGTGAACTTGCTGGAGAGCTTCCGGAAGAGCCTCGTCTCCTCAAAGATAATAGACTGTTGCGTGAGCTGGAGGAACTTTGTATCGAGGACACCGATTTTGCAATGTTAGGTTCTGGAGGACCGAAGAGAAACTCGGGTAGCCCAAGTATCTGATGAAGACTCGGCCATAGAGGTCGAACGTAATCCTTGAGACTTGTATGGAGAGCCGTATCAGTATTTCTCTCGCCCCACACTTGCCTAAATAATGATGATACCAGTTTCAGTAGCGGTGCAAATGCGGTGCGCCTGGCAGTGTCGAACTTTGCCGTGGCACAATATCCTCTTCTCCTCGCTTCCACAAGAACCTGTTGCACAAGGAAGCTCTTTCCGAGGCCCCCAGCTCCTTCAATTGTGACGATTTCACAATAGCCCCTTCTTCGATATTTCGATGAGTCAAGCCGTTTCGAGAGTCTACTTGAGCTCTCGCTGGTCCCTTGTTTCGACGAAACTTGTTGTTCGCTGACGTTATCTGTTCTACTCTTGGTTTCAACAGATAAAGAAGGGTATCTTTCCCATGTCTTTGGCGATCGACTTGTGGAATGGACTGATTTGCCCGAAATGCCTGACGAAAAAGTATCTTCTGAGACGGTCTGGGAGTCGGTCCCGTTGAGTGATGGTTGAACATCATGCGAAGACTGCCTCGGCCCTCCAGAGTTGGCCTGCGTAAACGAATTGCTTAGAATGTTCCCGCCCTCGACAGAGAGCTCACTCTCGGTAGACGCATCGATTGTTTCCAGCAGATCGCTAGCACGGACGGAGGCATCTGAAGAATGAGAGATGTTGTATCTTTTCTCTAGAGCTTGAGATCTTGAAACCCGTTCAATGACCTTGACGATTTCCGCCTTCTCTTTATCACGTCCAACCATGGCCGTAGGAAGCATAAAATAAGATGACACATCCTTTGAGGCGACAGTCCAACTCTTCAAGGCTTCTTGGTCACCAACTTCGAGCAACTTCTGAACGGATTGGAGGTCATACCTGAGACCACTGGCGGAGTTGTACCTATCCGGAATATGTTTGGACGTACATTTCTGGATAATACGCCCAACAGCCTCAGGAACATCGTTCCTGATGTTTGACACCATCTGTATCCGACGGTTCAGCACACACTGCACGATATCCAGCGGTGTGGCGCCAGGGAAGGCGGGCTGTTGTGTGAGAAGCATCCAGAACAGGACACCCAGTGAGTAGATATCAGTCCGAGTATCTGGCTCGGCGGGCATCCGTCCTGTTTGTTCCGGGCTAATATAGACGAGTTTGTTCTTTGCTCCGAGCTCCTTAGAAAGCGTCGACCATCCCGTACTGGTAAGTCCATGCTCGAAGGAGCGCAAGCCAGAGCCAAAACTAACTAGCTTGACTTGACTGGTTTTTATATTATAATGGAAGGCATCGGCCCTGATCTCTCCATGCACTATTCCCTGACGATGATGCAGAAGCTCCAAACATTGGGTGGCACCAATCGCAAAGTCCAGGAAGTACATCAGACTGATGGGGGGATCAAGATGGAATTCATGCTGACGATATGCCTCCAATCGATCGTCGACTTTTCTGGCATAATAAAACGCGGGGCCCAAGTCCAGAGCCTGGAAGAGATAGTTGGGGCCGAGGTGCTCAAAAATCGCAATGATGATAGGACCACGATCGCTGGACTGCGGGCTGAGGCGGAGCAAGTCGATGGGCTTTGCGTTATGCAGTCCTTTAGGGTCAGCAGTAGCGATGAGGATCTTGGCTGTTTGGAAGGCTCGCTCTTCACGTAGGACATGGTAGGAAACTCGGGCCACAACCGGTTGTTCGTCAAAGCCGAAGGGCGCATCGAAGACCGATGTGGCGGAGACGGCGGGAGGTGAAGTAGCTAAACGGTCGCTACTGCCGTCGCTCTTGGCGTCGCTCCTGGGCCCAGGAAAAAGCTGAGGTTCGAGCGGTAGGCTGCGGTTCGGACTCAGCCGTGGAAAGGTAGATGTACTCTGTAAAGTCTGTATAGGGGTGGTTGTGGTAGTAGAATGCTGATGAGAGACGAAGCGAGTGCCGAAAAAATGCCTAAGGTAGACGAAGCGTATTAGCATCAGTATCAGCATTGGCAAGTCATGAGAGACGAGGATGTCTTCAAGTACCAGTTGTCATAGCTCGAATGGACAGGCCGGATCGATTCGTTCCACGAGTAGCCAGCCAGTTGTTTTAGACGTTCGAAGATGCGGGCGGGCGGATCAAGCTGCTCGTCTAGCAAAGCGGCGGCGCCGTCCATCATGCTGTGTCGCAGTGAGACATAGGACCGAGCCACGCACACGGAGCTCGATGTCTCGACTGGTTCGCGGATGGCGGGGAGGTAAGGAGAAGCGGGAGGGCGAGGGCAAGGGCGAGAGCGAGGTTGAGGTCGAGGTCGAGGTCGAGGTCGCGCGTGGTCAAGGTGTTGACGGTGACGGTGCTGGTGGTACGATGCTCCTCATGGTGGCCGCTATCTTCGTCGAGTAGTCTCGTCTGAAGGTGTGCCCTGCTGTCTTCGTAGGCCGGAGGAAACAACAACGCAACGACGCTACAGTGATGGCGCAGAATGTGCGATGGGTGATGGGCGATGGTTGATCTGCGCTGCCAGCCAGCTAGCCTGCTACTGCCGTAGGGGCCTCCTCTAAAAGGTAAGAGTCAATGTTGCATGCTATGTAGTGTATACACGACAGAGCTAGCAGGCCCTAGCCCGGTTTTTTTGGGATTCGTAGGCTCACACTTGTCTGTCCTTTCCTGCAGAGAGGGTGAAAAAACCTATGGAGCCATCTACGTATGCGGCTGCAACTGAACTCGTAGCAGCCGAGAAATAATCATACCAACCAAATCACCTGACGTAGCATACCTACATATACCTAGGCAAGTAGGTAGTTGTATATATACATACATCTGTACCGGCAAACAAGAGAGGGCAAAAGTAAACGAAAAAGACTCTCGCTACATGTACTAACTAGTATTCTGTTCTAATTGCACTAACGCTTTGAACCCCGCCAAAAAAACAACTTGAACCACCAGACCTATCTGATACTTAGCTGGTTAGACAGGTCCACGTACCGGGATACTATGTATGTATGTACATGTAGGTATGTGACTTGAAGCTTAAGTATGTGCATATATCTTGGACCTGTGCATGTGCGCCGTTACAGTAGGTACTTGTGTGTGTTGGCGCGACCGACCTGTTCGCAAATGTAGATGGTGTCATGGTTCCTGACTAGAGGATATCCAGAATTGTAGAATTGCCACCCACCTACAGATCGCTCTTGTAAAATACCATTCTAATTTCGAGGCCCCCAGGCGGTTTTGCGCGATGGCTTTGCTTTAATGGGGATTGCGGCCACGGCTTGGCAACCACCTTTCAGCACGGCCCATGCCATGACTGGGCGAATGATGTAATAGTGCAGCCGGCAACAAGGGGTCCGAATAGGAACTACTCAGTTCAGAGAACTGCCCCTGTCAGATATTCTTGGCACGCTAACCAGCGACCCCACCACGTAACTAGGTAGGTAGTTACTTAGAAAGTATCTCATCTTTACACCAAAACTTCGGTGCGAGAGCCAGATTCTAGCTCGTGCGTTACCTTGTCCTAAGCGTCGCAAATGCTGAAAGATATCTATAAGCGGAATATTCGTTGAGTGGTACTCTACAAGTCTCCTGCCTAATCAATATTGGGTACTTTCACATCGCCTGTTAATGAGAAACGGGCGTATGCTCTTAACGTTAAGGAACGCAAGAGCTAGCGCTAATCAATCCCAATGGGTTGCTTTGTTCAAAAGGGCGGTCAGTAATTCCAACTGTCGCCACTTTGCAAATTGTTGGCCTTTCGTAACGAAGGGACGGTTTCAAAAATACTGCGACTCTATATCTATTTTTATATTCTTGTCTACTGATGCAAGATAGGTGGCGAGACGCCTTTTAGTGTCTCGTTACGAAATTTTAAACCAGCAAAACCCGACATTTCATCTACTTTCGCTCCGTACCCCGGCCATGTTGCCTCATTAAATCCCATAGTACCTCGTTGAACTTTGCAAAGCGCCAGTTCCAAACTGGCTAAAGCGCTCATGCTCGTAAAATGCACACACAAGTTGTCGATCTATTTCGCCCGTGTGGGAAGTTTGGCCGACAGAGGGCCTTGGTTGAGACGGCGCTCAGTGTTCTGCCGGCTGTTGACAAAGTCGGGGTAGTTCAGGGTCAGCTCAACGGCACCGGTGGCGATATTGTCCGCTGCCTCCACGCCCAGCATGAATGAATGGTCCTGGTTACCGACCTCATATCTCCAGCTGCCGAAACGGCCACGGGACCAGATATCAAGGTCCTGCAGCTTAGGAAGAAGCTGCTTTAACACACCTTCACGCTCGAGGGATGGTGTGGGGTATCCGTGGTCAAACTTTCTGTGGTAGGTCGAGACAATCTCATCTTCGGGCTTAATCATCTCAGTGTTGACAAGACCCTGGATAGTGTCCCTCAACATATTTGCCTCATCTACAGGCTTCATGCCTGATTGGGAAACTTCCAGCATAATGGACCAGTATGGGCCTTCCTTGGGTTCACTGCTCGAGGGCTTGCTGCCATTTCCGAGGGAAATAGTGGGCAGCTTGACATCAGCCTGAGGCTGGTTGTAGGGCGAGTAGTTAGAGAAAATAGTAGCCCGGTAGAAATTGCAGTTGTCTTCAGGGAAGTAAAGCTATACTCTGTTAGTCCAAGCATATCGTCGCGTTGGCGGGAACGGACTTACCCAGCACTTGTCACCAATGCGCTCAGGGCGCTCACCACGGATACCCACGCCGATAACATGAGTAGAAGAATAGTAGAGACCCTTGCTCAGGGAAACAAGTTCCTGGTTACCCATTTTTTCGACTAACTGGTCAACATTCATGGTCGTGATGAGCTTGTTGTAACCAATCGTTTTGCCGTCTGCCATTGTAGCAATCTTCTTCTCGGCGTCAATTTTGGTGACTGTACCCTTCTTGCCGAACCGCTTGTTCTCGTCGGGTAGAGTTTTGGCGACGGCGATCCAGATACCTCCAGTGCCATCACGGGTAGGGAAACGGAAGGTAGCATTGGGACCCCAGTTGCCGGCGACTTTGCCAAGAATAGTATTCTTGACCACGGTCTTGACATCGGGTGCGGCAACACGCTCACCGAGCCATTGGCATTGCATCTGGACGCCATGTTAGAGAACGAGAACCATGCAATTCCAGTAGACTACACAAACCTTCGTTGTGGGAACAGCCCAGACTTTGTAGTTGTATGGTCTCATGAAGATATCCGCAATGCCCGTTCCCATCATACGCACGATCCACTCATCGAAGTCCTTCGGCTTCGTGGTGGCGACACGAGCTTCCATAGCGGCATCAATTACACCGTCTATGCACTTGGCTTGGTCGTCCTTAGGCAACATGGAGATGTTGTTTTGGAAAGGGTATGGGACCCAGAGACCCTTGTAACGGACATAGGAAATGCGCTGGTGCGTGCCCCAGTCATCATCCTTTGGAAGGGCTTCGTCGATGCAGTCGTCGAAGTACTTGTAGTGCGAGAAGATAACGTGGCCACTACAGAACAATTGCGTTAGCTGTGAGCACTATGTAGAAGTATGTGAATATTATCTTAGCACATAGGCCATTGCCTCCGACGGCAACTCGTGACTAGACGCCAGCGTTGCAATCGTGTGCGAATGGTGTATATGTCCACGATAGAATCACTCACCCAACATCATATAACTAGAAGGAACCCCGGTTAGCAGTTATTGAGCCAGCAGTAGAAGACGCTACTCACGAAACCCTCAGGTGTAACATCCGTCGAGGCCAAACCTCCAGCTTTCTCATCTGAATCAACAATAAGCCATGACAGAGTATCCTGCTCAAATATTAGCCCATGTTGCACAATCTCTTTTTCTCTGTCTGAGGAGGCGGTGTGTGAAGCATACGAGTTGGTTGAGTCGCTTGGCTGCTCCCAGGCCCGTAGGGCCCATGCCAATCACGAGGACGTCTACTTGCTCCGAAGCCATGATGTCTGAAGTCTAAAATATATGACCGGTGTCTCTATACAAGTGTATAACAAAACGAAGAAACGAGAAGTTTAGAGCATTGGAAGAATAAAGCTTCATGTGGGAAGGGGAGAAGCAGCTCTTTTTGGGGCACTTAGGGGGCATTGGGGGGGGAGGGGCAAACCCGCACCCATTGGAAGTCTATGTGGGGCTATAATTGTTGGCGGGCATCCTAGTCTAATGTAGTACCCCGTTTCCTCCAGTGTCGAGACTCTTGTAGGGGGTCTAATCACAATTTAATCTTCGCTATCAATACATACTACTATTAACTACTAGTGCAGATACTACACTACTTACCCAAGTAATCAACACAGTTAATTTAAATAACGATCTCTCGTTTGATTAGCATCGTGTTGCCGTGCTTACTGCTGAATCTGATATGTGTAGCCCAGGTAACGAGATGCGATTGTGGGTAATGCAAACTGTAGGTAGCTTACCCGATTTGGCAAAGCCCTATACCTAAATGTCACCTACAAACATGGTGCCACGCTTGCTGGTGATAGGTGGCGATGCTTGAGATACACACACACACACACACACAGCACATTGGCAGCAATAAAATTTTGTCTAGCTGTAGATACTACAAACACGATTCTGATTCCGTGTTGCTAATGTTAAATTCTTCACCCGTCTTGCAAAGCTAAGTAAGAGCAATCCTGGTTTGCCCCTCTTCTTTAGCACTTAAACGTGAATAGACCACGATCCAAACAACAAGACGCCTTTTCGCCACAACTCCCATCTAGCAACCGTGTATTTTTCAAATCATTTTCGGGTGATGATCATGGGGGCAGAACGGTGTTCTTGCTGTCAACCATTGGTAAGACAGCTGCCCTAGAAATTCTGTGTGCCTTGTCAGGGGAATACCGATGGCGTATAAGGGGGAATCGTAAAACTATGGAAACTGATGATCAGGGGGGGCGGCCGCACACCGCCAGCGACATGTGAAATATGTTCATTCCTCTATCTGATAGGAGCACGGACGACTGTACTGCCCGGGCAATTTCAGAATTTAAGATTAACACGTGCACATGAAATGCTAGTACGCGTCAACACCACCCACACCAGATTGATGCATCTGGCTATCTTGGCTTGGGCAGACTTGGGGTTCAATGAATCGACGGCGCGGATCTCCTAATGTTGGTGTAGCTGAAGTTCTGCGCCTATCTTGTAGTGTATCGACACGGCACCACCCTGACTAGATGGCACGCCGGCCGGGCACTAGCAGGAGTCGTAGCCGAAATCTTGCTGGGACAACCCGTACAAAGTTTGTACGGCACTAACACAAATCAAAAGTTGGTCATCATTTTAGTCATGTAGGTAACAAGCCTATACCTCGATGCTAATGTAGGTATAACAGGACTATAGGCATGTCTAGTTTTCTTATTGAATGGTTGGGATCGACGCAAGCCTTGACAGGTTGGCGAACAACACATCAACCGAATTGCGGTATCGATCATCAAAGCTCTTATCACGGTCTTATCCGTAAACCCTTGTCCTTCTGCCCTGTCTTCTCATCACAGCTACAATTACCATATGGAGTAACAATAGTGTAGTTTTCATCTCGTTCTTCTGTGTAGCCCACCTACAAAAGCCAAGGTGGCTTGCAAGGTCGAGAATCCCATCCATCCACTTAATAGCACGGTAGATGAGATGATGCAAGAATCCTTGCTGTATACACTACAGTGCATCTTGTACCATGGAAGTGGTGGACAACATGGTTGACACGCTATTCACCCAAAACAGTACTTACTATGTACAAAAGCCTTTCCCCCCCTTCTTCATGGACAGAAGATGTTGAGCTTTACTCCAGTTCATTTCTAAGAGATATCCAAGCAGCACAATGCTTCATAATTGCTTAGTGGTTAATAAATACAACAACTTATGAAATTACCTCCTTGGAGACACGAGATACCTTGGACCTTTGTCATTGATTTCAGATTCCACTGTAACGTACTGTCGAGTGATACTGCAGCTGGTGGCTCCGTAGAATAAGAGATCATCTAGATCTGCAAGACGGATTCGGACAAACTTGATTGTTTCAGGTTGATACCTAGCGTACCTCCGACGGCTGCCAACAGCGGACCCTTACCCAATTGTGTCAAACCCTCTTGTAACAGACAAGCGTGCAGTGGAGTAGTATCTGCACTGTGCTCCATTTCTGGCCTTGACGAGCAAACAGATTCGAGTCAGTACAACCAGACTGCATGATTCCGTCAACTGGCGCGCTGTGTGAATGAGCCAACACGTTGTCATAAAAGCCTGAGCGACTTCTTGACAGCTCGGAAGAAAACCTGCAGCCGACGTTATAGATATAAACAGCGGCGGTATCACCAGAATATCAAGCGCCGAGACCTAGCTGTTGGTTGGTACACGACATGAGGCCTGAGCAGAAGCCTGAGTATATAGCAGCACCATCGGAAAACGACAGTATCATGTACTTGGATCTTGGCAGCCCGGACGTATTTAAAAGGCAAGATGACCAGGAAGTTGCGGACCCTGAATGGCAAATCTCAAAGGGTTACTAGGTACTAGGTACTAATAAACTCCGTTTGACTAGAATCCGCTGCTTGTCATTTATCGGGCCGTGTAAAGGCGTTGTCTCGGTTTGCTGGGCGTGCAGGGAGGTGCAGGGACTTCGGGAGGCTCCTATCTGAAACACCTCCGGCTACGTCATTTTAAGGGTTTCCGTTCTCTTCTGCCGGTACTAATATCTCGCGTGTCCCGGTTCAATAAATTCTCCAGGTCGTACAAAACCTCGTTTCATACAACTGGTATATAATCTGGTGTGGCCGTAGCTGTCAACAAGTTAATACACCGTGGTCGAGACGTAGTGTCGTTAAGCAAAGGTCTGCATGAAAGAGAATAGCATAGGTACTACATCATAGACTAACTACCTGGGTAACACGTCCTAGAATACTATCATAGGCCTGGGACGAGGAATACAACAGCTGTCTACCTAGTTAGTAGGTAGGTACTATTCAGTTTGATGGTGGCTCTGACATGCACGGGGTCCGGTTGGCTTGTCCCATAGGCTGCTTTTGTAGCCCTGTAAAGGAATACCGTATCCTTATCATGTGGCTGAATGTAGGTAAGAATACCTAGTTGGTAGTGGCACGCCGGTTCTACCTTTCCCATAACAGCCGCTGATCAAATCCAATCCGATACTGTACTATCCCAAGGTAGGACTTGTGGAGATTCTTTGACGCTTGAGCAAGATATTAATTATACACTGCATCTGAGGAAGCTTACTATGTAGGTTAATCACAACTTCCTTTAAATAGACTAAGGCAGGCTGAAGGGGGCGGGTGAATACAGGTTGCCAATGAGCTCCGCATACCTAAGGATAGTTAATACAGTGCGAATTATATCAGTGATGCAGAAAACACGGTACGTGACACGGTCCCAAACTGTACACCATTGCCTGTATCTTACTGCGCCTCTTAAAGCCTCTTTTGTTAAATTCGTACAGTAGGTACCTAGGTAGGTGCCAAGCCTGTTGTTCGCCCAGCCTAGGTACTAAACTTGCTGCCTGGCTTGTCTTTCTTTTTCTTAGGTACTACTTTCTCACCACGACGGTCTCGACATAGAACCTGTCACTTGTAATCAACCTCGCCTTGTCACTCGTTCTTTAAGTTCGGCGAACATCTTCGTTTTCCTCCCTCTATCCCTCCCTCCTTCCAACCAACCAACACTCTTCGTCCTCGATCGCCATGGCTGACGAGAAGAGCCGCGTGTCCGGCGAGAGCCCGCGAGAGGCTAAGGGCCCTCTGCTGCCCACGTCTACTGTCGACGCCGCTGTCGCCGAGAAGACACAACCCGCCAAGCCGGTCTTTCACCCAGCCCTCTATGTTGTGTATGTTCGAATCGCACTCTGTAAATCTCTCTAGGCGCTTGCTGACAGCGACCGACCGATACAGTACCTGGATCAGTCTTTCGTCCTCGGTTATCCTGTTCAACAAATGGATCCTCGACAGTCTAGACTTCCGTAAGCGACGGCAATGCTGAGAATTGGCGATGAAAGAGTCTCTGACCGTTGCCAGGTTATCCTGTCATCTTGACAACCTACCACTTGTCCTTCGCCACAGTCGCTACCCAGTTGATGGCCCGTTACACCACGCTGCTCGACGGCCGCAAGTCTGTTAAGATGACAGGGCGCGTCTACTTGCGCGCTATTGTTCCCATCGGTATCTTCTTCAGCTTAAGTCTGATCTGCGGAAACTTAACCTACCTTTATCTCAGTGTCGCCTTCATTCAGATGATCAAGGTATGGGAAATCTGAAATAGAAACAACCAGTTACAATGCTAACTAAGGTGTGCGTTAGGCCACTACCCCTGTCGCCGTGCTTTTGTCGAGCTGGGCAATGGGCATTGCTCCTGTGAACCTAAGGCAACTCGCGAATGTCTCAGCTATCGTGGTTGGCGTTGTCATCGCTTCGTTCGGCGAGATTAAGTTTGTTTGGATCGGCTTCCTATACCAACTTGGAGGTGTTGTATTCGAGGCTATCCGCCTTAACTTGGTGCAGGCTCTCCTCAGTTCTGCTGAATACAAGATGGACCCTCTTGTCTCGCTTTACTACTTTGCGCCCATTTGCGCAGCCATGAATGGTGTGGTTGCCCTGATCTGGGAAGTGCCCCGAGTTTCTCTGGGTGAAGTCTACAACGTTGGTCTGGTGACCTTCTTTTTGAATGGTCTTTGCGCATTCCTCCTCAACGTTTCAGTTGTGTTCCTGGTAAGTGTACAAGAGGCGTCACTCTAACCTGCACCTGAGCTAATTCTCGACTGTAGATTGGCAAGACATCTGCTGTCATCATGACACTTTGCGGTGTCCTCAAGGATGTTCTACTCGTCCTTGCGTCTATGGCTATCTGGGCTACACCCATTTCTGGCCTTCAGGCCTTTGGATATAGTATTGCTTTGAGTGGTATGATCTACTACAAGCTTGGTGGTGACACCCTCAAAGGCTACGCTGGCGATGCTGGCCGCCAGTGGGCTGAATTTGGCTCTGCCCGCCCAGCCCTTCGCAAGGTGATTATTGTCGGTGCAGGTGTATTGTTCGTCTTCATCTTGTTCGGCGGTTTAGCTCCCACATACGCCCCTGACTACGACCCGTCCCAGTACATAAGTAACGCCGCCGAGAAGCTGGGTGTATCGTCATAACCAGACAGCTTATTAAAACGGTCGAACTTCAATTCAGCCCTCGGTCATCGCAAGGGCTGTCAGCTTCAGCCATCACTATGGCGCATATGTCGAGAGAGGAAGAAAGTGAACATGAAACCCTCTTCATTTCGGCAACATTCTGGGCTTCCGCTCAGCAGGTTTCACTACCAATATATTGGAGACGTATAATTCCAATTGACTACAACAGACAGGGGCATCATTAAGAAGGGCAGGGTCGCATCGTGTACGAATTATAGAACGGCGAAACGGCGTCATAACTAGGGATTTGGTTGGTTCCGATACATTATGAAGCTCATGTATTCCAGACACCTGTAGGAATTAGATCTGGTTGATGAACAAGAATTGATGGGGGCTAGCCCCTCAATAATATCACTCTCTTACCTATATATGTCTTGAAGCGTCACAAGATTTCTGTGCATCTTTGCCTTTTTTTCTTTCTCTTCCTAACCATCATACTGCCCAAAACATTGATTTCATTTACCGAGGAAACAAATCCTACGATTGTATTAGCGGTGACCTTAAGCTTGTCTTGTAGTCTGGGCAATGACAGCTATGCGCTTCGATAACGAAGGTACAGACAACGGCGTGTAACTCAATCACTGCACGTTGGGCAGTTTAAGTATCCAAACATGCCATTAAGGAATGCATGGCGTTGTTGGATATTGTACGAGCATCGCACGCAAAGTGTCGCCAACGTCCGAAATTCATACCTAACAAGTACACAAATTTGAGTTGGCAGATATATTTAGCTCATCTGCGAATGGCAAGAGTAAGGTCTCGCTAATTTTGGCTAGGATACAATCACGGCGTCACTTGCTAAAGAGAACAAGTGGAGAAGTACAATTCTTCATCTGGCTTCTCACTATTCGGTCTCGGTGCTATTCTTGTTCTCTCTCTCACATGATATCGTCATTCCTCACTGGGCAGGGTCTAGCACACACAGCCAAGTGGTCTCGGTAAGAAAGCACAGGGACACTTTAATACGGTGTTTTAGTTTCTCTTTTTGTTTCGTTGTCCCTAAATGCAATTGCCATTTGTGATGCATGTGAATGTACATCCCGTACCAGACCAGACCCTTCTCCATTTCCCAGCTTTCCCCCTTTCACCGAAAAAGACCGAACGCGCGGAAGGCAGATGACGCAGAGGTGGCGATTAGCTCAAAATCCTACATGCAAGAGTTTGGTTAGTTGTGTTTTTTTTTCTTTGTAGTGATCGGGAGGTCTGGACGTACGGAGAGGAGTGAAGAACCATCTGTTCTTGCCGCTGGTGTAGCGCTCCTCGAGGACCTTCTTGACGTTCTTCTTGGCGTCCTCACGTTGGCTGACCTCCTTGAAGGTCTCGGCCGTCAGGGCACCCTTCAGTCCCTCCAGCTCGAGTGTGTATCGTGTGGGCATCAGGTGGTTGTAGTTGATGGCCTTGACGAAGGGCTTGATCTTGGACCGCTTCTCCTGGCGCGTCTTGGACATGCGCCGTGTGACCTTGGCGGGGTACCGCTCGATACCGGCGACCAGAGCGTGGCCGAAGGGGTGTGCCTTGTTACCGCTGTCGACGGGCTGGATGATGACGACCTGGAGGTGAAGGAGTAATGTTAGAACAGGAACGAGAACGAGCGCCTTCGACGTGGTGATTTAAACTGTGCAAGGATGGTAGAGCCGGTGGGTTTGTCGTTGTTCGCCTTCGTTGTCAAGGTCGTAGTATCGCCGAAGCAATTTCGAACTTTTTCGATAATTTCCTATCACACCCAAATGTCGTCCCCAACTCGGCGTGTTCGGTGCATTGATTGACATGAGTGCAGAACAAACGTACCTTCTTGCCGGCATAGCGGCCGCGAGTGATTATGGCAACTCGGCCAACCTTGAGGAACTTCATTTTCAGTTCGCTGTGGTGATGTTGTGGTTAGTCTGGTCGTCGTCCGGGAGGTCGAGGGTCGTAGAGGAATGGGGAGCTTCAAGTTGCGAAAATGGTGGTGGGTGCAATTGACCGAGATTTTGCCTTTACTGTGGGGTCACAGAATTTCTGGTGTGTGGCTTGATTGCCGAGAGGGCGCGCACTTAGGTGCATAAGCTGCTTAGTGTAAAATGTTCTTCTGCATGGGTGCATATCCAGTCTATCCCCCAAAATATTACTATAAAGAGTCTTTAGTTGGTCGGGCAGTCAACTCCAAGGCTGTCTGTCGTTAACTCCACGAACTACTAGTTAGATTACATTTACCAACCAACTCTTTAATGTTTACACTGCAATCAGTCGTCTGAAACAGCTGTGCTCTTTAAGCATACGTAAAACGAATACTTTATTTATAATGGCGCCGCCAACTTATATCATATCGCGGGTGGCCGATCCCATCTTCGCTGTAGTGATTGGCTTAGGAGCTGCTGCCCTCCGGATCAACCGCGAAGAAAAGGAGAAGGGCAGAACAACCCAGCAAACCATAGAGTCCGTCAAGACGTAAGTGATTACCCGATTGCGTTCGTACCTTCGAAGCTAATGTCTACTACTCTAAGACGTCTAAGCCTGGCTATCAAAGTAGGCCATTAATACCTCGACGCTATTTACACAGACCGAACAATTACCCAACACAGCAGCCCAGCCAATCGATTGAAAGTCCTCGAAGCAGGCCACTGACGACATACACCTCGGCTTAGAAGTGCCATACTTGTCCTAACGCGGTAATAAATTTAATAGAGAGACATGTGAACTAAAAAACCATATGGTATTTTCATCGAGGCAGGCATTTATGAGTCACCAGGCCGGGTATATCGAAACGGAATATATCCTAAGGTTGGGGAATCATTGTGCGAACGCCGGTCCATATTCCTTCTTCATCGCTTCCCGGACGATCTGTCCACATAGTTTTGCCGTTGGATTGGTGCTCACGGCCAATGCCTTCGCAATTTCATTCCCATATCTTCCCCCTAGAGCAAAATCCCGAGACGCCGCACTTTCAAAATCAAGCTTGGTCCACTTCTCCTCTTTGCGCTCGCCAAGAGAAATGATCACATCTGATCGGATTGACTTGCTTGTCATATAATAAATCGCGGCTCTCTGGGTATGGGCTTGTGATAGGGTATTGCCCGTTGTTGGTGAGATGGGAGCGAAAGAACTCTTTGGGGTCAGGAGGGAAATGGCCTCGTCGAGATCTGATATTGTTGTCAAAGCGGCTTGAAAAATATCGTCCTTCTCAGCATTTGGTATAAGTGCCCTCCAATCGAGCTGCCCCGGTAGGATCATTGTGTCCCCGTACAGTCTTCTCAAGGCTTGCGCTCTGTTGTTTCGAGCACTGGCATATCGAGGGTTCTCTGAGATTAGCCGCCCGAGGTCGTCTACGCATCGACGATAGTCGTTGGTCGGTTGAGTCGACGTCGAAGGTCTAAGTCCAGCAAGTTCCATTTCCAATTGCTGGATAGCCAAGACGATCTCTCGCTCTTTCTGAGAAACGCGCTCATATACCGAGGAATCTGTAACATTGGGATCTTTGGGCAAGTTCGGGTCAACCATGACTGCCGCCATGGGATTGGCTTCTGGATCTTTCATCTTTTCCAGGACGTGAAGGTCCCGGCGGCTGAGAGAACCTTGGGCCATGATGGAATGTATGTCGATTCCTTCGAGGTGAGAAAGTTTCAGATTTGCTTAGAGGCTTATACAAGACTTTAATACAGGCAGTTGGTGTCAGTTTTAGTCGAAAGCAGGGTCGTGATAACAAAAGGTTCAGTAGTACATGATGATCGAAGGCAGTGTGTCCAGATGGATGTTATACGTTTGAGGGCTATTGTTAATGACGAATTGTGTTGATTCTGGAAGGGTCCCTTCGGCCTATAGCGTATCTATCATTGGAATATTAACCACTTCTGCAGCTTCCCATTGATCGGCCCCCCACGACCAGAAGCAAATACTCCCTAGTATATCCGCCCGAAGCCAGTCAGTCGTTCCGGTATGGGTATGGGTGGCGTCGGAAATGGTGCGCATGGTTGTTAAGTACATTGTACCTGGCTAGGGCGGCTATCTTCGGGTCATTGACGTCGTTGTTCCATGAAGGCCGACAATGGCCGCAAGTACCTCACCTCCTTATTTATCTTCAACAGTACGGAGAACTGCCAAACAGATACGTCAATCTGCTTGATTCAAGGTTTGCCATATCCTTTGTTCTCAAGGGCGGGCTACGTCCGTCGTTGACAGCGGGCTTAGTGCGCGGAATTCACGCCGTCCCCATAGTTACCCTCGTTATCCGACCTCCCACGCGGCAAACCGTCAGGAGTTATGTCAATCTTCAAGCATCATACAAGTAATGGTTGCATTGAATGCCAGGCATCGAAGATTTTCCTCCTGTATTATAAATCAATTAGCTCTCTCGAGCCGTTAGCTGTTGTCTGGTACTACTCGTATAATAGAGCACTGTAGTTAATAGCCCGTGTGCTTATAGACCAAGTTCGACTACATCTGCCCTCCCTTACTCCTCAATACCACTTACACACCCAGATTATACCAGTCATGGCTCCTTCAGCAATCATAGACTCTCCTCCGCAGCAGGCTTCCACGACACTGCCGTCTCATGCGGACGAATATGCCGTGCAAGCCGGCGTGCCAGAGTTCCATGGCTACGACCACATCACCTGGTGGGTAGGCAATGCAAAACAAGCCGCCTCATACTATAACGCACTCTTCGGGTTCCGCACAATAGCGTACAAGGGCTTAGAGACTGGAAGTCGGTACTTCACCTCATATGTCGTGGCCAACAATGACGTCCGCTTCGTGTTCACATCACCCATACGCTCCTACACACATCTGCCTGCCGATGAGCCCATATCCGAGCATGAGCTGGCCTTGTTAAAAGAGATGCACGCCCATCTCGAGCGCCACGGCGACGCCGTCAAGGACGTCGCCTTCGACGTCGACGACGTCCAGGCGGTCTACGACCGTGCCATTGCCGGGGCCGACGGCATCGCCATCTCGGTGCAACCACCACGCTTGTCCCGCGACAGCAGCAACAGCAAGGAAGGCGAGGTGATGACGGCCGTGGTCCGCACGTACGGCGACACGACGCACACGCTCATCTCGCGGCGGGGCTACGCGGGGGCCTTCCTGCCCGGGTTCGTCGCGCGGGACCCGGCGCCGTCGTCGGTGGCGCTGCCGGCCATCGACCTGGTGCGCATCGACCACTGCGTGGGCAACCAGGACTGGAACGAGATGGTGACGGCGTGCGCGTTCTACGAGCGGTGCCTGTCGTTCCACCGGTTCTGGAGCGTCGACGACAAGACCATCTGCACCGAGTTCTCGGCGCTCAACAGCATCGTCATGAGCAGCGCCAACGCCGTGGTCAAGATGCCCATCAACGAGCCGGCCCCGGGGAAGAAGAAGTCGCAGATCGAGGAGTTCGTCGTCTTCAACGCCGGCGCCGGCGTCCAGCACATCGCCCTCCTGACCGACGACATCGTCGCCACCGTCTCGGCCATGCGCGCCCGCGGCGTCGAGTTCATCTCGGTCCCGCCCGCCTACTACGACACCCTGCGCCGCCGCCTCAAGACGGAGAGGCGCTCCTGGGACCTCGCCCAGGACCTCGACACCCTCGAGCGCCTCAGCATCCTCATCGACTACGACGAGGCCGGCTACCTCCTCCAGCTCTTCACCAAGCCCGTCATGGACCGCCCCACCGTCTTCGTCGAGATCATCGAGCGCCACGATTTCGAGGGCTTCGGCGCCGGCAACTTCAAGAGCTTGTTCGAGTCCATCGAGCGTGAGCAGGCCCAAAGAGGCAACTTATAGGTTTTGATATGAACCGGACGAATGAGAGAAGGAAGTGAAGAGGAAGATAAGGGAATGAAGAAACACGGTTTGTTTCCGTTATCTCCAATTGGAGTGATAGGATCAATTAAGCGACATGCCTGCCGTCAACATCCGAGAAGCGATGCATCATGACGAGTCAAGGTTTTTTAGTGAGCAAGTAAGAAGGAACATTTACACCCGACTTATGTACATAATATTCAGCGACGAAATATGAATTTCAGGAGAGGGGGATAGTACAGGTTACTAATTGTAACGAAGTACAGAGCATAGCATTATTGAATCAGAAGAATTCTAAGTCAAGACGGACGCAGCATAGAAAATAGATTTTCTCGTCGTCTACGTTGGATGAGTTCGTAATACGTATGTGAATAAACCGTCAACAATGTTGACAGTTGCTGATTCTACCCAAATCGTGCCCAGCTCAACTTTCTAGTATAGTTTACTAAGTCGTGTCTTTTTTCCTTGTCCAGAAATCATCGGATAGAGTCCGCCTACCCCAAACGCCGCGATCATGCCTATGCCGTCCAAATGCTTCCATTTCCTCATCTATTACAATTTCCAGACCGGCATCGCAACCATATGCGATGTCATGCGAGCAACCCGCACTTTCTTTTAAGCTTGAGGGCACCCAGTTAGTGTCTATCATGTGTTCCGTATGCTACAGGGATTACTTGTGGGAGACATGGCGAATTCCGCTTTCACGGATCGATTTCCATTGCCGTACCATTTGCATCGCCGCTTTGCGCCGCGCCTCTCGTGTCACTCTGGCATCCGGGGCAATTATGCAGGACCTCATGCGCGAACAGATCGCAGTCAATGCAGAAATGATTACCGCAGACCTCGCATGCGTAGCGGCCGGACTCACTAAGGCCTTTGACAGTAGGCCGGTCTGATTTTTCTTGTCCCTTGCTACCGCCGCTTCGCCCTGGTACCTCAGGGAAGGGCGTTAAGCACGAATAGCAGGACTTGGATCGTTTCGCTTCGGACCACGGCACGTCGACCCAATTCCGCAACGGAAATAAGTGGTGGTATGATCTCGCCAAGTGTGTGGAGAGGATGAGCGTAAGCCCGCACCCAGGACACTCCGCCGGTAGCCGACAGACACGGGCGCCGCACCGCGTACATCCGTAGCCTTCGCGTGTCGGCCTGTGGTGACAGGCGCAATAGTTGGTGGTCTCGGGCGCGGCGAGCGTGCGCGACGGAAACCCCATCATTAATAAACTAGCGGTGCTCTGCTCTTTTGTACGCGTGATAGGCGGCGTCGTGATCTCCAGTAGTAGATCTCGAAAGTTTTGTTCGTGTAAGGCGATATTGTAGCCCGATGTATCACCCCCATTGGTCTTCGAGCATAGCTCCTCGCAGATAGCTACCTGCGCAGCCAATCCCACTATGGACACTCGTATCCGATCTTTTATGAGTGATTGAAGCGTGTCGTGAATGTCACCCGGATCGCTCGACATTAGCGCACCATAGACTATTAGAACCTCACGTGTACCGTGGGTAGGAGTGTGACTATATATCATCATGTAAGGTCAGTAGGCGACCCTCACAGACTACCTCTCTATCCGGTCAGAACGTACAAGAGAGCTCCGCGGCACATCTCCAGCGCGTTCTGTAGACTCGGGTTTCCCTGCGGGTCCTGCTTGACCCAATCCTGGAGCTTCTCAAGATGGTCACCGGGGTTCCCGCTCATGTCGCTTATCCGCACCGCGATGCCGTCGCGCATGCCGATGATGGCGAGCTGCGAGATGGGATTCTGCTCGAAATACTCGCGCACAAACTCCGAGGCATAGGCCATGCTGAGCTGGTGGCGGCTGGGTAGTAGATCCTTCTCGAGCATCGCAAATGACATGTCTAAAACTAACACAAGATGCCGTATAATGCCACGCTGCAAGGGTGTTGTGTCTTTTAGTAGCCGTGCCCGTTTCTGTGCCTCAGCAAGACCCTCGATGGTGCCTGCGAGTGTCCCATCCGCATCCTCGACGACGACGTCCCATGACCGTTGGAGATCCTCCCATGCAGCCTTACCACCTTTCCGGCCTCCTTTGTTTGGTTTCTCCGAGCGAGCACGCGATCGTGGGTCGAGCGGCGTGCCGGAGGAAACTTGATGATCCCCAAACCCATCCTCGGAGGCATCGTCGGCCTGGTAATCTCCGTCGGAATCGGCCATTGTAGTCGCACGATGTAAGGTAAGGCGGCGCAGTGGTCAGGTGAGAAGGAAATCCTGTTATCCTTTGCAGTCGTGGGACGATAGAGGCTACGCTGCCGCGCCCTGGTAGCGTAGGTGCATTGACGTATTGGCAGTGACCCTGATGACGGAAGGGAGAGCTATACGACTGCGGTCGTTAGCCAGGGTGACGACATATACAATAGGGTGGCCCAAGTCTTAATCAGGGCTTCCTTCCGGAGGAATCGTCGAAATGATTCTTCTATTATAAAGCTGCAATAAAGAAATCAAGAAGCACCAGGAAAAGAAAGGGCAAGGCTATGAAATTTGTTGTAGGTTAGATTGACTTCACAGCCTTGTACATACGTACTATAAATCTACCTACCTAGGTAAGTAAGTACTTAGTAGGTAGCAAGCACTGTCCAATTAGGTCATCGAAGACTTGGCAGCACAGCGTTCTTACCTGTCAGGTAGGTTTTACCGTGTTGAATCACAATGGGAGTTTCACCTAAGCCATGCCGCTTTTACCCCGAGCCTAGCCTGAGCAGGACCCGCTTTGCATAAGCCAAAATGAACAAACTTACACAAAGTAGCCGCTTTCATTTCAAACCGAATTCAAGCATCAATCGTAGGGCTTAATGCATAGCAGTCTATCATATGACTAATGCCTAATGATTTAATGTTGAAGATCTTCAATAGTTTATACTTAAAAAATCAGTCAGGAACATAATGTCTGTTCATATTAGTTAGTAATCTACAGAAGTTTTATTGCAGTTATGTTTGTTATTTGTTCATCAGGGTGTGCGATGGAGTGACTTCCTGGGAAGTCGCTCCATCAACTAAGTAAAGTAGCTGGGTGGCCAAGACGTTGATCCCTCAATCTACAGGCAATCCCGGCGAAGGGTAGCTGTGCATGCGTGCACTTTGAGCCTCCTATCACCTACTATAATGTCTGTTTCGCTTATAAGCTCGTGGATGACAGCTATACCATTCCTAAATGCGGCAGGGGATAAACGTAACAGCTATAAAATTTTATTTTATCTGAAGCGAATACAAAAATCTGACTATGCCACCTATACCTATCTAGGTTCGATCGTCCGACATCATATACATTAGTTGCGCGTATTGGGGTATACTTCAATCATCATGTTTCTCCAACTTCTCCAGCAACATTGCCTCGTGTTCCAGGTTACTTCGTGTTGCGCTCCAGCTGCTGGTCTCCAACCCCCGCTTTAGTGCCAACAGAAAAGATCATGTATGGCCATGAGAATCCAATGTCAGTTTTGTGCTTTGGGTAGGTTCATCGCTCAACAAACGTAACCTATGAATAAAATAAAAAACAAACGGGTATGCCACTAAACCTAAACTCCTGCGCCGTGTTAATTGAGTGATAAAGAGTTAAGCGTAGCCCGTCGGCGTTACCGCCGTGGGCCAGTCGTCCTCGGTGATGCTGGACCAGAATACCCAGACCATGATAACAGCCAGCAGGGTGAAGAGGGTTTCGAACAGCGCCCCGTCAATTTTGCCTGATGTACCGTCGCAGATATACGGGCTAATCACGTAGTTGAATATCTGGCCGAGCGCAAACAGGACTGCTGCACCTGTCAAGTAGAGCATCGGCCGCACCTCGCCCAGGACGCGCAAGACTAGGACGGCCTCGAGGACGTAGAAAGCGACCAGGAAAATAAGAGGCACCAGCTGATAGAGAACATAGAGGGCGATGTTTCGATTCGGCAGGTTATAGCTGCTCGCGAACTCGCCAGTCCAGTTGAAACCCGTATCCAGGGTGATGTACCCAGTGCCGACGAAAAGGACGGCGGCAGAGATGAGTACTAGGCCAAGTGATAGGGGCGTTCCGTCATCCAAGATCTGGAATCCAACAACGGCATTCATGAGAAGAACCCAGGTCGTCGCGATAATCATTCCCATGTGTATTCCGGTAAAGGCCTGCCGTGCCTATTAGTTCTCAATCCCGCATCTGATTATGGAGAACACGTACAATTCGAACCGTGGAGGACAAGGGAAACTCGCCGACACTAAAAATTTCGGCTATCTCAATTATAATGAAACCGAGCAAGAATAACTGCATTTCCCTATATCAAAGTCAGCATCGTCCTGCAAACACTCAGAGACAACCTCTCGCACCTTCGACCAACAGCAGCCCTTTTCTTTTCCGATCGTAAGGCCAGAAACGCCGAAACTACAATGGCTACACCGCAAAGCAGAATTGAGCCTGTTGTCCTGTTAGTTTAGTGTACGGGGTTTTCATATTACTCGCATGTACGAACCAAGGTTACCCAGGTGCTGCCCAGATGACAACTGGATACCTGTCAACACACATCCGCCCCATGGCCCAACTTGGTTGTGGCTCTCAGTCAGGACCTGCAAGTTTGATGTTAACAAAATGATTTAGCTGTAAACGTTAATAAAGTACACGTACATTGCAGACGGGAAGTGTCGAGTCTCTACAGAAGTCCTGTTTGTCGTCAATGCCCGTCGTTAGCCTTATCCTATCCCATTGATTCTATGTAGGTTGGTATGGCGCCAACAACCAGGCCAATTCATACCTCGAAATTCCCGAATTTAGTGCTCCCCATCTGAAGATATGAGCGGGTGATGATCCCGCGACGTCAATTGTGGATTGTAGAAAGTTGTAGACTGGATCGGCCGTTTCGCAATCGAATCGCAATGAGTATCGATTGACGCAGGCAGATGGCAGCAGATGATGCGATGAGCAGCTTGATCGAGTCGTGCTACATGAGGCTCTGTATCCCCGTGATGTTCGCTGATAGTGCTAAGCTACACACTATAGCAATTGGAATGCGGGTGTAGCTTGGGTGCTGTGTGGAATAAGGCTGAGAACAAACAGGCTTCCAAGTCGCTCGGGTGCGTGGGTTCGAGGTACAAACGAAAAATTGGGCCGTCGCTGCACGTCGTGTCTGTCTGTATACGTGTCGCTGTTCAATGCCGATGCCAATGCGATGCGCTACTTTCTTCCCCGTCCCCCTTTCGACTTCCAGTCTTTCGAGTCCGCTATGAGATGCACGTCCAAACCGTAGTCGACGTTCGCATTCGCAGACCCAGCGGCGATGGGTGTGGATTGGGGGGGGGGAGGAGATGTAAGAGGTGTTTTCTTGCACGACGACAGGTGTAAAAGGAGAGAGCTTGGGGGGGTTGGGTGCGGGTTGTTATGGCGATTTTACTGGGATAAGGTACCTGACCCAAGTCGAGATTAGGCCCGCCTTCAGTGCAACGGTTGCCGGCGGTAGGCTGGGGTTGGTTAGGAATCGGGTGTTGAATGGCTACTCTTGAAATGAGCAGGCCCACTCCCGCCCGCAAGAGGACTAAGAACGGCAAGGTACCGATCCTAGCGAGTATCCTAGAGATCCTACCTTGCTGTAGAATGAAAAACCGACTTCCGAGACTTGACTCGACTTGATCACATCGACCGAGTCAAGAAATTCACCGGAACTGATCTCAGATGTTTCATAGCAAGCGCCGTCGCCGTTTGCGGTAGCCAAACGATTCTGCTAGAGTTAAGGGATGAGTCTCGAATCAATAGAAGCGTGTTAGTGTAGCTGAAGCCGCGAAGATCTCACTAGTAGCGCATGATTTTCCATATGCAAGATATTACCTATACCACTATGTAGTATATGCGATTGGGTTATGCACGGTGACTTAGATTACTTTTGCCAATAAAATATACTTAGGCATCTGTTGGTTGAAAAAGGCATTATATCTCTGTCAAATTAGCATGTTCGTCGCCGTTCTCTCTGCTCAACATCGGAAGAGTCACTCTCGGTCGGAACCATAAGTGGTGTCTGTCATAGGGCTGCGTCAGCTACTGTCTGCTCCTTCTTTAGACGCGAAACATGAAACCAACCAAGGTCTAACTAGGATCGAGATCCATCAAGGTCCAGCTTCCACTCGCCACTATGTCGCAATACAACACAATAATAAACTTCATTAAATTGTAGTTGAGCTGCCGTTAAAGAACTAACGACGACTTGCCTTTTTCGGGTGTCTAATTATATCCCCAACCAATGTTCTTGTGAACATGATTTCAAGATTCATTCCCTATCAAGCGCCGAGAGGTGAAACGCTTCGGTGGAGCTCAAAGATGACTCGCATAAAACCGCAGAAGGACAACCTAGCCCTACTTCCTGCAGCCTCAAGAACTCGATGTTATGCAGTGCGGCGACGTAGGACCATTAGCCTGCTAAACCGCCCGTCGCATGCAGTATCTCCTTGTCTCTACGCTACTTGCTTCTCTCGGAAGTATTAATGGGTTGAAACTGACGAAGCGGCATTGGCTCATTGTAGATCCACAAGCTATCTTGAAAGGTTGGGAGTCCTGACTAGAAGGCGCAGCGCCCGCATTCCAAAGCCACCCGTTGCCATTCTGCGACGATTATAACAACTTATGGAGTGTCTCTAGTGCATAAGAAACGACACTCTAAATTGTGTCCTTGTGTTACTGGACACGGCCAAAATCGACTAACAAATATACGTACACTCTTTCCAGTAAGACGAGCTATGTGCTCGGTGCTGAGCCTGCCTATATACCGTACTGGGTATTGCATAACAGGGCTTATCACTGCACAGCCCGTTCATGCAGAAAAAATGTCCGCGTTGAAGAATGATACAAGGCTGTCCAGATCCGAGTCCAGATCCCATCCCAGCCATGAAAATGGATAGTAGGAGGGGCAGGGCTGCATAGCTAAGTACATGCTAGGCTGTGGCACACGCGATATGAAAGTGGCTGGGTATAGGAATGGACTCAGGTGAGCTGAGAAACGTCGTAGAATACGGAGTATAGCCGGCGGCTTACAAGCACCAAAAGAAAGTGGTATCATTGGAAAGGGTGACTGAGACTCCATTAAGTAATACAGGAATGGTCCTGGTTGCTTCTGCCCATGTGTCTCGTGAACATTGTAGTATTGTAGCCGAGGCTGTAGGCCTAGGCAGGCTAAGCGATCAGTGATCAGCAGAGCTCTAAGTTGTCCATGTGATCAGGGTCTTTTCGAATGTGACTATGCCTAGATATTCACTAACAGAAGCTGGCCGTAACGAGAGGTCAGGAAAGACTGCAGTGAGGTAAGTACTCCGTACTGTATGTTAAGAGTCTGGTTAGGAGATACCATTCGACCGCCAAAGCGCCAGCGGTGCTATGACGCAACAGTGTGGAAGATCTCGCATCCTCTAGTGCGAAACAGGTAATACCAAGACGGAGACCCAGACTAGCCTGCAGGTTTGGAGGTCGGTAACTAGAATAGGAACGCAACTGGTCTACGGAGGTCTCTACACAAAGTAAAGCTCACCGCCTTTATCCCTACCCCTTACCCCCGACTACCTAGTTATTATGCCAGCACTCCGAAGAACTCGCTATAGTTATAGTTATAGCAGACCTAGCACTAATGCTAGTTATTTGCTTAATCTCTTCATTAGAGTAACAGCCACCAGTTTTAAAGGTTAAAGCTTGCACACGCATAATTATATCGTAATAAAGCATAACAGGTAAAAAGATCTAAGGTTAAAAATAATCAGAATCGATTAATTAAAGCCGTACGGAGTAGAACTACTGTAAATACTAGGCTGGGGGGTTAATTCTGCCGGCAGAATACTAGGGGGCAGGGGGGGAAAGCGGTGAGCTTTACTTTGTGTAGAGACCTCCGTACTCTCTAGATAGTCTGCTGAACCACCCTCTAGATGAATTTGAGAGCGGAATAGCATACGCAGAGTCGGATAATAGATATTGAAGGGGACATACCTACCTAGGTAGAACAGCAGTACTACAATAAGTACAGTAGATCTCGTTGACTTGGCATTCATTCACTAGTGGGCTCCGGGTGACGGTAGGCCGGAAACCGGAGCGATAGTATATCTACTTACATCATGGCATACGCATAGGTATACCGACGAAACTGATCTTGCTTAGACATGTAGTAGGCTTAAGAAAACTTCCAAAGACTTACCTACACTATCCAGAGAATTGCCACGGGGTTAGGTTATGGGGATACTGCATGGGATGCAACACTACCTGTGTATAAGTAAGGGTCCTGGAAGGTGAACTCATTCTTCATGTAGTATAATGCGTTAGCCAATGCCGTAGCCAATGTACAGACAGTAAGTAGTGTCTCTGAAGTGCCAACTTAAATAGCGATCTGGTCAGATATCTGGTACCTATGGTTATCACTTGCAGTAATCTCCTACTAATATAGCGTACCCGCTCTTAATTGAAGTTTTCAATGGTGCGTTTCTCCAATACAGTAGGACTAGTTATAAACTGTACCACCCTCTTGACTATTTATTGGAACGGCAAGACAAGAGAAACGAAAGTCATTACCAGATCTGTGCAGATAAGCAATGGCTGGCTGATGGGTTAACCCCACACAGTCCACGGCCGTGTTACCCGTCCTTCCTCCTGGCATAGTGCCTGATGGAAGTACCTCTTGTCCGCGGCTGTACCGGTACCTCTGGAGGGCCTATCTACCCGTAATCAAGGGGATCTGTTACCAGGTAGGCTGTAGGCAATAGGAGTTGTAATCCTCACCATGGCCGGCCTACGTAGAATCCAAACACTCTGCAATTCATCTTTTTCTTTTTCTTTTATTCCATTCACTTTCACATCAACTACTTACGGGTCGTCGTTCTACTAATCGCATCCATGTGAAAGTGGCTTTTCTCCTAACATTACTTAGGTACTCATTCGCTCTTTTTTGATTTTTGGTTCACCCAGCGTAGTGCCATTTCCGCGCCTGTCCGTACCCGGAATCCATTGGCCCCTGGCACTAACTACCTAACTATACTGTACACCGCTGCATACTTATACTTACTGACGTACATACGTACCTCGTACATACACAACCTGCCGCCTGAGCCTGAGCCTGAGCTTTAGATATTCGTGTGTAGATGTATGTACTGTGGATAGCTTCCAAGTTATCGACGTCCCACCCTCGCTGCACGGTCATGGTCATCGGGCCAGGTCGACGACAGCTGATTGCTTCTTCTAGTCTACCGCCAGAAACCCTCTCTCCACTCCCTTCTCGACGTCTCCCTTCAGCATAGCATCAATATCATTGCGGGCCGGCGCTGCTGCTCAACAGCGCCATCTTTTCCAAAATTCCTCCCTCAACTCCCAACCGTCTTCCCTCCAACATCCCCCTCCGCACCCTCGCCTCTCGTTCAGACCACGGCCAGTCGACGTCATTGCTTGACGACCGCCGCCATCGTTTCTCCGACGAGCGTCGCTCCGACGACTCTGCCGACTCAGACTCCTGGACCGACACGGGCGATCTAGCCGAGCAGTTGGCAGATGAGGAGGACCCTCTTCGCAAGAGCCTCGCCGACACCTCCCTTAAAGACGACCTCATCTCGGGCGCCTTAAAGCGCCATCCCAAACACAACAAACGCGTCCAGTTCAAGCGTTCCGTCGACGAGCACAGCTATCACTCCAGGTCAAACTCGGTGGGCCTCATCGACAAGGAGGCTATCCAGATTCCCGACGTCCCCCCACGCCGCATATCCCGGGGAGAGCGTTGCATAGCCGCCGTCATGCCGGGCACGGGGGTACACGGCTTCACGGGCAAAGCCCTCATGTATGTCCTATTCATGCTGGAACACGCTATAAGACGGATAACTAATCATTCAAAGCTATTTTACGAGTATCTTTGTCTCCCTAGGGGTGTTTTTGTTCGGTTACGACCAGGGAGTCATGTCGGGCATCATCACGTATGTCTTCACTTTTCGCGTTGTCTGGCGAGACCTCGTAAGCTAACCGACCCATCAGCGGCCCATACTTTAGAGATTATTTCAACAATCCCTCCAGAGCCGAAATCGGTACTATGGTTGCCATTCTAGAGATTGGTGCTTTCATTTCTTCTCTAATCGTCGGGAGGGTTGGCGACATTATTGGGCGCCGCAAAACTATTCTCTATGGTTCAATGATATTTTTCGTTGGTGGAGCTTTGCAAAGTTTTGCAACTAATATGCCGATGATGATGTTGGGCAGAATTATCGCTGGTCTGGGTGTCGGCTCACTATCGACTATCGTACCCGTCTATCAGTCCGAAATCTCACCACCTCACAACCGAGGCAAACTTGCTTGTATTGAGTTTTCTGGGAACATTATTGGTTACACTACATCGATATGGGTGGACTACTTCTGCGGTTACATAGAGAGTAACCTATCGTGGCGTATTCCACTATTGATGCAATGTGTCATGGGTGCTCTTTTAGGCCTAGGAAGCTTGATAATTGTCGAGTCACCGAGGCAAGTGACCCCGTTTTCTCCCCTATTATCCTACTAACAAGTTACAAGATGGCTGCTCGATAACGACCACGATGAGGAGGGAATTGTTGTCATAGCAAATCTGTATGGCGGAGGCGATATCCACAACGCCAAAGCAAGGGACGAGTACCGTGAGATCAAGATGAACGTTCTGCTTCAGCGCATGGAGGGTGAACGAACCTACAGCGAGATGTTCCGTCGCTACAAGACACGGGTCTTAATTGCTATGTCAGCGCAAGCTCTCGCTCAGCTTAACGGTATTAACGTCATTTCTTATTATGCGCCTTACGTTTTCGAGTCAGCTGGTTGGATTGGCCACGATGCCATCAAGATGACAGGAATCAATGCCATCACCTATCTGCTTTCTACTATTCCCCCTTGGTACATAGTGGATCGATGGGGTCGTCGAGTTATCCTCCTAAGTGGCGCGGTTGCTATGGCTATATCGCTTTCGCTAGTCTCTTACTTCATTTATCTAGACGTGAAGTCTACGCCCACATTGGTTGTTGTTTTTGTCATGATATACAACGCTGCTTTTGGATATTCTTGGGGTCCCATTCCATGGCTCTACCCACCGGAGATCCTGCCTCTCAGTATTCGGTCGAAAGGAGCCAGTCTGTCGACTGCATCGAATTGGGCATTCAATTGGCTCGTGGGAGAAATGACTCCTATTCTTCAGGAGTGGATTAAATGGCGGCTCTACCTGCTGCATGCATTCTTCTGCGTGGTCAGCTTCGTTGTCGGTAAGCATCCTTATCGTCCCAAGCATAGGTAGGGTATCACCGCTAACGATGTGGAATAGTATACTTCATTTACCCCGAGACTTGTGGTGTAAGACTAGAAGACATGGATTCATTATTTGGTGATGCCAGCACTGCTATTGGGACTCCTGGCATGCGATCCGAAACTGGCTCTCTGATGCAGGCTGGGTCTCCTGTACCCTCCCTCGATCTTCGAGGGCGACCTCTTGGATCAGATGCAACTATCCCCCCATTAGATATTGATCCACCTATCGTCAACCTTGTAGATGGAAAGCCCACGCCGCGACAGCGATCCGAGAGTCGCAACTCACGAGGCCGCGTAGGCGAGTGGTTAACCAGGATGGTTGGACAAACCCGCGGCTCCAGCAGCAGCCCGGCGAGCGGCACCAGATATACGGCGCTCGATCAACGCGACGACTAAACAACGTATACATATTTAGTCCTACAGACAAGCAAGAAAGATGATAGAGTTTTCTTTTTCTTCAATAGACGGTGGCGGAGTCTTAGGACCATCAAGGTTCCCGATTTGGTTTTGGTCTTGTGATTCCCATGAACAGGATATTCCCATGAGCAACATCAATCAGGAGTCCAGAGCGAGCGCATTGATTCCAGAATGTAACTTAATTACCAACCCATGTTATAGTAGGCGGGCCTGGTCTAGAGCGAGAATTAAGGACATAACACGACTATCACGAGGCGGGCTAGAATCCCTAGGGTTCCAATCGTTTTAAGCTATATTATAAGTACCAGTATACCGGAAACTAAGGGGGTACATATGTGCGGAGGAACAAATATTGATAGCCAGGCCAGAAACTGAGTTCCCCGTAGTAGGATTTGAATAATATATATGCTCGGTATTTAAATGCATGATTGAGTAATTAGATATGCCTCCCTTCGTTAAATACTGGAAACAACCGTTTCATTTAAACCGGACTCAACTACTAATTGTAGGGGTCAACATACAATAATTCATTACATAATACATTCCAACATACCGGATCATGTTTAACAGACGGTGGTGAGATAATGTAGTCAAAATGCATTCGCAAGAAAGCTTCACTATATATGGAATCATTGCAATACTGAACACTCGGCACTGTACCCTGGAGTAAAGTTAGCATCGAACGGATACAAACTCTAAGTATTTCGAAGACAGTCGCTTCATCATAATTTTCCTTAAAATTCGTATATTGCCGTCAGAAAGTCCTTTTCTACTTAGCACATCTACATATCTTAGCAGGAGATGTCTTATCCAAAAAGGTCCTTCGTAGGGAACCCTGTACATAAGAATATCATTCCTTTGCGCGCAACAAGAAAGTTAGTGCCAGAAATTCCAGCAGTAGCGGCTGTGACAAGAGACCACGTGTGTTGAAGGTTGTCCACCGGTTGCATTCATCCCTGCCTCCTTATCTGGGCTTCATCGCAAGAGAACCCATATTCTCAATCTCCTCAGCAAAAGCGATCGATCGATGTCGTGTAAGGTTTTCTTGTCTCTCGGCCTGCATATTCCTAATTCCATTTCAGCCCCGACGCTGTCCAGCGAGAGCACCTGAGGCCTTTTGGACTTCTTCGAGCGTGCGGCCGAGTGCTGAAATAGATAGATTAGAAGTCCGGCTAGCAACAGCCACAAACAAGAGGCGATGAATATGCTTGATTGGAGATTTTGAGAACATCGTTCAGTAACCAATCGACTTAGATGCAAGGAACAGAGTCGCAAAACGTTCAGTCCTCACAGTTCCTTCCAGCCCCTTTTTGTAGAAGTACGCCAACCAATCAACCGTAGAATATACCGCCGCAAGGCAAGATCTCAGTCCCATGAATATCTCCAGCACGACGTAAACACGACCAAGGGACACTAGAGTAACCGCAATGTAATAGTAGCTCTCTATGCTGCTCTTCTTTCTCATCGTGAGTCGACCTCGGCAGTGTATTCTTAACAGGTCTTTACCTGAGACCATCCAAAGAACCTGTCAAGAGCGTCATCTATTATTAAAAAATAAAATAAAAAAAAGCTGGGCGAACGTTCCTGACCTCGAATCATTCATGACTTCATGGTTCAGAAAGAATAGCTTGGACAGCATCTGCCGTGAAGATGTCAAGGATTTCTTGGCCTGGGGCTTCCTGTATAAAACTAAAGCCACTAACGAGGACGATCGAGAGCTGGAGGATTATCTACGCTGGACAGAAGAACTTCTCGGCAAGAGATTTCAGCCAGGCCGCGGACCTCACCGTCCCATGCTCCTGGTCGATCTAGTGACACTTTCAATTCATTGGGGAGGGATACCCTATAACTTTCTCTATCGACAGCCTCGAAAAGCAAGTGAATGGCAGTTAAACTATTTTGCTTCCACGAACTTGGGTGTTGCGCACAGTATTACGCGACGATTTGACTGTTCTGAGAACGTGCTTTGGAAAGACGACATGAAGGGCCTAGATATATCAGTGGTGCTGTCCGGGCGAGACATCATCCTTGACCCCATGGCTTTACGCCATTACCTAGCGAGTGATGCCAGCCTCAAGGCAAGACAGTACACCTCGATACCTTCACCACTCGGTCAAGAGGGATTTGGAGAGAGTGGGCTGCAAGTCCTACTATACGACAACCTGAATCACGCCGAAATCTTCGATAATCGCAGGGATTGGGCCATTCTAGTCCATTTACTACTTAAGTATGCGGAAATGGAGAGATAACGAGCGAGGGGGTGAGCAATATTGTTGGAAAGCTGGCGCCCCAGTGACAAGTTTCCGCATAGGATTTTCGCCTGAATCTGCACTTTTTAATACCTACTTGTCTACATCAGCAAAGCTTTCTTTACCATATATCCGTAACCCGTCCCCACGGAATGTCAAGCACTTGTTCAAGCTGGCGAGTCCAAGCAGCTACTTTGAATAACCCTTACGACGAGCCTGCTTGATTCCGTCCACACCGGAAGCCTTGATTTATGTCAGAACACGATAATTGGAGCTACGCGCAGGGCGCTCATAGAGTGATGCGACGAATTTCTTGCCGTCGCCACACAAGGTCTTTTCCGGTGATGATGTGATCACCAGACTACAACGCTTGCTGCCGAGCCGTATTTACGGCTCATCCCGGTTCCTGCTCCCGGTATTCCCTTGACATTAGTTAAGTCCTTCGTCCCTAGTTGCCAGGCATTAGGGACATAGGCGAGACAACTTATGATGAACAAAGACCTTTCTTTACCAGGGTAGAATTACGCAAGAGTTTTCGAGAGATTTCCGCAATACTCCATACTTTCGCCCGCGTGTTTGTACGTAGGGGTTGCGCTGGCTACATCGGTGTTCCGGTTGGTAGCTTGGTTTTGGCTACCTATCTTCGCTATTGTGGGGGGTTGGCTATTCTTAGCACGGCGGCGTTCTCAGGTTGATCGTTTAAGCCGTGATCCTACTTCAATAGTTTGGGGGTTTGGGGGACAGTTTCCCTCTGCTTCGTATACCCCCATCAGGTATTAGGTGAGTGTAGCGAAAGCAGCGGCTGCGCTAAGCCTAATTCGACTTGTATGGTAAAACCAGGTAGAATCTAAGGTACTCTACCTACCACTAATTTTCTATTTATGGATGTATGCAGGCTATGGGATAGCGAAGATGCACACGTTCATGTCGAAGACGTAAAGTGTGTTATTGCCCGACTCGTTAGTACAAGAAGTGTTTCTTCGTGTTAAATGGATCTATAACTTTAGGTCTGGGCTTGAAACAAATTCCTACCCAGAATGTGAGACAATATAGACTACAGCTTTGTGAGGTTTACGTGGCCAAATCCCTCTGCCAGAGCGTACCTACCTAAAAGCTTGTGACAGGACCGAGATGGTGCAAAAGCGAATAGCATCGGAGAATGCAATAACCCCCCAGCTCAGAGAGCTGATAATATCGTTGTATCAGTATGGTTATGTAGAGGTTCTATTTCTAAGGTTGCATGTAGATGGATGACCCACTTTAACATTGAATTGGGGTCCTAAACTGGTAGTCTAGACCAAAGTACCCTCCACCTGTCTGGACACGAGATAATCTCAGCTACTCCTGCTCCTATTTCATCATTCGACGACTGTCGACAGCCTCTACTTTCCCTCGTTGTTTTCCTTTCGGGACGAGGTACAGTTATGGTCGATGTATGATCAACCAAACTTCTTTTGTTCAATTCGTATGACTCTCGTTATTCTGTAACTTTATACTTTTCCTACGCCTTCCCCGAGGCCTACATAACCATTTGGCTCGCCTTCTACACCGACCCGACCATTTTCTGGTTTCTCTTGCATCGGAAAACAAAACCTAATGGCGGAGAAGAACGCCACAATCGCCTCTGGCGCTGACCCAGCAGGCGATGTCGCTCGTCGACGAAATGTGCCTGGGCCAGTAGTTCCCGGCGCCGTAGTACCTCCGCCTCAACCGGAAGAGAAAAAGATACACGGATCGAAGAAGGTAGGTGGATGATAACGAACCACTTTCACGAGCTGTGTGTTGACGTGTTATTCCTCAGAGCCCTTCTGTCTTAGAGATCCTCGATGAATGGGAATTCATTATTGCCCCCTTGATCTTCACAGCTTTCGCCGTCTTCACGCGCTTGTGGAAGATTGGCCTTAGCCCCATCGTCACATGGGATGTAAGTTCCCGACTCCATTGCATACCTCCGACAATAGTATACTACAGATGATTGCTGACAGCGTCGATCAGGAAGCTCAGTACGCCCTCTCACGAACCTCTCCCAGTTACGACTTACAAGCTGACAAGCCGTTCCTCGATATAGCTTTGGTAAATTCGGATCACACTACATCAAGCGCGAACTATTCTTCGACGTGTTAGTCAAATACTCCTACATGCTCAATCGGAATGTTTGCTAAATATCGTACCAGCCATCCTCCCTTAGGCAAGATTCTTGTCGGTTTGTCTGGTGTACTAGCAGGATACAATGGATCCTTCGAATTCAAATCCGGCGAGACGTACCCGGCGGAACTCGACTACACATTCATGCGCGCTTTCAACGCCTTTTGGGGGATCCTATGCGTGCCCCTAGCATACTACACTGCCATGGAACTTAGGCTCAAGCGTCCCGCCGTCTGGCTGGTCACACTCATGGTTCTTTGCGAAAATTCCTACACGACCATCAGCCGTTTCATCCTTCTTGATTCCATGCTACTATTCGGTACTGTTGCCACAGTCTTCTGCTGGGCAAAGTTTCACGGTCAACAGAAATACAGCTTCGAACCGGAGTGGTTCTTCTGGCTATTCATGACTGGGCTTAGCTTGGGCTTTGTCTGCAGTATCAAGCTGGTCGGACTTTTCGTAACTGCGATGGTTGGTCTATACACCATTGAGGATCTGTGGCACAAGTTCGGAAACACGAAGATTTCTTACCCAGTCCTTGCTGCCCATCTTAGCGCTCGTGTAGTCGGTCTCATCGTCATCCCTTTCTTGGTGTATCTGTTCTCTTTCGCCCTCCACTTCGCTATCTTGACTCGGAGTGGACCCGGCGATGCCCAGATGAGTTCATTGTTCCAAGCCAACCTCCAAGGTAGCGAGATCGGCCGTAACTCTCCTCTAGAAGTGGCCTGGGGCTCCAAAGTAACAATAAAGAATATGGGCTACGGTGGTGGTCTTCTTCACAGCCATATTCAAAGTACGTATTTCTATCACGAATTGAGAGAGTTTACTAACCCCTACCAGCTTACCCCGAAGGCTCCGGTCAGCAGCAAGTTACATGCTACCACCATAAAGATGCCAACAATGAATGGTGGTTTTATCCCAACCGTTCCGTAGCTGATTGGACTCTGGAGTCTGAGCCCCAGCTCATTAACAATGGCGATGTTGTTCGGTTGATCCATACACAGACCGGACGCAATCTTCATAGTCATGATATCTCGGCACCTGTTACTAAAAGCCAAAAGGAGGTTTCATCTTACGGAAACCTGACGATTGGTGATGACAAGGACCATTGGAAAGTCGAAATCGTAAAGGACGTGTCGCGTGACAAGAGCAAGCTCCGAACTCTGACTACCGCTTTTCGATTAAGGAACGCTGTGATGGGATGTTACCTTCGAGCCGCTAATGTCAACCTTCCTCAGTGGGGCTTCAAGCAGATTGAAGTAACATGTGACAAGAAGAACAATCCAAAGGATACCTTCACTCACTGGAATGTAGAGGCCCATACGAATGAAAAACGTAAGTAACTATGGGCTGGTCAAAATTCAACTTGCTAACAATTTGTGCAGTACCTCCTGGAGACCCTGGCAAGTACAAGTCGCCGTTCTTCCACGACTTCCTCCACCTGAACGTTGCCATGTTGACATCCAACAATGCACTCGTGCCAGACCCTGATAAGCAAGACGATCTTGCGTCCCAATGGTGGCAATGGCCTATTCTCAACGTTGGTCTACGCATGTGTGGCTGGGACGACAAGATCGTGAAGTACTTCCTGCTTGGCAACCCCTTTATCTACTGGGTCTCGACAGGTTCCCTTGGTCTTGTTGGTTTAGTCACCGTTTGGTACATCCTCCGATGGCAGAGAGGTTTCACAGATCTCTCGCAAGACGATATCGACCAAATCCACTACGCCGGCCTCTACCCCGTTCTAGGGTGGTTCCTTCATTATCTCCCTTTCGTTGTCATGGCGCGTGTCACCTACGTGCACCATTACTATCCTGCACTCTATTTCGCCATTCTCGCCTTAGGCTTCCTCGTCGACTTCACGTTGAGGAAACAACAGAAATCCATACAGTTGCCTATATATAGCGTCCTGTATACCATCATCATCGGCCTCTACATTTACTTCATCCCCGTCTGCTGGGGTATGACCGGAAGCAACCAACAGTATAAGTACATGAAGTGGTTCGACAGCTGGAGAATCTCGGACTAGGGTGTCCCTTAATATGTTGACGGAAATCACGAGAGGCGGTAGGGTTGTTAAAAGGCCCCGTTGGTGTGGTTGTTCTCGTTTTAGCACAGTATATAAGCTATTGTGGCTGTATCTGTGCGTGTACTACATGGTGGGAAGTTGCAGGCAGGTCGCACCTGTCAGACTAAATGAACACCGAAAAGGGGGGAGGCAAATATTTCCTTCGCGTTTCTATGTCACTATCTCTCGGTCTCCCATCTCACTCTCCCTGAAAATCATATCAGTGTTTCTTTGCCCATTGCCGCCGATGTAACAACGATACTCTCAATCTCCTACACCACGTCTTTGCATGGAACGGACAGAGGGGGGGAAAGAAAAGGATGCAGGCGGAGGAGTTGGGGATTTCCATTAGTCTAGGGCGGGATTGGAGCATCAATCAGTGTTAATATTATCGGTTTAAAAGATTAATCCTTTCCTTTCTGCTCGAATGAAAGTATCACATCGAATGAGAAGACAATAGAAGGGAGGTACGGGAAAGGGGACTTATACCTTGTTGATGCTTGGCTACCTAGTTAGTCGGTCACTTTAGAACTTTTCTAATACACGTCTTGTACTATACAGCTCAAGATTAGGTTTGAGCCCGGCTCAGCTTACTTGTCGTATCCGTTCCTAAACGTTTTATAGCGATAATAGATATGACAACATAATATCAGCCGGAAATTTCCAACGCTGGATGTTTGTTGTTATTATCGATTATTGTTCTTGCGCTAAACTGGGAGACAACCTGTTCACTATTTCGAACAGGGCGAAGATGGATGATGCGTGTTTTGAATTATTCATTTTGCTGTCTAGCTCCTCAGGTTCTCCTTCTCTTTCTTTCCTTCCTTCTCCTAATTAGGTGCTCGTAAACATTATTACTCAGGGTATCATGACCAAAAATGCGTGTCGTATGCTGTCTGTGTCCGTGTTGATAATATGTACAATACCGAGGGCTTATTCGGTGGCGTTATGCGGGTTAGTTACCCAGGTCATCATGTTTCTTCCAAATCTCCTCATCTCTCATATTAAATTAGATAGATATATCCTCTCCTTGTTGAATTTCCTTATTTTTTCAAACATTAACAACAACCTCCAGCGTAGGATCCCTTCCCATCGTTAGCGGTGAGCTTGACACCCCGCGCGGCAGCTCCACCGGGCCCGGGCCCCTTGACGCCTGATCTACGATCGTTGAGGTCGTACTTGCCGGCGTTGATATTCTCGAAGATGCGCTCGGCAACGCGCATGAAGGCTGCTTCGACGTTCTCGCCACTCTTGGCACTCGTCTCGACGTACTGCAGCACGCCATTTTTTTGTGCCCATTCCTGCGCCTCGGTGAAAGTCACCTCCCGCTTATCGTTATTACCGCTGGCGCCGCTTTCAGCGATTGTTTCTGACTGCACGCAGTCCAGCTTGTTGCCCACCAGGATTACAACAATGTCGGGCTCGGCGATTGCGCGCAGGTCGTTCAACCAGTCAGTTGCATGGACAAAGGTCGCTCGCCGAGTAATGTCGAATACAAGGAGGGCGCCAGATGCGCCTCGGAAGTAACTCCGTGTAACGGATTTGCTTTGAGAATGCGGGTTAGCTGGCGTTGCTAAGGCCAAAACAAGACTTAGGGATTGGGCTAAATGATTGCGTCGATCACCAAGGATTCAGGCGAAGTATCACAGCTCCAAGAGAACACGAGGCAGCAATTACAAGCTACTCACTATATTTCTTGTCCCGCCGTGTCCCAGAGACTGAGCTTCATATGCTTTTGCTCTTCATCAGCGTCGACATTCTTGCCATCACCCGAGGAATTTGGTAGTGTGGACAGCGAGTTTTGATGTTCGGAAAAGGATGAGAGAGAATTCGTTTTTCTTTTTGAATGTGGCGGGCCAACGGGCACGATTCGCGAACCGAACTCGACTCCAATGGTCACGTCGTGCTGGGGACTAAACCGGCCCTCACACAGACGGATCGTCAGAGACGACTTGCCGCAGCCTGAGTCTCCGATACAGACAAGCTTGGCTATATAATTCCATGGTGGAGAAGACATGGCAACGATAGAGTGAACCGGGGCTAGTCCAGAAAATGCGTTCGAATCCGGGGTTTAGGAGAGGTGAGGACAAAGGAGGCAGCCCGTCCCAAGGAGGAAATTCGTCTCGTGCCTTGTATATTCGCTAGTTATTCCAACTATGGTGCCAAACAACCCGATAGGAAGAGTTCTCGTCAGGAAGAGGTGCTTCTACCAGGTACGTAGCACGTAACTACAGGGATCCGGTTAAGCTCAGGCGGCGGAGGAGATTCTTAGTCCGACATGTGATATGTACGGCGGACAAAGACAGGCCAAAGAGTATAAATTACCAAGAGCCTCGGAGGCCAGATTATCGGTGGGAGTCCTGAAGCAAACGTTGTTCAGAGGAAGAGAGCGATGTCAGACGTGGGGGAGTTGTCACGATGCGTTGCAACACCGGATGACAACAGTTTGGTTAGGTGAGGTATGGAGCTCTATCCGTAAGACGCCTTCTATGGTTCAAGGTCCAGGTCCAGGTCCAGGTTCCCCAATCCCATGCCACCAGGAAATGATCCACTTCAGGCCGTATAATTCAATAACGAGGTGCTTATGTAAGTACATTACTCTACCTCATGTCAGTGGATGACCTCACTGTCCGCTCGTGACACATTCTACCCTGAGAATAAGACAGGGGGCGTCAATCCACGTTGTCTGGTCAAAGACCTCTTATCTCTCGTGACGAACCTCATGCAACACTACATATAGAGAGATTAAAGTCACATGTTGTTCCTGTCCTACATATCTATTTACTAGTTGAGTTTACGTCTATTGCTTGTTTTATGTATTCCAATCTGGACATGTACATGTAGTATAGGTAGGTGGATTATTAATACCAGCAAGTTGGGCTACTGCAGGGTCTTGGTTAGTGGGCAGTAGGTGCCTAATTTACGCCGTCAATAGAGCGTCGATAAAGACGGTCAGGGGGCTCATCTCAGACAGATGCTTACCGGTTGATTCGCCCTGGGTGCACTGTAACTACATATGGGAATCCACCTGCTTAGCACTGCTTGGCCGCTTCCGTACTTGCAAGTCTTGCATGTGAGCACCCACTTGTACCTGTGAGCTGGATTTACCGGCGACTTGACTTGCATCATCCAGGATTCAGGTCACCACTACACTACAGTGAATCATCCGCACAGTCCGTGTCGGGGACGAACCGGCCGACTTTCCAAACACAACGTCTTCTCCCAAACTACAACATCTCAATCCATTCTTTATTGGCTTTTATCCAGGTTGTTCTAACGAAGAAGTGGTTTTCAATAGTCGCATAGCTTCTCGAATAAGTCACCACTGTGTTGTGATTGACGAAGCCCCAACAGCCTCCGTCGTCGCCGATACCTAACCATCTTCATCCACCGTCCGGGTTACATGGCCGGCTTGCCTTGCTAGGCATCACTGACTACCTATGCTGACTGACTGGCTGACCAACTGCCTGAGCGCACGTACGGCCAGATTCTAGCTTCCTGCCTCCCGCTCTAAGCCTACCGCCTTCACAATTTCCCTGTATCTGCTGGAGTCGCCCTCCTCCAGCATCCACATCACGAGATATGTTTTCCGAATGTAAGTCGATACTGGGAACCTTTTCCAACGTGCTCGTGTGCGGCCCGGCACTCCCTACAGCTTAAGCACCCATCAGTCTAATCCCTAATTTATACAGATGCCTCCCGCTTCCTTTCGCAGTCGCAATCCCGCCTCTCCAACTTTGGCGCGCCAACCGACAGTAATGATCCTTCCAGTCGACAGCCATCCGACGCACCCTCGAGGTTCTCGAGGCAACCCGCCCGGTTCTCCTACCAGTCACGTCTTGGGAATCCATATCAGTCGTCCCAGTCTAGGTTTGGGGGGTTCGCCTCCCGATACCACACGGCTCCCGATGCACCACTGTTTCATAGCGCCCTGAACGAGTTTCGAGACGAAGACGATGAGGACGATGTCAGGGAGGCTGCTGATTTCCGTGCTCTACAACACTCGCGCCGTGTGTTTGTCTCGAGTCGTATGGAGGATAGCTCTGCTTCAGAGAATGACGCAAGCCGGGCATCACTAGATCAAAGCGGGGAACGCGACAGCAGGCTGTACGAGGACCGGGATCGCCCAATGGGAATCAAGAGTAGCTGGAACGGCGAATCAAGCTTCAAGGGTCGACAAGCAAAACGAAAGCCAAGGGAAGAGCAACCTATAGCCGGTGCACAGACGAACACGCGACAAAACTCAGACAGCGATGAGGGTGGGAAGATGGTGGATGTCGGGCTGGAATCGACGGTCATGGACAACTCGGTGCCGGAGGATCTTCTCTTAGAGACCCCAACAGACTCATCACCGCCCGCATTTCAACAATTTAAATCTGCAACAAAAGGCAGTTCGAAGGGTGCGGCTGGCAGAGCACACTCTAATCTCGAGCGCGACCACCGACTCATGCGCCAAGCTATTGCTGAGGAGGATGAGGACGAGGACGAGGAAGAGCAGGTAACCGAACGGCCTGGAGATATTCCGGCTCCCCCACAACCGCGTATGTATGGCGAGATTTTTGTGCACGACCAGTTTTTCGCTTGGCTGTACTTGATTGCCGTTGCTTCGCTCATTGCAACATTCATATTAGTATGGCTACATACTTCGCCCCCAACCAGAAAGATAGGTGATACTATATACACAACGCTCAACTCGTCATTCTATCTGTTGGCTGTCGATACGCTCGTCTCGGTTGTGGTTGCGCTAGTCTGGATGGCTGCACTCAAGTCTTTCATGCAGCCGCTAGTCCTATTAATCCTCTTTGGCGTTCCGATCGTACTCTTCTCGTTCTCACTGTACCCCATGATTTCTAGTTTTCAAGGCCCAGATCACGGATCACGTTTTCAAGATGTTGTTATGAGGTATGCTGCTATCATACCTGGAATCCTTTCAATTGTATGGGTCTGGCTTTTGTACAAGGGACGACACGAAGTTCACAGGGCCGTCGATATGTTAGACTTCTCCAGCCGTATCCTCGCCGCAAACCCAGCCCTCGTGTTGCTCGGCTTTGGCGCACTCGCCTTCGTTGTCGGGTGGACTTGGGTATGGCTCTGGATGTTCACTCGTGTCTTCCTAGGAGGCTACTTCTCGAAGAAATTGTCGGCATATGTGATTGGCACTGCAACATGGTGGCTTGCCATCTTTTTCTTTCTGATGTACGTCTGGACACTTTCTGTCATGAGCGGAGTTGTCCGTGCCACAACTGGAGGTACCGTGTCCAACTGGTACTTCCATCGGAATCTTCAGACACTTACATCATCGAACGATATCGTCAAAGGAGCCTTAGGGCACTCTACAACAACAGTCTTCGGCACTATTTGCGCCTCAACTCTATTATCCCTAGCTGTTCGGCTACCCATCCTTATCCTCCCTCGGCGCATCGCCGGTATTTTTGAGTTTATCGGGTGGAAACTTGCACCGAGGCCGGTTACGGTGCTAACTAACCCCCTAGCTGTAACTTACTCCTCGGTCCATTCCCTACCGCTGATGGAATCAGCGTCGCAACTAGGTAGAATTCAGTTCTTAGCTACAGGACCCACCACCACACTTACGCCAAGCGCCTTCTCACGACGAAATCAAACTGCCTCGTTGGTACCATACAGGATGGCCAAACTACTGCTGCATGCGGCCCGTTCCGTAATGGCGATTGCGCTGGGATTTGCGGCTTGGGTGATGACGGCCCGACAACTGCGAGTACAAGTTCCAGATAATACGAGCATAAGGGGAAGCGCCTACGCGTACGTTGTGGGTATCATAGCTAGTGCGATCGGATGGGCGGTATTGGGAGCTATGGAAGGCATTCTCTCGGGTATCCTTGATGCTGTTCTCATTTGCTATGCCAGCGAGAGAAGACTCGAGCGTGCCACTTACTGCATCGAAGCCGCGAAGCTTTTCGAGGATAGAAGATACGAGAGGGATATGGTGTAAGACGTACGGCTGTTTCTCTCTTCTTTTCATCAAGCATTTCAAGGAACTCGGTTTGGAATGAGGAGTCAGGCGCTTCTCTCTTGAAATTCCCACCATACCAGTGGCAAAAGTCAGGAGTTTTCATGAGATTGGACATAAACCGATTTACGCATAGACATGTGCTGCATCTACTACGTATGCAATTCACAATATACTCTATCCGAGCGTTATTTTCGATTACGTTTTATGTTCTTAAGATTAGGCTACCCATCTTTGTGGTAACCTTATATCACGGACCGAGCTTTGAGCCAGCCAAGGTTCCCTTATATGTCTTTGGTGTAAAGTAAAGCAGATAGCGAGCGATCCTCGAATTATTTTCAACTTCTTCCTCAATACATCGCTTTGGCTCGCTGCTCCTTAGCTTTTTTTTATACCATCTGCCATCTCCCGCTGAAATCCTTCCGCCTTCTCTCCGATCCTAATTCAATCTCTTTTCCTCTTCATCTCTTCAACCATGGAAAATCCGGTTGGAGAGTTCGTCTACTACGTCACCTCGGGTGTGTCATCAGCGTACAAAAAATACCAAAAGGTGGTTTTCAAAATAGAATCGAAGCCCAACAAGAGGCCCCCTCACGTGGTCGAAAGGTCCGCGGAATGGTTTACAAACATTATGGCAGACATGATCACGAATAACAACAGCGAAAGTAGTGAGGAGTTGGTCAAGGAGGGCGAAGGTGAGTAGAGTGATGCCCTCGGCGCATGTAATGCTAAATATTTTGATGTTGCTGTTTTGTCTTGTTGATGCCTGTTTTTATTTTCCATAGATTCTTACCCTGCTGTTTTGCCCACACATCTTTCCACATATCTTTACCACATATCTTTACCACATATCTTTACCACATAGATACAACTTGCGTCTGCGAGTGCTCATGTGAAGTCTTTACCATTTTCCCGCCTTCATGTATCTCTGCACTCCGAATCGGCCTGACGGGGACATCTACTTTGATTCCTTGCTCTGCCCCGATAATCTTACACCAACAGCATAACAGCTTAACAGGAATAGAGACAGTAGACAGTCTCCGGCCCCAGCAATACCCCAGCCCCTATGAGAGGAACGCCTGCGCTGTTCGGCCACTAATACCCCTCCTATAGATCATCACGGGAGCCAGTACCACGCCACAGTAGAGGGATATGCCGAGGAGAATAGCGACTGGCTTCTTGTCGGTCACGAGCGTGCCTCTCACGAGCAAACGCACTCGGTGGACCCGGTCAAGGAGACACGTAAGCTGGACCCAGCAGCGCCTGACGGAACGCAAACCCCATCAATGAGTCAACGAAGCTTGAGGAGTAGCCATCCCCCGGATTCACAGGATACCCAATCCTACAATGGGAAGAAGCACAGACGCTACATCCAAAGGTTTGACGGAACGGAAATCTCAGGGAATAGTCAACAAAGTGACGAGAGAAACTGTCCCCGAGATCTAGAAGATGTCGATCCCAATGACTGCAACAACAAGTGCACGCACCACCCTAGCTCCGGAGCCGACCTCTTAATGTCTATGGAAGATGAACAGACGCAAGCCGAGATGGATATTCTGATTGCGGGTCTGAAAAGGTTTACGGTCAGCGAGTTCCAGACGACTATTGACGGCGGAGAACAGCCAGAACTAGAGGGAAGCGCATCTACATTAGGAGAGACAACAGCAATAGACGACGCCGACCTGAGTTCTCGGGATCACACCCCTGAGCCCGCGGGAGAGGTGTCGAACCCTCCATCGTCATTGCCCTTTGACAAGATGTCGGTTACCAACTTTCTGGGGGTGAACCTGAAGGCTAAGGTGCAGGGGTGGAAGAACTTCTTCAAACAACAGCTCAACAAGCTCGATGGACAACAGGCCGAAACGAGCCCTCCGGCCCATACTGGCTTCGAAGACCCATATCGGTACTATACTTTGGTACAGGTTGGGCCCGATTCTGACCCGCACTGTCGGGTAGCTCCTGTACACAATAGAAGGGTCCCCTTCTAGATCTGGAGGAAAGACACCCAGACTGTAAGAGCTTTGGTGTTTGCGGAGTCGAACAGGGCAGATTATACCTACGAATTCACGAAAGTCTTGGATTATTTCACGGTTCCTCTGGTATCATTTATAAGGGAATCGTTCTATTCTTTTATAGAACTACGCCGAAAGAGGCTTCAGATAAATTTTTCACTATTGAGTATTAATTGACAACGTCTATCATTATTAGGAATCGTAATGAAGAATATGTATTGTATTGTTTGACCCGTACATTACGAAGTGAAGTATTGCTCTCACGTTTGTAGACGGATGTTAGCTTGCCTCACGAACAATGATTTCTTGGCATTTTCTTGTTAGGTAGTGCAGGCCGCCGTCGGGTCTAACCAGCGATGCCGGGATTCGCCGTGGCGAGAGGCTGCGGAAGGCAACCGTTCCGTACCTATGCATAGCAGCACGATCGGTATTGTGCGCATAGGGGTGAAATTCCAAATCTCTCATTTGCCAAAGAGCCGTCCCAAGTCTCAGCCACCACCTGTGACACGATCACTACAACTCAGGAGGTCTCTCCATTACGTGGCAGCTCGGTTCGTCCCCAGTTCTCGATCACACGTGGCAAACTTCCAAGCCCGACTGAACCCAAAGTAGCCAGAGCAAAAAGAAGATTCGGGATAACTTTGGGTGTGGCTAAGCTTCTGGTATATGATGAGTTCAAGATTTCCAGTGGGTATGTATGTACGCGTACTATGTAGAGCTGGAGGTAACTAAGTTGCCCCCCATAGGTACCTAAGGGTGTACCTAGATTTATTACACCGTAGGAGGCCTCAGATGCACTACCTTAGGTAACTACCTAGGTAGGGTACCTACCTACCTATATGACAGATTTAGTAGACCTGCCGCACCTGTAGTGCAGCGGGACAGGTGGTTTCCACTGGGGGCAAAACACTGCCCGAGCCTTCAACTGGCACGGAGGCTGTGCTACTTACTTGGTATCTGCTCCCCACTCAGGTTGCCGTCGAACGTCATCTATCACGCACATATATTCCTTCGCCTTCCAAACATCAAAACTACTTTCACCTAGGCAGCTTCACCAGTCAATACAGGTAATCTTATTTAAATATTTAAGTATTCGGCGTTTTCTGACTTACATCCCTTACAATATTTGGAGGGTTTTGTCAAGTATAACTGTCAATCTATTCATTGGCTTGATATTAATAGCGCGGCTACTACAGTAGGTAGTACTGAGCCCCACTATCGAACCCCTCCCCCCAAATCTCCCCACCACTCCGCTCATTCACCCATCTAGCCATCCAGTCAGCCAGCCAGCCATACCGCCATAAGCACGAGTTCAATTAAGACGCTTGTGCCTTTCGTCTGTCATTCGCATCTTCACCCCCCCTTACTTGCGTACTTACAAAGCCCACCCACTTCGCCTACACCACACGCTTCTCGTTATTCCTCCTGCTTCGAGAGCTTAAGACCGCATTCAACCCCAGCGCCAACGCATCTCAGCAACCAGGTATGGCAGATCACGGTCCACCTCCCGAGGTCCCCGCGGGCTGGATAGCACGTTGGAACAACGATTACAGAGAATGGTAAGTTCGTCAGCGTCCTGCCTTCGCATCTACCTTCGTACTTTACCGAGAGCACCCAACCTCTACACCGTCATTGCAGCAGTCTAACACGCTCGCCGCGCCAGGTTCTACGTCAACACTATCACCAAGAAGTCACAATGGGAGAAGCCCACCGCCCCAGCCGATGATCCGTTCGCAGCACCCGCCGGTCCACCGCCCGGCTACTCTCAAGGCTCAGGCCCCAAGGCTAGCGATAACAAGAACCCCTTCGCGAGAGACGGGGGCTCGTCTGCCGGCGAATCCAAGTCTTATTACAGCGAAGACGCCGATGCCCGTCTGGCACGCCAGCTCCAAGAGGAAGAGGATGCGCGCGCTCGCAGCTCAGGACCGTCAGATCCAGCGAACAGGGGCTCCGGCTCCTCACCGTTCCCTAACCAGCTGCCACCGCGCTTTTCAGGCGACGGCGGAGGCGGAGGCGATAAATCAAGAGGTCTTCTAGGCAAGTTCTTCGGCGGTAGCAAGAACAAACATGACTCGCACGGCGGGTACGGCGGAGGGTATCCAGGCCAGTCGTCGGGACACCCACCACAAGGATACGGGTATAACCAGGGTCCCCCACAGCAGGGGTATTATGGCGGCGGGCCACCCCAGGGACAGTACGGAGGCGGATACGGACAACCTCCTCCCCAGGGCTACGGATATGGTGGATATCCACAACAAGGGCCCTATGGTGGCGGCGGTGGTGGTGGCTACGGAAACTATGGTGGTGGCTACCAGCAACAGCCTCAAAAGTCTAGCGGTGGTCTAGGAGCTGCGGGTGGTGCGGCGCTCGGTCTTGGTGCCGGTGTTATCGGTGGCGCATTGATTGCCGATGCCATTGATGACCATGAGCAGGAGTCATACCAGGATGGCTACAACGACGGCCAGGACGGTGGGGGTTATGACGACGGCGGCGGCGGCGATTTCTAATGAATGACCGGGAAAGAGTCTCTCGAACACCATCAATAGCAGGCACTCTACCGGAAGGTGACGCAACTCATCCGCACTACTTGGATTTCCATTTTTGTTCCTATGTGGTTATTCATGACACAGCTAGACCGGTTCATTACTGGGTGATCTACGATGACGCTGGCGTTGCACCTGAAAAACTGCAAAAAATTGACCTACGAGCAATGCTACCGGTAAGCTCGGCGTGAAGGATGCGTCTGTGTATTCGACGAATATGACAGGTGATGGTTTATGCGAGGAATGGATTGTTGGGGCTATATGACGAGAATGCAAAGGGGCCTAGAGTAGGCTGCCGCTGGTACTTGTTGATACCAGTAGATGTATGGAGTGACGATCCCCGGGTTAAAACATACACACATATACATAAGATGCATTATATTCCACAGATGACGGCCACGAGGGGTGTCTGTTTGGTCTCTGCGCTGCTTTTCAACCCCGTCCTTATAGAGTCCGACCTCAACCTTTATACATACCTGGGTGCACAAACTTTTTACACTACATTGTTCTCTACATTAGAAGAGCTGTGCGTGTTTTGATCTATGTTACAACTACGACTGAGGAAATAGTTGAGTTATTCGCGGCGCGAATATATCCAACCGGAATTCTTCACAGTAATGCGCCTGGCCGTGTGGGCAAAATTTAAGGATATGGTTCTCCCCCAGCTTATTTACTTGCTTTTACGGTAGTAAATAATACAAAGACTTAGACCCTAAAATATAGAGTCTTGGGGGGTGTAACATACGACGAACATGGAGGTTTATTTACCTCCTTGGTAGATACCTGTATTATATGGCTGGCTAGGAGGAAATAGAATTGCTCTACTTCCTGGGTTCTTCGAGCTTTGCTGTGCTCTCGTGGTTAGTTTATTATATTGCGGCTGCATAATTACGGGTTTTGTGGTACACAAGAGGTTGAATCGGTGTTTTTCCAACATGAACTCTTGAATGGCTCTAGCTATACTTTTATCTGGGCACTTCGAACTATTTAGGGTTAAGAAATAGAACGTCCTTGCCTTGTTCGTGGCTTGCATTGAAGGGTACCTATACTGGCCTCTCGACTTTGAAGTTGGTATTGTCTGGTTTGTAGGATTTCTTCATCTCTCCCCTAGCTCAAGCTGGGATCTATATTAATGTCTTAGTCTTCGAACAACCCGTCGATGTATGTCCGTGTGCTCTTGGTTGGATAAGGAACTGAGCAACTCAGCGCGGCGCCTAGATATCCACGTTCCTGCTGTCAAATCCGACAGACCAACAAGATTATAGCTGGACGTGAACTTGTAGGAGCAATACGGCAACCAGAAGGCCTACGAGGAGCTCCTTAAGAAATACACGACTATTGTATCGGGACTCTATGGTGGATTATGATCATTTTTTCTTAGCCGGGTCTAAAAGGAGGCTGCTGTGGGCGACGTAATGGGGTATCGAAGTGGTAGGCTACATTACGAATTCGTATTCATATGTTGGTCTGAGAGGGGGGTTGAGAGGATGGTGAGTAGGTCATATCATTGTAGTATTGACGGGTAACGGCTGTTGTTATCTTCGGGAACCGATATGTCCACCAAGCCTCACATCTTTCTGGTCGATAGCCAGAGAAGTGTGAGCTCTACGTTGATCTCGCCCGCAATGTCTACGTAAAATATACCGCCCAAACACGTTAGCCCACATCGGCGCTTTCGAGAAATACCCATATGGATTGTGTATGTTGTCCCTGGAACTGTTCAGAGCTCTGAATTAGTTGGGACTGCATATTTCAAAGGAATATTCTACGCCACGCCTGGTTTCAACCCATTTGTGCTACGAGGTCGCAAAGCCGCGTTGGGGATACATAGGAGGATGAAGACAGTTATAAGAGAATAGCAACTTACAACCTGGCCCCGTTCTTCTGACGAGACGTCTGCTTAGGCTTCGATCGACTACGGTATTAAGTGAATATATCTACAAATTATTATGGTTGCATTCTCCTGCCCCTGGACTCTCAGCAGGGTTAAGATTATTCATCATCGCCCGTTGAACCTACACCAGCCACTTCAAGCCTGGAAATCGGTGGGTTCGTATGCATGTAAGAAGAGATAAGTTGACTGATATTTGCGAATGCTCTCATGAAAATACATTATCATTTCAATACTCCAACATACGCGGCTTTCTACTTCATACGTAATTATTAGCCTTATTTTTTCCCGCCCTTCTTCCCGCCGTTTTTGGAATCCGTTTCTGTCGATTCCTCCTTGCTGCCACTCCCCTGGCCGGCCAGGAATCCCGCCACATCAAAGTTGCCCATTGGATTGCTGCCCGGTTGTGGACCGCCCATCAGGCTGTTCATCGGGTTCTTCTTGGACTGCTCTTCGAACTCGGCGCGAGTCTCGGGGTCCACTGTTGGGAAAGAAGGAACAGTGTCAGTAAAGAGTTCTAGAACCTAAAAGGAGACGGCAGTGCAGGGGAGACAAGTCATGGAGATAGAGCACAAAAAGGTCCGAGAAGAAGAAAACGTACTATTCTCAAGTAGCTTGGGCATGCCGACGAAGAGGGCCAAGCTGACCAGGCCCATGAGGATCATGGGATTCTTGAGGATGCTGAGGATGGAGACTGTGGTTAAGAATCGACAGATTAGCTTCACGGTTACTCTTCCTTACTCGCCCGTCGCATATGTGCGTAGAAGGGGACCATAGACTAGATGAGAGACTTACAACCACCACGTTCCGTGTAATAGACCTTGGACCCATAGACCTTGACGGGGAACGCCCCGCCGAGAGTGGCAGGCCGGATCTCCTCGCCCTTGTTCTCCCAGTCGTTCCCGCGGAACGTCTCCCAGACCCGCAGGCTCACGCCCTCTCCGTTGGGATTCTTGCCCGCGCCGGCGGTGACGGGGATCACGTCCACGCGCAGCGGCGCAAAGCCGTGCGTGGGGCAGTTCACGTCGCCCAGATACGAACCGGGCGTCACATTCCGGAAGACGAAGGTGTTGTCTACGGTCAGGGGCGCCGCGTACGAGGCGCCGAGGGTCGTCAGCACAGCGTGCGTCGAGGGCGGCAAGGCGGCCGGGTTCGGGATCTGCGGCGACGGTGGGATGCTGAAGGTCACCGTTGCGGCGGCGGCCGGTGAGAGGAGGAGGGATAGGGCCTGGAGGGTGAGGGCGAGTGGTATTGTTGGTATTGATGGTAGCATTGTGGACGGCTTCTTTTTGTGGACTTGGTAGCTGGAGTTCACGGTAGAGAGGCGACGGATAATGTCGAGGTGGGAAGTCCTGTTCTTGGTGGATAATTGGCGATAAGGCTTGACGGTATCCAGATCAGGTGAATGCTTGACGAACACGACGAGACCTGAAATCATGAAATCATGAAATCATGGTGGTCTGCAGAGGCAGGGGTGCTTAGGTGCTTCGACCAATGGCGTCAGTGCTCTCCCACTTCTACCCACCACGACTCAGAGGTCTAGTGCTTACATAGCATTATAGAGGGGCACTTCTCTAGCATACATATCTCAACTTGATTTATAAGTATCACGTCTACTCTATCGTGGCTTTACTAGATTTATTTATATATTTATTCTAGGTACTCAAGACTTTCTTCAACCCATACATTGTTGTCTAAGCCAATTTGAAGAGCTGGTTTTGCAGGGCTCTTACATTGCGAATATTATACCCCAGAAGAAGACGGCCTAGCCAGTGCTGATATAAACTTACCTAAGGCTGGCGTACATTCAATAATATATATTTGGGTACTGACGAAGTGACATCTTGATATTGCAGGCCTGCTTTACTTATTCAAAGGGTATAATCCTCAAATGCTATCCCTGTCTCCCCTCGTTTTGGTTGCGCCCGTAAAAGGTCATTTGCGCTGGTTTCCTCCCTAGACGACAGTCGGGGCCTCATCCTTCTTCTCCTCGGCCGCTCCCTTCGTCTCCCCGCCCTCGGGTGTGGCGTCAGCGGCCTTTTTGAAGGACTGCTCGAAGTCGGCGATGATGTCGTCGATGTGCTCCGTGCCGACCGAGATGCGGATGAGATCCTCGGTGACACCAGAGCTGACGCGCTCCTCGTCCGACAGCTGCTCGTGCGTCGTCGTCCAGGGGTGGATGGCCAGCGTCTTGGAGTCACCGACGTTGGCGAGGTTGGTGATGAGCTTGAAGCCGTCGACGATCTGGCTGCCCGCCGCGCCGCCACCCTTGACGCCGAAGCTCAGCACGCCGCCGAACCCGCGCTTCAGGTACTTCTTGGCCATCTCATGGTGGCCGTGGTTCTCGAGGCCCGGGTACGAAACCCAGCTAACGTAGGGCGACGACTCAAGGTACTTGGCGAGCGCCAGCGCGTTCTGCGCGTGCCGCTCGGCGCGCAGGCTCAGCGTCTCGGTGCCGATGAGCAGCTGCTGCGCGGCGAAGGGGTTGAGGCACGCACCCATGTCGCGCAGGATCTCTACCCGCGCCCGGATGATAAAGGTGATGGGGCCGAACGTCTCCCAGAACTTCAGCCCGTGGTAGCCCTCGGACGGCTCGACCATTTGGGGGAACCGCGCGGCGTTCGCGCCCCAGTCGAACTTGCCACTATCGACGATGACGCCACCGATCGTTGTGCCGTGCCCGCCGATCCACTTCGTCGCCGAGTGCACCACGATATCAGCGCCGTGCTCGATGGGACGCACGTAGTAACCGCCGGCACCGAATGTGTTGTCGACCTGTTGGCGCAAAGAAGATTGAATTAGCCTTGCTGGTTCACGGAAGCACATTGAAGCGTTATATGTAGAGATAGAGCCAACTGGCAACCTACCACGACGGGGACACCCTTCTCGTGTGCGACCTTGGCAATGGCCTCAAAGTCGGGCACATTGTACCGAGGGTTACCGATACTCTCGAGATAGATGGCCTTGGTGCGGTCGTCGATGGCAGCCGCGAAATCCTCGGCCTTGTCTCCCTCGACGAACTTGGTCTTGACGCCGAAGCGTGGCAGTAGGACCTTTAGCTGGTTGTAGGTACCGCCGTACAGGTTCGACGTCGAGACAATATTGTCACCCTGGCTCGCCAGCGCCGCGATGGTTATGAATTGCGCCGCCTGGCCGGACGCTGTCGCAAGGGCCGCCACGCCGCCCTCGAGTGCTGCAATGCGCTTCTCAAAAACGTCGACGGTAGGCTGTTTTGGTTGCGCTTAGTCTCTCCTCGTTCAAGTGACCAGTTCGTACTTACGTTCATAATACGGCTGTAGATGTTGCCGAATTCCTTGAGGCCGAACAGCCTCGCGCCGTGTGCCGAGTCATTGAAAGCGAAACTCTGGAGTTCATCAATTAAACCATTATGTCACATGCATGTAAGATTTGGATACTGGGCAAGATGGTTGGTGATACTGACAGTTGAGGCGTAAATTGGTACTGCTCTGGCGTTCGTCGTGGGATCTACTACCTGGCTTTATTCTCGTCAGCCCTGGCCGTACATATCTAATCGTGCGAGAATGATCGAACGATAGAGGGGAAATAAACCTACCCCGCGTGGAGCTGGAGTGTCTCGAAGTTCTTGCTCAGCTCCTCAGCCATTGTATGTGTAGATATAACTAGATCTGACCAAGTCTGTCTATCTAAAGAACGATATCTTAATAAGATTCGAATATATCCTAAAGAATATCTGACAACTAGGTTCAAGCCCGGGGGGTCTAGGTTTATTGTATACAGCAAGGGACAGTCACACAAGGCACTAACACGCGGGGGAGTGCTCAATTCAAGTCATGGACATTGTATTTCCTTTTGCTGTCTACCTAAGCCGCAGGATCTACCTTTGCATTTTTCTTCCGACACCGAGCCATGATTTGGCGTCATCGTGGGGGATACCGGACGAGCGTGACCCTTATTCGCCATTGAACTTGGCGGGGTTGCGAGCACGCCATCGGCGCCAACCTTCTTTCTTGGGATTTCTTCGATGACTCCCATTCTTATTTGTCGTCGCGCCCGCTTGTGCATAATTGCATAGTAGTAGTGTGGAAGTGTAGTGGTAGTGTCAAAGTTGAAAGAGGGTGTGGTATGCGACAAGTCATTAACCTAGCTAGCTGTATTCCCCCCCGCCTGCGGGAAGGTCGCAGTAAAGATTTCCAAATCTCTGTTGTATGACACCACATGGGTGTATTAGGTAATGTTACATTTTGTATACTGTGCCTGGCAGGTGGAAATGAGGCTCTCTCTCTCTCTCTCTCTCTTTCTCAACAATGTACCCCTCGTTCGATGCTTTCTCTCGTGAATATTGACAAGTGCTTACTGGAATAAAACCACAACGGTCCTCAAACCAAAGTTATAGTTGTGCTTTCGAGTTACTTACTGTTCCCCCACCCCCTCTATCTTGTCCTAGGCCTACCTACTATATCAATCTACTCGAAAATACAGATCAGTCTAGTCTGCGCTCACGAAGCCGATCTCAATAGTGGGGTAATATCCTGGCTGATCTCTTCCAGAACCCGCTAGGATATGCAGTATTCGTGCCTTGGGCGCGGGGTCGACACTTCTACTATTCCGGTGCATCATTCGTACTTGGCATGGCGACATCCCATCTATGAGGGCACCGGGTCGGGCCTCCGCCGCTGGCCGGGCTCCTCCAATATCGAGCCCGCGAATTAAGTTTACTACTACTGAATTGCCTTGTTTCGTCCTTGTGAACTCAAATAATAGTGCTAGTGACGCGAGTGTTCAACGACTAGTCTATATATTCTGTCCTCTTGATATTGATCATTCCGCAGTATATACTCCCCTCGTACAGAGATATGAGATTTCCTGAACTCCAATCACTTCCTTGCCGTTAATCAAACCGTCCTCATGTGGCTGTCATCTAGACAAAGCCACATTACCATTTTCATTGCGCGTTCCAACGTGTAATCTCCTCTCAGCGCCAGCGTAATGAACGACCGAAGTCATGATTCGACCCTCGTATCGTCATGGGAGATATACTGCTTCACCACGGCTTGTCCAGCGCCTAGGTAAATAGAAACAAATGCGCCCCCACCCCTCTTTCGTCTCCGGCGGCAATGGTGCTTCCTCCCACAACGTCCGGTATGGCGTCAATGGGATCTCTGTATAGTGGGGACTAACGACGGCGAGTTTGCCGACCTTTAAGGAGCTGGGGCTTCCTTCATCGGCGGTACGCCTAAAGGGGCCTGCGTGTTGTTGGAGCGGCGGAACCCTTTCTTGAAGAGTTCTCTTCCCGCCAGGGAAGTCGAGGCGACCCAGAGCAGGAACTGAAAAATGCCGAATGCCACATCCGCCCGGGCAGCGCTGCACACGCTTCCGCGGCAGAACAGCAACCTTCCCATGTATGTCGACAGGGCAATAAAGCCCGCGAGATAGAACAGGGCATTGCCGAACTCGAGAGACAGGGCTGCATAGGGGTGGAAAACTAAATCGTGGGTTAACCTCGCGAGCCTCGCGTTTTATTATATCGAAAGAGCACATACATCGGGGTGCAAATCTGGGAAGACCTTCAAGTACTCCGATGGAGATAATGGTGAACAATGATACGAACAGTAGCCAGCCGATGGGCGGAGGCGGGGGGCTCATGGCGTCGGCATTATACCAGTTGGTAACTGCGAAGACACCGCGTTAATTTTTGTCAACTAGCATCATCTTATTATATCAGTTATTCGCCCTGTGACGTACCAAATGCCGAAAGCCCAAGCACAACAAAAGCTAGAGTAAATTGCGCGACCCTCAGCGCTGAGACGATGATAGTAGAGGAATACATGTTGACGTGAGATCGAAGAAGTCGAGGAATACGATGCGGAAAGCGAGCGTCTCGGTGAGTGCCGGTAGTCATGAAGGATAATAATAATTGCAGCCAGTGCACCTGAGAAAGGGAGAAATAGAAGCAATTAAAATTGTACAATGTCACCGGAAAACTAGCATAGGATATTCTTGTCAAGGAGCGGAGGAGCACCAGGCTTAGAAGTCGGGGGACGGGAGGCAAATGAGGGAAGTGAACTACATTAATGCGACTTGAAGCGTGGTTGACGGCGATTATCAACGGTTTTAGGCTCAAGCTGCATAGGGGATGGCCCTCTGATCATCGTCCCAATTTGGTGTTGCGATACAATGGGTTGAATCCATCTGAAACAGGCACGACAAGGATGACGGCTATGCATATCACTTCAATGCCACATCACATAGCGAATAGTCGCTGGCGAACAGGGAATCCGTGCAACGGTGTTGCAAGTGCCGAAAAATCTCATGCAGGCCGTTTGGCGAGCAATGGAGTGAATAGGAGTCAAATCTTGAGAATGGAAGATAACCTTGATGTATGCGCCTCGCTCTGCTGCCGGATGGATTAGTACAAATAAACGCTTCTAGTATCATCTCTACGAATATTGAATATAGTATGGGACTTTTGATCTTTAAGGATGTCTGATAAAGCATATGAACAATGGACTTGCCAGACGTGGATCGTTTCCGGGGTCGTCGGCACTTGTCATGGAGACGGCGAAGATTGTTTCCTGATATTCTGCCAAGCAACAAAGTTTCTAGGCAACTTATAATAGCGAGGAACTGCGTATCACGGTGAGAAACAGCATCGAAAGGACGTAGTGAAGGATGAGCTGGTTTTGGATTGTCGCCGTGACAAAAATCCGGCTGTGCGAGCCTCGAGTAAGTCGGAAACGATTTCGAGTATCAGAAGACAGTTCTGAATAGCTTGGCTGCGGGAGCCAAGTCGTGTCAAGGCTCCGGCGCTAAGACTCGATCACGCACCGCCAAGATCGCAGATGGCAGGAATTGGAAGAGTGGCGATGATGATATTAGTTTCATCATGACAATGGAAAGTCTACCGTTTCCCTGGACATGTGCTTTTTCATGATAGTGGGAAAGGATGAATGGCATGATACCTGACATGTTATATTTGATCTATGCCCCGAGATTCCTCTGGCTCGTCTTCAAATCATAGAGTCATAATGCCATTGCGAAATCAAACCTGTGGCAAGAACAGACACCCTGAGGCGATGAAGTCTGTTTCTTGACGCAATACAGCTGAACTTGGACTTGTTAGGCGACTACAAAGATGGATGCTCGTGAAGATGCATACTCGGTTCCCAAGTTATGAGTAAAATGCTAACGGCGTGTGACGGATGTCTACTGCTAAAATACAAACATCTTTGCAATACACCATCTTCGTAGATCTGGCCTCCACCGACGAGACGTTGTCACGTAAAGCTGTGTAGAGGTTACAGTGCTGCACTTTGGTGTTTGTCTATGTCGAGTACCCCGAGTACCCCACAAGAACACTAGCTAGACGGCACATTAGTCGAGCTGTTCGGTAGAAGCGACAGACGAAGTGGACCAAAAAACATGTGAATACACTTAGAGCGGGCACCTCAGCTCTCATTATCCTATCAGTGTAGTTTTCGGCTGGCGTACAGCATACAGCCTACCATCCGCCCCCATTCTGGCTAGCGATGCATTACATATCACGCCGGTTGTCTTAACATGTTCTCATTGGGTGGTTGCAATGGAAACCGAGGCTTCGCAAGCTAACTAGTTATTTGACATGATGACGATTTATGGCCCCAACAAACCCCAAGCCTCGTCAACCAATCATCAGACGTTCAAATGTCAAATGTAGCCGGCACGCGAGGAATTAGAAGTCGCGATGTTTCCACCGTCGCATGGGGACAAGCCAATGGAGTAAGTCGAGTCCACAGAAAGAAACCTCGGCTTCAAGCTCTTAGCGGCGTCGGTGGACCCTTGGCTGAGCGACGCTAAATTGCGAATCTGGAATGGGAAAGGAATGTAGGCCATTATCGAGGACGTTTCTTCCCATGAATCCCGTGATCGTGACATCTCCCCTTTGTGTTGACTCTAGTTATTGTTGACGCCCCTTTCGTCGTCTTGGATATCCTGCCTTATCCTCGAAACTGCCTCAACAGCCAGTCCAGCACTTGCGACGCAAAGCGACCAATACCTCAGCTAAGTTAGCTACCGCGTTTAGAGCCGAAAACTCTTGTGACACCTCAGCCCCCGTCTCTGTGATTGGTTTCCGCGTAGACGGTGCCCTTCTTCCCAACCACCATGACAACACCGGCACAGATCCAGGCCTATATCCAGGAGATAGCCTCACCACCACCGCCCGGCTCTCCCTACGCTGGCCCCATCCCTGGTACCGAGAGGGAAGGCCGCACGCCTATCTACCGTCATTGGCGGTTCCAGGACAAGCCTCTGCTTGCTACCTATGACCCGGAGACACGTACCTTCTACGATCTCTTTGAACATACTGTCAAGCACTACCCGAACAACAGGTGCTTGGGTACCCGAATCTGGAATTCAACCAATAAAACCTGGGAAGACAAGTATGTTTGGAACACGTACGCCGAAGTAGCTATTCGCGCCAAGAACTTTGGATCGGGCATCTTCGAACTTCATCGTCGCATCGGTATTCCGCCCGGTAACCATGGCGTCGGTCTCTGGAGCCAGAACCGTGCTGAGTGGCAGATCGCAGGTAGGCATGCCTTTGCCCCGTAATCTATCTCTTCCAGCCTCGTGGATGCTAAACTACCGAGTACAGATCTCGGTCTCATCACCCAATCCCTCTTCTCTGTTTCCCTTTACGAGACCCTCGGCCCCGACACGTCCGAGTTCATCATTAAGCATGCCGAACTTTCTTGCGTCGTGACGTCGCTACCTCATGTCCCACTTCTTCTCGCCATTGCGCCGCGGATACCCCAGCTGAAGTTGATCGTCTGCATGGACTCCCTGGACGCTGGCGAACAAGACGGATATTCTAAGAGGGCCATCTTGAATGCCATCGCCGAGAAGCATGGAGTCCAGGTTTGGTCCATGGATCAAGTAGAGGAGCTAGGAGCTAAAGTCGCACACCCTGCGCGTCCCCCTCGTCCCGAAGATATCGTCACCATCAACTACACCTCTGGCACGACCGGTGACCCCAAGGGTGTCGTGCTCACGCATGCCAACTGTGTTGCGGGTGTTGCTGGTGGCCGAGCCACTGGTCAATACTCACGCAAGGATACGAACATTTCATATCTACCATCAGCCCATATTTTCGGACGGCTTATTGACCAGACAGCGCTTGCTGAGGGCGCCTCGATAGGTTACTTCCATGGAGATATGGTGGAACTCGTTGATGACTTGAAGATCCTTAAGCCTACCGGCTTCCCCTCAGTCCCACGTCTGTTCAACCGCTTCAACATGGGCCTCCGAGCTCAGACGGTCGAGGCCGAGGGAATCCGAGGTGCACTCTCTCGCAGGGTCATTGACACCAAATTAGCCAATATGAAGCTTGCGCCCGGCAAGGCTCATAACAAGCATTTCCTCTACGACCGCATCTGGACTCCCAAGGTCCGCGCTGCTGTTGGCATGGATAGGTGTCGTTCTATGGTGAGCGGAAGTGCGCAATTGGACCCCAACGTCCAAGAGTTCCTCCGGGCTGCTTTCGGCAATAACTTTGTTTCGGGTTATGGTCTGACTGAGTCTTACGCCTCCACATGTTGTCAAATAGAAGGAGACTTCTCGCTGGGCAACAATGGCGGTCCCCTGCCTACTACCGAAGTTTGCCTAGAGTCCCAACCAGACCTGGAGTATTTTGTGACGGACAAGCCACGGCCCCGTGGTGAACTCCTATTGAGGGGTACCTCTATATTCCGCGAATACTATAAGAACGAAGCCGAGACCAGGAAAGCGCTTGACCCCGATGGATGGTTCCACACGGGAGATATTGCTGAATTCGACGAACTAGGACGTATCAAGATCATCGACCGCAAGAAGAATGTTTTGAAACTGTCTCAGGGAGAGTATATCTCACCCGAACGTATTGAGAACGTATATATGGGTAGCTCTAACCTGATCGCCATGGCCTACGTTCACGGGGAAGGTACTCAGTCTTCACTGGTCGCCATCTTTGGCGTGGATCCGGTCAACTTTGCACCATTTGCCAGCCAGGTCCTCAAGCGACCCATTGTTCCCGAGGATATCCCTGCTGTCAAGGATGCCGCCCAAGATCCTCGGGTGGTCAAGGCTGTCTTGAAACATCTTGATAACATTGGAAAGAATCACAAGTTCAATGGCTACGAGCGTGTACGAAACTGTGTTTTGGACGTGGAGCCATTCAGCGTCGAAAACGAGTTGTTAACCCCTACGTAAGTATCCCAAATCGACACTTTGCCGTCATACGTCTTGAAGAAAGCCCGCTAACACGAATGACAGCCTAAAACTCAAGAGACCTCAAACTGCCAGGAGATTCAAGGCTGAAATCGATAGAATGTACAATGAGATTAACGAAGAGGCCTCCAAGATCATGCCCAAGCTGTAGAATAGTAAACAGGCTTGGGAACAGGTGGCAATCTTTATGTGTATAATATAAACATGTAGCGTAGTGAAGTGCATGAGTTTCAATATCATTCAAGTCATTGAAACCCTATTTTCACATGGGAATTCTCCATTGGTAGCGATGCTTAGCTGTAGTATGCACGAATTACCATGGTTTTCAGCTCACTGCGACTTTTTTTCCGAGCACACATGTGTACCTAGCCACCGCATAGCCACTTAAGATTGCTCAACTGCTAGCAAGCTACAATATTACAAATCAACTTATATGCTGATTTGATGTTTTCACGCATTTGAAAGTAAGTGTTAAAAGCTATAAGAAAAAAAGAAGAAGAAAAAGGCTTTACTGGTTGAGCTAGAGTAAAACCTGCCCTTGTCATGTATTCTTAGCACGCTAACCAGCGGCCTACAGCGTAGAAATAAGTTTATACACCAACTGAGAGTAGCCCACCCCAGCTTATCTGAGGGTAACCGTGCACTTTGGTGGTAAACATAATCCACAAAGTACAAGGCCTAGTTGAAACTTATTTTACACGTGTGCAAATCCTACAACTTTTCCTTAATTACGCAGCAACAATTGCAGCAGATTCTAGATTTATATATGAATATTAAGCTATAAAAAACAAATCTACAAAGAAACAAATCATTAACGTAGGTCTAATTATATCAGGGTACGTGTTACCACAAGCCATACGCACTAGCCACTAAAGCCATACATCTAAGTATAGTGCACATACGGCAATCTGCTATCCAGGCGACCTGCTATAACTAAGTAAGTACTCTGTGGATCATGTTTACAACCGAAGTGCACAGATACCCTTAGGTAGGCTGGGTTAGGCTACCCTCAGTTTGTCTGATTTCTCTGTAGAAAGTATCTGGTTTTGCGGTACTTATACCAAAACTTCAGTGTGAGAGCCAGTTGCTGGCTGGTGTGTTGCTTCGTCCCAAGTGCCCCAAAGCTTTATCTAGCGCGGGTACTTGCCAAGCCGTGTTTAGTAGGGGGTACCACAGTAGATGGTTAAACCTTTAGGGGGGAAAAGGTTGCTTACCTATTATGATGTGTAACATTTAAAGGTCGAGCTTGGTATGTTTTATGGAACAGATATAATAATGCTACCGCTGTAGCACCTACTAAAAACGAACTAGGCGAGAACGAGCCACAGCAACAATAGTGCATTACAGCGTATTCATGTTAGTTTTAACAAGTGAAACCAGCTTGAAAAGATGTACCCTACTTCGATCTATGATTGTCTTGTTGCTTAAGGGGGAAAAGCTAAGTAAATGTAAATAGCAACATGTGCATGTTATTATGCACACTGCAGCTTCGAGCAAGAAACAATTCAAGGTAGCACTTGCCCGTTAATAAGCATCTTTTTACAACATTAGCTTTAGCAGCAATAATATTGCAAGCTATAAAAAGCAGTAAATTATAACTATTATATAATATAAAATTAGTTTTTTATTTATTTATATAAAAATTAAAATTTTTATATTATTTTATTTTATTTTATGGTTAACTAGTTAATTAAATATTAACATTTTACGTTTTATAATTTTTATTTTAAAAGGAGCTTGTTTTACTTTACGCTTTTAGCTTAGTATTTGCGGCTAATTACTTACGCGTTTTAAACCACTACCACTAAAAATCACAATGTAAATATGGCGACCTCTGGGAGGTTGACAGCAGGACCAAGCCATGATATTATAGATTTAACGGTTGACGAGGAAGAAGACCCTGTCCTTGACAACATAACGAGCAACATAGTACACAGACTCCCGGTCCTTTGCCTGCCGCGAGCGAACGACTCCTCCCTTCCTTCTACCCCGCCACATATCGAAGCTTCTCCCTTGGGAGATCCGCCGGCACCGAATGCCGGCACGTACTATCACAATGGCCTTTCTACTCTGGCGGTGCAGGGCATGGCGGAAAGGGGAGGGTTTATACGGCCCGTAAAACGCCAACGGACGGACGAGCCGACGCCCGAGGCAGGCGTTCACGAACAACGGAGACGAGATGTCGCGGCAGCGTTGGGAAAGTGCCTGGAGGACCAAGTCTTTCCGCACATAGAACGTGCTACTACGCAGCTCTCGTCCGACATATACGACCTCGACAAGCTCGGCGCTAAAGTTATCAGGCAGATCGTGAACAAGGACTTCGAACGCCATTTCAACCAAGGCAATGGACGCTTGTCGACGTCAGTGGAGCTGATCATAGCAGCTGGCGTTCATAGGCTCGTGACTGAGCTTTCATCTGGTCCGGTATGTGTTCGCTGATGAGATGAATGGGTCGAGGAGATACTAATTACCACTTGTGCCACAGGATTACCGTACACAGAGTTCATCTCCCACGCCTCTCGATACTGCCATTGCCACTGTTAGTGACGTTGCTCCCGTGACGGTACCTGCAGTCCTGCCTTCAATAGAGAATGATATCGATGACGATAATCATGATGGCGATCTTAATCTTGATGCAAGCGAAGATGGTCAACTGGTTGTCGAGGGTGAACATCCCAATGATATAGAAGAGCCCGAAAAAGCAATTCCTCAATCTCGTATACGCACCCCGCCTCGTCGTCGTCGACCACCGCAGAAACTGAAGAAAAAAGATCTGGTATCCCCCCAGCAACTACGTACTAGAGCCAAAGCGAACCAATGGCAATCGGGAAAACCATACGGCCCGGTATCCTCAGAAGCTAAGCAGCTTCACTCGTTTGGGTTGCCTTTACGTCCTTACAGATCGGCATTAGAACGACAGCAGATCGTATCAGCTGTTGCGAGGGCTTTTCTACCTCTCGGATCTAACAAATGCCCTCTTTCTGGAGTTGTTCATGTTGACTTCAACGATTCTGAAATTAATTATCTACAATACCTAGCCAGGGTATTATATGGCAAGCCAGTCATTCACGGTGAGAGATCAACTGTTCGAGACCTTCGTAATGTCCTTAAGAAGGCCCCTGGCATTAGAGCTCGCCTGGCCGAAACTCATGCCAAGGGGTATGTCGGTTTTGAACCCCCTCCATTCTCACTCACAAAACGCTCTTCCAACGACGTTACGAACTTTTTGAATGATCTATATGGCAAGAGGCTTAATGCAGTCCCGAAGTCCCTGTTTATTGAACGCGGCAATTCCGTAGCTCAAAGTGAAGCAAGTCGAGCGAACCAGATATCCACCTTATTATTATCAAGGGAGATCACTGGAAACCGACTAGGGGCCGCTCGGACGTACCACAACTTTAACACAACTGTTAAGTGTAACCGGGAAGACTGCCTGGAGCCACAAGTTGAGTGGACAAACTGTGCCGGCGATATTATGACTGTTAGCTGGCTATCCAACACGGACTTTGTTTGTGGTACAACCACTCATTCCGACTCTCACAATCAACAATACAATAAGCCTGGAAATCTCTTATTAGGCTCGGCGGCAACAAACACCTTGCGTGCGTATCCCGACCATCGAATTACCCGCCCCGTCGTGTCTAGTGGAGACAATGCTCTCGACTCAATGGTTGCAAGTCAAGACCCGTGGCTATTCACGTCTGTTGTATCTTCCGATTACGATCCGTCCTGTGACCTAGCTTTTACATCCAGCTTTGATAGGACAGTGAAAGTCTGGAAACCTAAGGACGGATCAATGGTAGCTCTGGGAACTTGGAAGCATGATGGACGTGTAAACTTCGTCGTTGCATCAAAGAATAACATGGGCACTGTAGCTACAGCTGCTGATGTACCAAGCGAGGCTGTTAGAGTCTATCATCTCGATCGGTCTAGTATATCAGGTAGTCGATACCACTCCTACTCATGTACAAGAGTACACGACGAAGACTACGTACCGTCTGAGAAGTGGGCTTATTACCCAGCCGCCATTCGATGGGGCCTTGCTCCTAGCGTAAACCATCTTCTACTGATCGGTTATTCTCCCAGAAGCCCGACCGGAGAAGATCATGAAATTCCTGAAGATAAACGCGACACCGGCGAGCTTTGTCTCTGGGACACTATCTCCAGAATCCAAGTCAGAGTAAGCAGCGCCAAAACTCAAAATGTCTTTGAGGTGGCGTGGCACCCTTCGCGTGCTAGCTTCGCCGCGGCGACCGCTGCATCCAAAGCTCTAGAAAGGACAGATGAATTATGCCGGACACAGGTCCGAATTTTTGAGATGAATAAAGAGACCGGTCAATACGGTGCTATTAAGACCCTCGACTGTGCCGCCATTGACATCAACGAGATTTCAATCATGTATTTCTGCCATTTAGCCCGCTGCTGAGAATAGTAACGACTGACATGATGACAGGCCTAACTGCCTTCTTTATTCGTATGTAACAGCCAGTTGCACCGACGGCAAGGTTTATGTTTGGGACACAGCAGGAAGCGACCTACCAATGTGTGTCCTGGAGCACGGTGGTGAGTTCAGGTGTCCTGTAGATCTAACAATACCTGACTAACAAGCTTCTAGATCCCGTAGAAGAGCTTCTCGGGAAACGAGAAGAGGAAGATGTTGGTGTTAAGTTTACGGCCTGGGCAACCACGGCTGACCGTCTCTATACCGGATCGTCCGACGGCGTGGTCAAAGTGTGGAACATACGCCATGGCAGAGGTGTACTCGTTAATGACCTCATCGAAGTTGCGGCCCCCATCACTTACGGCGCGTTCTCTCCAGACTTCACTAGATTGGTGATCGGAGACGGGAGCGGGCGAGTTTACCTGTTAGCATTGGAGGATCCTGAGGACGAAGACCCGCCACCAAACCCAGCCGGTGTCTCGGCAGGTTTCTTGAATGTACAGACCAGCAGCGGCAACCAACGCGCTGTTCGCCGACCACGCCCGTTTCTACCTCATCCCGAACTACCTCCTCCAGGTGGCAATAAGCTTATGGATGGCCAGGAAAGCGCTAGAGAATATCTAAATACTGCTCAGCTCGTGCTTCATCCAGACCCTACAGTAGGCGCTGTTCAAGGTGCAAACTATACTGGAACCTGCTTATTCCGAGCAGAAGCACACGTTGACGAAAATCCAAACGAACCTTTACTAGCTACTTTCCAAAGCAAGCAACAAGATCGCCAACAGTCAAATCGTCGAACGAATCTACTTAGAACTTCATTGTCCCGAGAGGTGCAATTAATGGACGGTGTAACCTATTTCAATGGTTGGCATGAAGATGGTCATACCCATCAGCGAACAAAGGCGTCTGTTGATGACGATGATAACGAGCAGAAAGTTGATCATGAAGATATCTTCGACCATGCTACATGGCTAGAGCTGAAGAAGGAGAGAGCCGAGCTTGACGATCGCCTTATCGAGCTAGACTACGAAACTAGCATCCTAGATAGTGATGATGAAAGAGATGTTGACAACGAGTGATAACAAGCAGGCATGTAAGCAACATATGTTTGGCACAGGAGTGTGTATACCCGGGATCAAAGGACCCAACTTTTCATTCATGAAGCATAAAGGGGGAAGCCAGAACTTCAACTAAGTCTAATGGCTTCATATTTTGACGTTGAGATACTATACCTGCCTTATAGTCAGTTAGTTTAAAGATTTTTAGCAAAACTCAATGGGAGATTTAATCACTATCCCTTTTGCGTGCTTTTTGTTTATGATAACAAGTATGATCGTGCTTTAATGACATAAACCTTTTAAACTTCATATGTAGATTTTAAAAGTTAAGTTGCACATATTCATATTATTTTTAGTCTAGAAATATGACGGCAATCAATCAAGCTCGCAGTTAAATAACATGAATGAACACGATAAGTTAATAATAAATGACATTTGTAAGTAGCATACTTACCCTAGCATGCAGGGTAGCTTGTCTCAATTGTTCATCGTTAACTATATCGACTTGAAATGGGAAGACATTTGGTATGCTTGTGAACTTTTAAGTTGAACTTGAATTTATAGGGCCGTACTATTTTGGTAACCCGCTAAACCACCCGAACGTGGACCGGACAGAGGACACAGCAGACTTGTAGTAGTAGACGTCCTCCAAGCCATTACGTCCACTATACCATCAACTCTACGGCAATGGTAATGTGGCCTCATCCTCAAAATTACAATATAACTCATTTACACGAGTACCAACCCAAGAGTTGACACAATGCACCTCACCAACGCCGATCAATGCAACCATACAAGAGACTAGTGCTTGTCGTTAAACGCAGTGTGATGCGACGCAACCTATGCACGCAGGATGGGCTCTGCCGCAAAAAATCCGACTACTTTCTTTTCGTTCGCTTCATTTGGGAGCGCTATCCAGTGGTGTTATACTGATCCGGTGCTGGGAAAGAAAAACCCGGTGGGAAGACTGGCATCCCGTTGGGGCCGGTTCCGATCCCGAATGGGAACTGGGTGAAATCGGCGGCCTGGCCTTGGGGTTGGTCATTGGAGGGGCCGTTATTGGGACGATTCTCTCTTTTGCCTTGCCATTGACCGAAGTCATCTTCATCACCACCACGACTGGATTTCGGTCCGTGTCTACCTCCTTTATCCGTTTGCATCCGTCTGCTGATCGCTTTCGAGGATACGCCAGCACCTATCTCTATGTCAGGCTCTTCGACAACCAGGCCCGTCTCAATTTGTTGTCCACCACTACCGCCAAACTCAGCAGTCAACATCCACTTCCTATCGGCTTCCGTTAATTTGGAGATAGGGATAACGCTGATGCCGGTTTGGTAATCACTGCAATCGCGTGGCCCAAAACCAACTCCCCAGCGAGTCTGTCGACTTGTTAGCTTAAGGAGCATTCAATGGCTGCGAGCATAGACTTACTCTAAAGCTGCCACTCTCCATGGCTTCTTTGGCATGAACAGCATCCCTTCTAGTGACCATCTTTACGAAGGCATGGCGCTTATCTTTGTTCACTATACAGGTCTGTACTTGCCCATGGCGACCAAAGACCGACCGGAGCTCGGCCTCGGAACATCTGTGTTGAATGAGTAAGCCACTTAGCCCGAAAGGTTTCAAATGGGTCACTTACGTCACACCTCCAACGAAGAGAGTTCTGCTCAATACTGCAGGATTGTCAGCAGAGAGGCTATTTCATATTTATCCGCAGAGCACATACCCTTGATATGACCTTGTGGTAGAGCCCTGTCGATTTCGACCCATTTTGCACCGGGACGAGGATAGTCTTGGGGAGGGCTTGGGCTACGACCACGACGACCTTGTGGGCTACGTTGACGGTACTCCGATCCTCTACCACGTCGGTCGCGGTCGTCCACGCGTCCGCCAGGTGAATTAGGCCCAAACCCACCGAAATCACGCCCACGTTGATCCCAGTGACGCGGAGGGGAACGAGACCTAGACCTATCTTGATATCTAGGGGGCGATCTCACCTGATTGAAGCTACGATCACGTGATTCATCTGGTCGGAAGCTCTCTTGACCCCAAGAATTACCGTATAGCTGTTGACCAGGCTGGAGCTGAGGCATGGAGGATTGGGTAGACGGCGGAACACCAGCACCAGCACCAGCAGCACCAGTGGCACCATTTTGTATTCCTGCTATAATTAAAGGTATTTTATCCGGAGGAACGCCTTGATCCGCTAGCAGCTTGATCAGCATCACTTGTTGCTGGATGCTAGAGTCTACGCCAGTAACTGCGTTTGCCGGTTGTGCGTTAGAAGCAACGCCAGGGAACCCGGAAACTTGATTACTTGTAGTCACCGGAGGCACGAAATGCTGACTCTGAATAGGAGCCTGAGTTTGTACCTGCGGAGCATACGGATATTGCACAGCAGGAACATTTACGGGGACCGCCATGGCTGGAAACGAAACTGGAGCCGGCGTGGGGGTTTGGCTCTGTGTTGTTGGCAACGCGGGCTGCTGCGCTGCAGCGCCTAGCTGTGTCGGTGGTAAATTGAAAGGGCTAGCTGCGGCAGGAACAGAGACACTCGTCGGTGGAGCGGTGATATTTTGCCGAGCAATGTTGGCGAGAGCCTCCATGATTGCGTTCGGGGCTTCGGTAATGGGCGGCCTGGTCTCGGTGAAAACAGGAAGGCCGGCGCCTGGTGGGGGACTCCCCACGGGCGTGGTAGACTCATCTATAATGTATGAAACACAAATCAGATACACGAACCCGCAAGAATGCACGACGCACTCCAGTCTGGAATGTTTTCAACAGAAATTAGAAGACCTACTCAGAGAGACTGGTGGAGCATTGAGCTTCTGCTTGAAGGACTCAATCATGGCCACGGGGAATGTTTGGCCCTTCTCCCAAATATCAACGAGCTTCTTAATTTTATCCTGCTCGCATAGGTTAGGTAAACGGCATGTTCATAGTCATTGGCGGCACGCATTGCAAGCAGTAGACTGAAACCAACGGCTATGGGTTTGATAGGACCAGAAGCCTGCTTGGTCGGTCGGTGGCACGACCTTGAGATCACGGTGTACGGGATGTGAGTTTGCGATTTAGATAGAGCGTACCTTTTGTTCTCCGGGGGCATTTTGAATTATGTCATTCATCAAGACTGGAAGTAGCTCCGTTACTCTATGAACGCCAGCAGCGTATGTTCCATCTTGTGCAGAGCTATTGATAGGCTGTCCATGCTGCTTGGCCTGATCGACCCATTTGCGAGTCACGGAATCTACGACATAGAGCACGCCCAGTTTGTGGGTTGCCGGGGCCTTTTTGAAGTGAGTGTAGATCTTCTGAATGAGTACAGACTCGGACTACAGCAAGAAGAGTCTGGTTAGCATCGGCCAAAAAAAGTACTGTGCGCAGGATACGATATTCCATCTTACCTGAACGTTATTCACGCAGAGAGCGGTTAGTGAGCTGATACGAGATCCAGAGACTCCAGGAGGCTTTAAATTCTGCATGGCATTCAGGCCAGCCTCTAATTCTGCTACTGCCGATGACATGGTGTCCTTCAGGCTATCTCCTGACTACTGGCGATGGGAAATATACGCAGCTAGACAAGAATAGTAGTGTCGCGGGATTTGCAGAGAAATAGGGCCCGCCCAGTCAGCCGTTGGTTATCACCGAGACGAGCAGAGAGATCTTCTAGCACGTTGGTGACTACTAAATATGAGATGTACGAGGACACTTGGTAGTGAGTTGTTACAGCCTAGAAGGTCAGATCTACCGAGAAGGTTGTTTGTCGCAGGAGTATTGCGCAGATGTCAGACCCCCCGTTGAGTGATTCCACGAGCAATGGTGGCTAGACGCAATACGAGTAAATGAATGACGCACGCTAGAAGACTCAACGACAGTCAAACCACGAGGCTTCAGGGCTGGTGGTGATTGTGGATGATTGACTACTAGACCCGCTGGCCAAGTCGAAATGAGTACTTGCCGCGGGGATTCCGTTTAGATGAGGCGAGCTGGAGTATGCGATGGGATGCGATGGGATGCGGTACGTTCTTCAAAGCGATGCTGCACCAGAGTGAATGAGAGGTAAAGATGGGGAGCAAAGTCAACAAGCAGGAGTATGTTGCGCGGTGTGTCGGATATACTAAGCTGCGTCGCCGTATCGGTGTTGCGACGTATTAATGATGGCTTGCAACTGTGGCGGTATGCGACAATCGCGATCGTAGTTGCGCTTGTCGTTCCGTAGCAGCAGTACCGTTTGATGTTGCAAATGGATGGCGATGGTAATGGGGATGGGAGAAGGTGGTCGCTAGATGGGGGATGGCAATCCGTGGTGGTAAGGAAATGGGGGAGATGAGGGGAGCTGCTCGCTTCTGGACTGCGCACTTCTGCAGAGAATTTCAATGTGGAGCGGAAGCAACGGCAGTTCCCAGGTTGGGTTGCCCTGCGCTGTCTAGGACGGGGATCTGTGGCGTTCTGTGATCGCAGTAGCCGATCAGTAACCAATCAGACCCCTCCCCAGCGCAAGCTAATGGTTGCTGCAGGTGCGCAATGCCTGGTATCACCGCTGTACAGAAGAACTATACCTACATACCTACAGGCACCTTAGGTAAGGTACTTTTTACAGTATTAGGTTAGGTAGCTTTGAGGTTCTACCGAAGTGTAAAGTCATTTCATTAGCACGAACTTATTCATTCATCGAGCAGGCTCAATGAAAAAGAGTTGTTTACGAGTGTACAAGTATTGCATGCGCAGTCACAATGCGAATGTATACATACTTACTACCCAAGGTATTGTACTGATAACTCTGAGATTGGCGACAGATAGAACACCAAGATAAAGAGGATCCGAGGGGGTAGTCTTTGTCATACAAGCAGACGGGATGTGAATATATGCCTACCAAACCACCAGCCCCCTGCCGGATCTTTTTCTTCTTCTCTTTTCTTTGTCCGACCTACCTATTGCCGTAGTATCACAAGTTCGTAGGAAATGGCTGACCAAGTAGGTGCATACCTCTTTGGCTTCAAAGCTTGGCAGACATGCTGTGTCCCATTTACCCAGTAAGGATAATTAAGAGCGATAGGCATATTGCCAATTGGTCAAGCGCTGCTTATTTATTTATTTGTTCTTTCTCAAACCTCCTCCGCGATAGTCGAGTGAGTTCCGGCCCTGTCACAGCTCGAAGACGTGACAATAGCTTTTGACGTCAACATGACCAACAATCGAAAAGCTCGGCCTTACAGAATATAGACTAACTTAGTAATGGGCCGAATTAGGCGGTGCGATGAAATTTGGCGCGGGTACTGCTGCTGAGGTGGGTTATAGGCTTATAGCCAGGAAACGGCAGGGTGGCATCCTCCAGTCCGAACAGGGTTTAGCATTCCTATTGGCCGGCTGCTTCCCCATCGAATCCGACTCCTACCACTTACTAAATCGTGCTTGAGCTATTTCTACGATATCTTTTTTTCCTCCCTCTTACTCTCCATTCCTCGTGAGCCTCATTCGCCAATCATTCCCGTAGTCTTGTCAATCCACAGCCTCGGATCGTCTTCTTCTTCTCTCATTAAATCATGGCGTCTACACTTCGTCTGAGCTCTTCAGCTCTGCGTTCCTCGCTCAGAGCTCCCGCTTTGTCGCGTACCACCGCCTTCAACGCTGCGCGATGCTACTCGGCCAAGACTCAGGTATGCCGCAGCTGGACCCAATCACCAATCATGAATCACGTTACCACCTGCAGGTCAGAGTGACTGACGGCTTCGTGCCTATGTAGACCCTCAAGGAGCGCTTCGCCGAGCTACTCCCCGAAAAGATCGAAGAGATCAAGACACTTCGAAAGTAGGCTCTCCATGTGCGCCCCATTGCTGACCCAATGCTCACCGCCTCCACAGAGAGCATGGCTCCAAGGTCGTCGACAAGGTCACTCTCGACCAGGTCTACGGTGGTGCGCGAGGCATCAAGTCGCTTGTCTGGGAGGGCTCTGTTCTCGACTCTGAGGAGGGTATCCGCTTCCGTGGCAAGACTATTCCTGAGTGCCAGGAGGTTCTTCCTGCGGCGCCTGGTGGCAAGGAGCCTCTGCCCGAAGGTATGTTCAGTCCGAGTGCAATTTTAATCAGGTTCAGAGAGTCCAATGCTAAGTATTCATAGGTCTCTTCTGGCTTCTTCTGACCGGTGAGGTCCCTACTGAGCAACAGGTCCGTGATCTGTCCGCCGAGTGGGCTGCCCGATCCGATATCCCCAAGTTCGTCGAGGAGCTCATCGACCGCTGCCCTACCGACCTCCACCCCATGGCCCAGTTCTCCCTCGCCGTCACCGCTCTCGAGCAGACTTCGTCCTTCGCCAAGGCCTATGCTAAGGGTATCAACAAGAAAGAATACTGGGGATACACCTTCGAGGACTCTATGGATCTGATTGCCAAGCTCCCCACCATTGCCGCCCGCATCTACCAGAACGTCTTCAAGGGTGGCAAGGTTGCCCCGGTCCAGAAGGACAAGGACTACAGTTTCAATTTTGCCAACCAGCTCGGCTTCGGTGAAAACAAGGACTTCATTGAGCTGATGCGCCTCTATCTCACCATTCACACTGATCATGAGGGTGGCAACGTCAGCGCTCACACCACCCACCTTGTTGGCAGTGCTCTGAGCTCACCCTTCCTCTCGCTGGCTGCTGGCTTGAACGGTCTAGCCGGTCCTCTGCACGGCCTCGCCAACCAGGAAGTGCTGAACTGGCTCACCGAGATGAAGAAGGCCATCGGCGATGACCTCAGCGACAAGAACATCAAGGACTACCTTTGGTCCACCCTGAACAGCGGACGTGTAGTCCCCGGCTACGGTCACGCCGTCCTGCGTAAGACCGACCCCCGATACATGGCCCAGCGCACCTTTGCCCAGGAGAAGATGCCCAACGACCCCATGTTCCAGCTCGTCAGCCAGGTGTACAAGATCGCCCCTGGTGTCCTGACCGAGCACGGCAAGACCAAGAACCCTTACCCTAACGTCGATGCCCACTCTGGTGTCCTCCTCCAGTACTACGGTCTGACCGAGGCCAACTACTACACCGTCCTATTCGGTGTGTCCCGTGCCATTGGCGTGCTTCCTCAGCTCATCATCGACCGTGCCGTCGGTGCCCCCATCGAGCGCCCCAAGAGTTTCTCAACCGCCAAGTGGATCGAGATCTGCAAGAAGCTGTAAACATTTTCCGAAGGCTTGGAGTTGTATTTTTTCGATATTTAAGGGCACAGGTTACGCATTATAGACGGTTTAAGGGTGGCTCCGTGTATCAAATGGGGGCGTTGTATTAGAGACTGTGTCCCCCGATGATACCAAAAGCTACGCTTGTACATTAATATCATGATTGTGCTTTTACGACAAGGATCATCAACTTTCACCAATCACGAATATGGTAGTGTGCTATATGTACTTGTAAATCGAAATCGCAGAGTGTGGATGTCGCTAGTGACGATTTGTATGTGAATATCCCTCTATGACTAGAGAAGCTAGGGTCTGTCTCGTACGGTGATTTTGCAGCCACAATAAATCTCGCAACCGGGCGTCACTGTTACCCAGTAACATTGCCTGGTGTGTGGATAAGATCACACAATGCCAGAATTTTCACGAAAACTGGATCAAATTGGATTGTTGTACAGATTAATCAAATAGGTATGCACAGCACCGACACAGACTCGGGGTTCAAATGTTCTTCTCAGGGGTACTGTACTGGTGCATATTTTGGGGAAAGTCCGAATTGTTGAGGGCCGGTTGCGCTGGCGAGATAGAAAAATGAGAAGTGAGCCGTGGGAGAGCTTACTGTACTGTGCCGGGCTTATTACCGATTAGCAATTGTTGGGAAGGAAGCAGTTATCATTTATACTAACCAGACCGCTCGAGCGTTGATTAGACTATCAGGTCTTGGCACGACAACGTCTACTAACTATTCCGACTATCGGCGTCGTCTGCATGTCTATCGCTAGATACTTTGCATGTGTTCCCGCGTGGAAGGTGAAAGGTGAAAGGCGCCTGAGGGTCATGGATATTCGGACCTAGGCAAGTAAAAGGATTCGCACATGATCCGACATGAAGCTCTCCAGGCGTTGTAGCTGGATATGCCCGTGGCTTTTCGGTCTGGGTCGGTAACTGGTCGGCCTGAGTGAATCGGGGTCCCGAGACACCAATCAGCCTCCGACATGGCTTGCCGTGGCGGGCCACTAGCCGACATAAGATGATTGGATTTTTACAGCCGAGATAGCCCGACCCCAGCCCCAATCAGGGAACAGGTACTGTAGTGTAAGAAGACAAGTTCCCAGGCACCTCATCGTTATCTCTACCTAAGGTACATGTACATGGGTATAGATACCAGCCAGTAGCTATGTACCCGCCCGCCAGCAGTGCTTAGGTGGGTACTCTAGGTACTATACCTAGTCTACCGACCTACCTTAGAGCTTACCTTAGCAGCTTTTGTCCGGCGGCTTACACCCGACATTTACTTACGGTCAGCCTCACGATACAAAAACGAACCCTCCCTTCTGCTACCTCCATTGCCAACCAACTCCGTACTTTTTTATCCATCTCCGAATCGCCCTCCCCCCCCTCCTCCGCGACGAAGCACCCGATTGCCTTGGTCAGGCCCCCCTCCCCAGTAACGACGACGAGCCATGCCCGCTTCTGCCACCGCCGGCATGACGCCTCCTCTGACGGAGAAGACACTCGAGAAGAAGCCCATCAAGTTCTCCAACTTGTTGCTCGGTGGTGGTCTCAATCTCTTTGAGGTCACCACCCTCGGCCAGCCTCTCGAGGTCGTCAAGACCACCATGGCTGCAAACCGAGGCGATAGCTTTGGTACTGCGCTCGGTCGCATCTGGGGTCGTGGCGGTCCACTTGGATGTAAATACTGCTTCCTCCCTATCCCCAGGCATCTCCCATCACAATACAACTCCACCGTATTGATAGAGCACAATTGCCGACGGTCTTCCATCCTTCGTTTCCGTCGCTAACTGGGATGTCGCTCTATAGTCTACCAGGGTCTCATCCCCTGGGCCTGGATCGAAGCATCGACCAAAGGCGCCGTGCTGCTTTTCGTCGCTTCCGAGGCCGAATACTATGCCCGGGCTGCCGGTGCCTCTGAGTTCGGTGGTGGCATCTTCGGTGGTGTCGCCGGTGGTGTCGCTCAGGCCTATGCCACTATGGGCTTCTGCACCTGCATGAAGACGGTCGAGATTACCCAGCACAAGATCGCCGCTGGTGGTGTCAAGCCCCCCAGCACATTCGCTACCTTCATGGACATCTACAGGAAGGAGGGTATCCGCGGTATCAACAAGGGCGTCAACGCCGTTGCGATCCGCCAGATGACCAACTGGGGCTCGCGCTTCGGTCTGTCGCGTCTCGCCGAGCAAGGTATCCGCCGCGCCACCGGCAAGGAGCACGGCGAACATCTCAGCGTCGCCGAGAAGGTCCTGTCTTCGACCATTGGTGGTGGTCTCTCGGCCTGGAACCAGCCCATCGAGGTCATCCGCGTGGAAATGCAGAGCAAGAAAGAAGACCCCAACCGACCCAAGAAGATGACGGTCGGCAACACTTTCAAGTACATTTACCAATCGAATGGAATTAAGGGCCTGTACCGCGGCGTTGCCCCGCGTATCGGTCTGGGTGTTTGGCAAACGGTTTGCATGGTGGCCATGGGTGATATGTAAGTTATCTCCTCGTCGGTCGGTGTCTACTGTTTCTGTATCACAGCTTACTGACAGAATTCTCTCAAATAGGGCCAAGGCGTATGTTGAGCAGCTGACCGGCGACAAGGTCACGGCTAAGCATTAGGCGGCGTTTAGACGGATTTGCTCGGGCTTTTATGGGACACTCAACAATATCAGGGAACATATAAAAGGAATGGATGGCTTAGCTTGCCAATATAGATTTCTCTGTTGTTGACGGGACTATTTCTATTCTGATTTACATATGGTGTTGATCTGGAGCCTGAGCCTGCGAGCCTGTTGAACAGTTTATGTTTGCAGATCAGGTTTTTGGCTTTCTTTGATGACACATTATGGGGCACGGCACGATTTTACCATGCCTCAACAGCTTGGAATATTTAGGATTACTAGTTAACCGGGAGAAGGTGTGTTTAACACCGGTTGTGTCCGATTTATATTTTAAATGAGATAAGACATGATGAGCGGCTCCTGAAATATACGCAATGTCCTTCTGCACTCTCGAAAAATACACCACCCACCATCTATAACATATTCAAACAAGATCAAACTTGCGGGGACGGATGATGTGAGAAATCGACCAGAAACTTTGCCAAGCGAACAACTGGGCATGGACATGAGACTCTTGTATTAATTGTAATCAAAACAGCGGTTGTTCTGTCGAATGATGTATATATATATATGTACACGCATAGTCTGTTTCGACTTGATCACAACCTATAGAAAGCTAGGAATATATGTTTAGACGCTAGTAAGAAAGCTATCGCTTGAAGCATGGCCCCGTCAACAACGGAAACTGAGATGAGTAGTACGAGCACGTTAATATGAGGATGAACTCGTGAGATAAAGAGAACGAATCCATTGCATTAGATAGATACATGTCAATGCTTGGGACTGCGTGGACAGCAATAAATCGAACATTCATATAGAGAGCTAATGGGTACCTTTCTAAGTCTGGCTTATATGCGAGAGCACCCCCTTGGGCTCAAGGGTTCGGAACCAAGTGGCAATGCTATCCAGCAATACAGTACCTACTATAAAACAAGCGCCCTGTTCAGACAGGTTGTTCGTCTACCGCGAGACTCGGCAAAGAAGGCAGCACTTCAGCTTCCGATATTCGATAGAAATAGATATTGGAGTAACCGGACACAGCTAAATCAGAGAGTACGACGCACCGATGCGGTGGTCTATGATGCCCAGTGTTACATATGGAAGAGCAGGATGTTACTACTCACCAAATGGACATCCCAACCTTCTTAAGTTCTCGAAACAGCCCGTCAACTCCCGCCATTACGAAATCAGGGGCGTTGCAGATTTCAGTTCACTCGTTGTCATCACCCTCGTTTAAATCCCTCAGAGCGCCGTGTCATGTCATGTCATGTCGTAGAGGGCTACGCGAGATCTATAAAGGTGTGTGTTGTTATGTGCTCACATTTTTAGACACAATTGGTTTCTTTAATAATCTAGCCTAGGGACGAGACTGGCGGATGCAACACCCTACAGTAAGTGCCTCCAAATAGATACATATATAAGATGATAAACATAAGGGTGTATTCAAGATCGGGAGATTAGCGCTGTAGTTTTTCCTATTTCTCCAAGAAAGATTTTTCTTCTTCGACTTTTTATTTTCTATCGCTCCAATAGCGTATCTAATAGTTGTAATACATGCCTATCTACTTTCCTTCAAGCTTGGACGTATAAACCAGGATGATATACCTCGAGTCACCGTCCGGAGAAGATGAGATACTCTCTAGAGACCCCCTGTCGGAGCTCTCTAATCAAACCCTTCCAGTCCTTACCAGGCATTTCGACTGCGCCGAGCGGCGTACGAGGCGCGACCGCGATGTTTTCGCGGAACTTGTACAAGGCAACTGCCTTCGCCTCGAATTCCTGACACAAAGCATGAAGCCGAGCTTGACAGTCTTTCTGGTAGCAGATCTCAACAGATACCCGGGAAAGCTCCCGCTGCAGGTTATAGATACGCTCTACAAACGACGCCAGCATTAGTTGGATGGTGACTATGGATTCCCTGTCCTCGTCGTCGAGCGAATGAGCGTCATCGAGGAGGTATTCGACAATGCCGTCAAAGTCGTCGTTGTATCGTTCGATATCTCTGTGCATCGCGCTACATACCTCATAATCGTCCATGCATGGGCGGTAGCTCTCGGGGCCGAGAAAAGGGGTGAAGGAGGCGTGGTTTCTCTTGGCGCAGTCAGTGCAAGCCATGTTGGAACTGGGTATGTTAGTCGTTTGAGAAGAAATAGTTTCCTGGTGCGGCGGTCGTGGTATACGAGCGGCTTTAGCTGGTCTATGTTTCTGGGAGTAGAGTACCAGAATTTGAGAAGGCCTCGGAGTATTTACGCATCAACCGCTCTTAGAACTACATCATAAAGAGCCACCCTCAGAACAATGCCTTTATTATTTATGCCTGAAGAAAGGATCCTATCCATCTTTGTCGCGATACCCCTTTCCGTCTCTGTCATGACCCAAACTATGAGATTTTATGAATCGTCGCGTTCAGAATCATGCACGACGCTGATTAATCCTCTTCGATGTCCAATGGCGATTGAGGTTGCTGAACAAACCCTATTCGCCAGACTTCTATGCCATGTATTCAGCAGTTCTTTCATTAGGCTGGCTTTGCTTTGAACCGAGTTGGCCTTTTCATGGTAACAAATATGACTTCGGTTCTCGGAGCATGGTGCAACCCAATAAGTTCCTTCACTGGGTACGCGAGCGCCTTCTGTATGCACTATATCCAAAATCTTCCATGAGATGCTCTAAGACTAGTGTCGACGACTTGGATTATGATTAAACTCAGTTGCCGAGAGGGCGTAGTCTCGGCTACATCCTCTGACCAGCTTCACGCCTAGCTATACATTGAGCAACTGTGGTAGACAGCAGTATCCACGAAATTTGGAGCCTCGTTTGATAGTAAAGAATATAAATCATGTAGAGTAACTAGGACGCTCTGGAACGGATCGTTAAAGATGCCGTGGATGTAGGGCTTAGAGCCCTCCTACTCAGTCTACGGGCCATATCATCATACTACCAATGCTTACTCTCTTTGTGCTCATCATAACTCAACATTGCCCTCCTAGGGTCTTCACATGCAGTTAGAATAACGCGGGAACACGATATGTCAAGGAAGGAAGGATGACGTGGGATGAGAGTACCAATGGTAGGATTCGTACACCATTGCCAGATTGTTATTGTCACTCCGTTGCTATGACAAGTGAAAGCATGCGACACCTTAACGGCCTCTCCCTTCTGCACCCCCTGTCGAGTTCCGTCTATGAATACTAACAGCTACCAAGTCCCGAGGCAAATAAACCTACCCAACTCAAATAATACGAATTTCGGCAGGCGTCTTCATTTAAAAGATGAGGAGTTGTGATAAACATAATTCGATCCTTAGACCGGATTAGGTAAGCTCTCCTTCACAACAGCACCCAAAGATATGCGTAACGCCAAGAGTGCGACCTTTTACAGTAGGTGATTCCATCTGTCTCCTGTCACAGATTGCTGGGGTAAAATACCTTAGCTTACTATGTAGCACGACAAGCTGTTTTAGAACAGAAATTTTTCTTTACCCAGCTCTTTCTTATAGAATTGGGATCCGGTTTAGGACAACGCAGGGTTCCGCGACGTTAGCCTCTCCATGGGGATCGTTTCACAACTGAAAAAGCTTTCATCACACGTTTTACATACATATCGCCGGGGACCGGGGGACGGATGTTTCATAAAAATAAAAAAACGATTGACAGCATATTTCGTCGATCCCACGCGTCTTTCCCACGTTTCTTCTAGACTTGGGATAACTACATACGACCTCGCTAGCTAGTCATGTCCTGACAAGCCCGGCACTTGGGATCCTACCCGGGACTAAAAACGTGCGTACAGTACCTTAGGACTTGGACCCTGTAGTTAGCGATCAAGCAAAAACGTCGCAATTGATTTTATTTCCCTCGTGTAAGGGTAGGTAACCACGGTCACCAAATCGAGGATGAGGGTGGCTCAGACAGCCAAGACCGACCCCGTAAGCCGCAACCAACTGTGATATGCCAATAAGTCTCGCAAGTACTACAATGAACAAACCGTTGGTTCGGGGGTTTCTCGCGTATCTATTTTTTTTGCTTTGGTTAACTAATCGGATGTAGTCTAGATTGAATTCTTATGGTAGGTATTACTACTGTAGTTAGACTACCTACCATGAACGCGTGCAGCGAAGTCAATTAATTGATCAGCGCCAAGTCATGGCACAGCTTTCGACACTCCGTTTACACATCTAGCCTGGTCTCGGCTCGAAGGGCGGTGGCTGTTGTACTATGATTTTAAAGGTAGGCAATGTACAAACTGTACAGTAGTTATACGTAGGTACATTAGTATATGTAAGAGCAGACAATCAAATCACTCAAGTCACCGACATTTATTTTCATGAGAGCAATGCATCCCTACCTTACGGACGTTACCTGGTGCATCATTTCTACCTGCGCTCCTGCCTGCCGATGCGGATGGGCGGTTGATCCATGCATACATGCATGCAGTCTTCTCGAGGCAAACTGCAGATCGCCTAAAAATGCCTACCCATCAATTGAGAATTGAAGGTTGCGGTAACAGGATACATATGTACGTACGTATAGTTTGCTTGGAGCCTACTGACTACTTCAACCTGATTTAGAAACAGAAGCCAAGAAAACGCTTCCAAAACAAACTGAAATCCCAAATCCTGATAATCATAGAGCGGTGTAACTACGCCTCGGTTCATGAAAAACCATGCTCTATTATCAGGGTAACGAGGCTAGGCCTGTAATGTAATACCAAAATATCACGGGACAGTCCCATAAAAGTCACCACCTTAAGTAGTCTTAATTCCAAACAGCTGGGTGTATCCCTCGATTTTAGTATTGCGTACGAATACATGATAGCTACAATAGTATGCAGTATACAGGTTTCGCGTATTAGCTGGGGTGCGTATCAAGACTGAGCGAATTCACTCGTTCCTGATATCAAGACCCAAAAAGGAAGGGTGAAAATAGACAAGCAAAAAAAAAAAGCCTCAAGACCCTTTTCCCGTCTTGGCTTTCGATGCCCAAAGATTGCTACGGCATTTGTGGAGTGGTTTGAGCCCCCAATCAGAAACGCCCGTCTACAACCCTTGCCTTTGCATATCAAAAACCCGCCCCCGCGTCCCTCCCCAGAATGCCTGTACGTTGCAGTTGTATATGCGTGGCGAGTTGGACCCCCGGAGAAAAAGCGGTCGGGAGCCGCAGCGACGCGAGAATCGTGCAGCGCGCTGGACTAACGGAACTGTTCACGGGGACGGGATTGGGTTGGCAACGCCCCCCTGCCGATCCCCCGGGGAAAGGCGGTGCCATCCGCTGGGAATGCCGAAACAAATGATATTGTTGTACTGTCGCGGTAGGCGAATGCACTACCTGTTGATCTTGTGTGCTATGGTACTAGAGATTCTTGGCTGTCTTACTTACGTACACCCGGGGATCTGTCGCGGGTCTAGGGAAGAACGACCGAAAGAGAGGATCTGGTTTGGAGGGCCTTACTGTGTCTGCCTGTGCTACGGTGTTCCTTTCTCGCGGTGGGAATCATGGACGTGAGTAGATATTCCCGACACTTGTGATATGCAAGTCCTCAGTTAGCCAGACAATCCACGACTTGACGCCGGTAGGGGACCTCCAGTATTTTGGGTGTCGGCGTCATATCAAATGGGAGCTTGGCGGGAGATTATAGGAGAAGATACTGCAGCAACGCGAGTGGACGAATTGGCAGTCCGTTCGGGATATTAAAAAAAAAATAACTATACGATAAATCGCAAGGCTCCTGGACAAACACAACTGATGTTCTGGACGGAGGTAAGTTAACGACGGGTGGTCATCATCATCTTAGCGCCATGAAGCTCGAAATCATTCTGGTTTTGTGTCGTCGAATCATCCGAGATTACTGTGTACGCGGCTCTTCAATAATAGAGGCAATAAGACCCTCGGCTACCACTGCTCTTAAGAATTCCTACCCCTAATTGCAAAGACTCTGGGGTAGGAGAAGAGTGCGGCGATGGAGACGATTTCTGGCCCACTCGTCTTCGTCAGCAAGCCTTGGCTTGTACCTACCTATGCATCAAGGATTATACGAAAAGAGAGATATGGTAAAGACCGCTAAGGCTTGACGATTGCCTGGCTTTGATGTACACTCTGATGCAGATTTATATACAGGCTTAGACTTATAGAGATCGCGGTTCCTGTAGACCGAATACCATAAGACGATGATGGTAATCTGTACTGTAGCCTGTAGGTACACTGGCATGCCAAGGTTGCTTGGCGTAACGAAGCCAAGAGGCCAAGTCTCGATGGGCGGGTTTCCGAATGGGGAATGGGGATGCGCTAGATCTATTACTACCCGCGATTTTATGAAAGAAGCCAGGATGGTCGGGGCCATAAGCCTCGATCGGTCGAAGGATTGTGTTAATCCTATCAAAACAACGGTTCCAACTACTGTAGAACTCGTTCAACGGACTGAGACCAAGACCAATACCAAGAGTAAAGTGAATCTTGGCAATTGGGCATTGCAAGCAGATACTTGTGGTTTCGGACAAGCATGAGGTAGACACAAGCTTTGCCAATGGGGACGTCCTCGTTAGATTGGTGCTCTAGTTAATATATTTGTTCTACAACTGCGTTCCGTTATAATGAGTTAGTATCCGATTCGGCGGTGGCAGTGGTTGAATTTGTTTATAAGACCCTTGGAATTTTAGAGGTTGCTAGTCAGGAACAGAATGGTACTATATAGTAACTAGATCTTTAGGCTGGCCAGCTAGTGACACTGGTTTTCGCCAAGTAGATTGGCGGGACGTTATTTTGGTGATTTTCTTTTAAATACCTTGACGGTGCTGGTATCGTGTATGTTCGTTGTACGCTGTGCGGCGAACTCGGAGGCGCGGGTTAGCGCAATTAGCGCCGTCATAGCTTCTATTAGCTGAATACTGATTACATTTTCTGTCAGGATAATGCGATCTGGTTGTTATTGTTGCTGACTCGCGCCCCCACGGAGTGGATAGTTAGGGTGGGCGTTGAATACTGTAGTGTCGACGATAGGCGGGTCGTCGTCGATTCGCCGAATATCTGTTGTATCTAGTATATAGCAGGTACTGTACAGTGTAGGTAAGTGATGTTATAATCATGAGAGTAGTTAAACAACAAACATTTTAATAATTGCCTTACACCTCCTCCAGGATCTGTATTGTTAGTAGGGTATGGAAGCCCCATAATCTACCGTTTTAGGCATCGATTCGTACATGGGCTCCCGGACCTCACCCAAAACCCCCAGCAATTATTTTCAACTCAACCAGAGCCCTGGTCTATGCCCCGGTTAGATACCTTGGATTTGGTGGGTAACTAGCAATTTTACAAGTCTCAAAGTTTGGTTAATCCCCTGTTTAAACCCTGGTTTTCGAACCCTACTAACAATACAGATCCTGGAGGAGGTGTAGATTCGGTTGTTTCAAGCTTCGACAACTAAGCCTCGGGTTCGCTTAGGTTCGAGTTTCATCCGCGCGGCCGTGCATGACATGGGTCCTTGCCATACCGGTAGTTGACCAGATTGGTGTGTTCTGCATGTAGGGTGAGGTCCATCGGCTTCTGCAGCATTGATCCGCGGATTCTCACCATGAAATAATCTTCGCCTGGGATAAAACCTGTCGACCTGAGGTGCATTTTCGTCATCTGGCTTGACGCCCTGTTGGAGGGTATATCCTGCGAACCCGGTGCGACGTGCGCCATAATCTTATGTCTATATGTACGTAGTCTCGGCAGGAAATGATCGCCTGTTTGGTGCAGGTCGCTTTCCGGAAATGCGAGATGCTCCGTGAACAGCGCGAGCCTCAATAGACTTACACCTCCTCCAGGATCTATATTGTTAGTAGGGTTCGAAAAACAGGGTTTAAATAGGGTATTTTACTAGGGTCCCTGCCATTCCCCTTGGATGTACCTTTATATATAAATTTATATATAAAGTTATTTCCCCTAAAAAATATTTAAAACTAGCTAGATTAAAACAATGAAAATTTTTTAACTACTAAAGCTTTTTGTTAAACGCTCCTATTGCTTACTGCTTTTACTGCATACTTAATATTTTTTAAGCTTTTTTTTTTGTATATAAAACGCACTTGAATTAAAAGATTTACTAACATTCGTTATATAAATTATACTATTTAAAATAAAGCTTTTTAATCGCCCGATTATATTTTTTAATACTGCTTTTAGTAGTGTTTATATTAATCTAATTATATTAAACAACTTAAATTAACCGCTTGAATTTATTTAGTTAAGCTACAAACTAGTCGATTTTATTAATTTAATAGCTAATCTACTTGTATTTATAGCGCTAACTTTTTTTAATTTAGATGCTTATATAGCTTTATATAATAAAGCTTACTGCGTAAAGCGAAAAAAAGCTTTAAACTTAACTCGCGATTAACGGTTCGAAATAAAAATATTTCGAAATATAGCTAGATAAACCTACAAAAAGATCGTTTAAAACTAAAACTATACAAAAAAGCAGGTTTAATTAGCTGTTTTAAACTTTTTTATACCTAAAAAACAACGCTGCAAAAGTATAATTAATATACTTATTTATAAGCAAATTTGTTTATTTATTAAGGAAAACTTTAGCTACTAGCGGTTTAGCTAGCAATATTTACTTTTTATAGTCCTAAAATTAACCTATTTTAGCAAGTTTGCAATTAATAAAGCTATAAAGAACTTTAGCTATCGCAAACTAATCTACAGCAAACGGATTAAACTAACAAAAGTTTATTAAAACGTACGTATATACTTTTGCTAATAAGCTTTCGAACAATACTTTTAACTAAAGAACTAGTTACGGACCGATTTAATCGCTTTTTTAAACGAGTGTTAAGCTTATACTAACTTTATGTAAAAAACGTAGATTATAATTTACGCTACTAAAAACGCCAAAGAATTTACTTTTATACGTTAAAAAGGACACAGCTAAATAATTTAAGGTATTATTTAAAGAATAAAAAAGGGTCCCTTTTATATTTAAAAAAAAAAGATGGGCAATATAAACGCCGAAAAATATTATCGTAAAATTTTGCTTTTAGTATAATATTTTGCTTGCCGCCGGCTAAGCTTTGTTTTTTAACAAAATAACGCTTTTTTATACGCAGCAAAGCGTACGAGGGCTATATTGGACCGTTCAACTATCCCTATAGTTTAATAGCTTGCTAAAAGCCCTAATTTATCGCTTATTAAAAACCTATAGTTTTAAATAAAGGACTAGCTATATAACTACTACAATTTGCAGCTGTTAACCTTGCTACAGCTAAAAAAGGCTATTTTAAAAGCTTAAAAAGTTATACTACAGGATTTCTTACGTGCTTTAGCTCTAGGAATGCTAGCAAAACTACAGCAGTATTTAAAGCGCAATAAGGACCTAATAGATTACTAAAACAGCTATTTAACTTACAAATATAGTATGTTTATTATACAAAATTACAAAGTTTAAAGCTAAAAATAGTTTTTTAAATATATAACTGTTATATTTTCGGCTTTTTAAAAGCTTGTACATTTAGCTTGTAGTATTAAGCTACTAATTAACATTTAAACTAATAAACAGCTTTTTAGCACCTGCAAAATACTTTTGTATGCTTTATATTCGTTTGCTAAAATAACTTTTATGTGTTGTTTAAAGCGTGAATTTTCGAATTAAATAAAGTAGGTTTAGCCGACTTAGAAAAGCAAAGCAGTATAATTTTCGAAGTGCGGTCGAACTAACAAGTACTTCGTTAGCTAGTAAATTTGTATATAAAAGTAAGTAACTTATAAGCAAGTAGCACTATTAAAGGGGCATAAAATGCCGAATAAGTAAGTGTTATCGGCTAAATCGTGTATTAGCTAGTAAAATATAGTTTAAATTATGGTGTACTTATACAAATACACTAGTAAAATAGTAACAGGTAACACGTTATATAAAGAAAAATATATATAAACCTTCGATTGTAACAAGCGTGTAAAATAAAGCTTAAAACACTAACAAACGCTATTTTAGGTTAAAAAACGAAAGTGTAAATAGTTTATACGTAACTGCGTATATAGTGTTAAAAGGGAGGAAAACAAAGAAAAAACGGAGATAAGCAGTCTAATCTATCCCATTGTTCAAAATTCTGTCTCCTTTTTTTTGGAGGTAACTCTACATATAAATTTGTATGTGGAGGTACATCCAGGGGGAATGGCAGGGACCCTAGTAAAATACCCTGTTTAAACCCTGTTTTTCGAACCCTACTAACAATACAGATCCTGGAGGAGGTGTAGATAATATAGGGCGCGCTTGTGACCGTGAAAATTAAAGATGGGTAATCTGCACGAGTAGACAAGAGCCAAATGTCCGAATAAGAACCTATTGGCTAGTGGCGGGACTCTCGGCGTGCCGGTGCGCAAGACAGTGTACAGTAGCGACTGTTGTTAGCTTCTGCATTCCTCCATAGCGACAGGAAGCGAGCTGTCTCATCAGCCTAGCGTAGAGACGCAACACTGTGTCTGGGACTGGGCCAAGGTACTGGAATATTACCTAGTCTTAGTCAGTACCCTCTTCGCTGAGAAGACTTCCCCAGTAATAACGCAATCACGCTAGTCAAGACTACGAGCTGAACCCTTGCAGGGCGAATCCCATTTCGGTCATCGTCTTCATGTTGCGTCAATCTGATTGGCCTTAAAGTAGATGAGCTATGGGGGATTTCTGCAATGTGGAGATTCCACGAGGATTTAGACCACCTACTCCTGCCACCTTTTCTGGCTGCTCATGCCACCCTCCACGCCACTCATGTAGATCTGCTCCACTCCCCATACAAATTAGGTAGGGATTGTAGCAGGGGGTAATGGCTCACCATGTACCTGTGCATAGCTCCAAATTTTGCGTATGCAATTAAGTGGCTATATTGGCCAAGTGCCTCCAATAGCCTTCAAATCGCTCAAAAGCGTTGCAGAGTGTCAAATCACGCAAAAGCGTTGCAGAGCGTGGTTTGGAGCCTTTTGTAGCCTCAATAGCCTTCAAATCACCCAAAAGCGTTGCAGAGTGTCAAATCACGCAAAGCGTTGCAGAGAGCCTAGATGGGTTAAAAACGCAGTAAAATTTGACGATTTGCTATATGCCACTGCCTTCAACACCTCCAAACGGACCTTCTCCTCTCATCTCTGCCACCTAAACGGCGTCTCTCCAACCGCGAGAGAGGCAAACCCCGTTCTGGCTCGCATGCTTACGAGGCTTATCAAGTCGGAAAGGTCTGTGAGCTGTACACTGAAGGAGTAAGACCTGGTGTAGGTGTACAATGTTATAAGTATGTGGTGATTAAAGGTAGTGAGAGGGGTGTAGAAGCCGCATTACAGCGGCGAGCGCTTTCGATCGTCGGATTTGGGTGGCGTAGTAGATAAAACACCAAAAGATATAGCGATAATTCGATAGAATAAGCTGTGTGTAAGAATAGATTCGTCTTGCAATAAGTGTGTGATAATAACAGGTAAAGCGTCGTTATTTCTCGTGATATAGCTGTTTTAGCTGTTCTGGCTATATATAAATTAGCAGAAATCGCCAGATATAACCTAAAACTTGGTGTTGACTTACTAGCTCCTGCTTGCGGCGTTTGTGCGTTCGGAGACACAGGAGAAAGAGGCATGGACACAAGGAGCGTCCAGGTAAAAGGTTAATCGAGTATTCGAACAGTGGTTTGAAAGTTGAAGGTCTCCGTTGGTTTGAAGGTTGGAGACCTCCGCTGGGTTGAAAGTTGGAGGTCTCCATTGGTTTGAAGGTTGGAGACCTCCGCTGGGTTGAAAGTTGGAGGTCTCCATTGGTGTGAAGGTTGGAGACCTCCGCTGAGTTGAAAGTTGAAGGTCTCCGTTGGTGTGAAGGTTGGAGACCTCCGCTGGGTTGAAAGTTGGAGGTCTCCATTGGTGTGAAGGTTGGAGACCTCCGCTGGGTTGAAAGTTGAAGGTCTCCATTGGTGCAGAGTGGCCGTCCTCGACCACCTCTTTCCCTCTACTTGGAGGTGAGATGTTAGGTGGAGGGCAGTAAGGTGCCAGCTCGTGAAGTAGGCTGCCGTCGTCCGTATTCGACCACCTCTTGCCCTCCACCTGGAGGTGAGAGGTTAGGTTCAAGGCAGGTGGAGGGCAGGTGGATGGCAGTAAGGTGCCAGCTCGTGAAGTAGGCAGCCGTTGATCTTATTGGCTTCGGACGGATTGGCAACAGTTGTTGTAAGGCTGTAGGAACAGATCAGACATTAGCGAACGGTCGAGAAGGCGGATGTCTGCCACCTAGGTGGTGTAAAATGAAAGTAACGAAGGTAGTAATATGGATAAGAGTAATAAAATTGATAAAATTGATGAAGATGGATAATGGAGGACAGCAAAAGAGCGAGAGAAACAGAGGATCTGGGCAGATACTTATAGGCAGATTGAACAGAGTTTGGGCTTGTTTTCGTATAGAAGCTCTCAGGTCAAACGTCAACTTGCAGGCAAGTTCGAGCAGAACCCTAGAAGGACTGCTGGAACCGGCGGAAGTTAAGGTAGGTTCAACGGCTTCGTATAGGAAAGTGTTGATGATCGAAAGGCAGGATGGATGCTGTTGGCTTTAGAGAAATCGATATTGCGGCTTACGGAAGCGATTGTTCTTGCGTGTTCGATCGAGCGTTCTGGCCTTCGAAGAGGTCGCAACGTGGCATCTTAACCTTGGGACTGCCTTGTTATCGGTCAAACTCTTAGCCCTGGCACATATGTGTAGAGAGGTACTATTCACCCGCAGGTGGTAATACATCGTACCCCAGGGAAGTGCTATCAGTGCAGTGCGATGACGTTGTAGCTAGCTTAACTGCCTTGTTATCGGTCAAATTCTTAGCCCTGGCACATATGTGTAGAGAGGTACCATTCACCCGCAGGTGGTGATACATCGTACCCCAGGGAAGTGCTATCAGTGGCCGTGTGATGAGGTTGTAGCCAGCGATCTAGTAGGTTAAGAGCCGACCGAACGGGGGAGGAGTGTGTGTTGGAGTCTGTTATCACCAAAGGTTAGTTTGACGCGATTATAAATAAAAGGTAGATGTACATGAAGCTTGAAGCGTGCTGATTCCAAAAATGCTGGTCTTTTGATACCAATCGTTGGGTGTGTGGTGGAGGAGATGGAAAGAAGTGGTGGTGATAGTGGTGATAGTGGTGATGGTGTTGATGGTGTTGAGGGTGCTGAAACCTGCCATTTTACCTTAAAAATCAAAATAAATTAAAAATTAGGTGTACGCAAAGCCAGAAGTGCGCTGCTTCCGAATATGTTGGTCTTTTGGTGCCAATCGTTGTGTGTGTGGTGGTGGAGGTAGAAAAAGGTGGTGGTGCTGAAACTTGCCGCTCTACCTTAAAAATCAAAAGATGTTAAAAATGACATGTATACAAAGCCAGAAGTGCGCTGCTTCCGAATATATTGGTCTTTTGGTGCCAATCGTTGTGTGTGTGGTGGTGGAAGTAGAAAAAGGTGGTGGTGAGGGTGGTGGTGGTGATGGTGTTGATGGTGTTGAGGGTGCTGAAAACCTGCCATTTTACCTTAAAAATCAAAATAAATTAAAAATGACATGTACACAAAGCCATAAGTGCGCTGCTTCCGAATATGTTGGTCTTTTGGTGCCAATCGTTGTGTGTGTGGTGGTGGAAGTAGAAAAAGGTGGTGGTGAGGGTGGTGGTGGTGGTGGTGGTGCTGAAATCTGCTTGCAAGCACTCGGCGCTGTGTATTGCAGGTCGGCGCCATCAGAAAAACCAACAGAAAAGCTGATTCTATTGAAATCAATTGATAAACCATCAAAAGCGAAGAGATTGAAGGCTCAAAAGGTGTTGTACGTGGTTGCGTTGCAAAATGAACCCTAAAAGTGTAGCAAAAAGTAGGTGTAAATAGAGAAGTGTGGTGGAGATGTGTGGGCTTTGGAGGGCAGTATATAGCCCTAAGTAGGTGGGTAGGTAGGTAGGTAGCAAACAATCTATTCTATATAACCATAATATTCAAACAAGTATGTCAATTGCCTATAATACCACCCACCTTAAACACCACGAATATTAGACCTCCAACAAAATGAATTACATGTTGAGACTCGCCTGAGTCTGAGCTTTTGAATGATGATTTTTTCATAAGAAACAAATGAGTATTGCACACGTAACAATGTAAAGCACTTTAAGCCCCCAGACGGACTGTAATCGTGACTCATGAACGAAAGAAAAACCGCCAAATTGGAGTAGCGAAGCCTCGGGGATCGATCTTGAAGGGTGTCGTATATCGAAGCAGACTAGTAATAGACCGCAAAGTTAGAATGAGGTCAAAAGATAGATCCAAGTGATCATGCTTACCTAGATCCATAGATACGCGGCTCTCTTGTCTGCCTCCTTCGATCTTACGCAAGTAAAATCGAACGAGGCCATCGCCGGCAGCGCTAATACTGCGCCAGGAGAGGTCGATCTGACTCCGGAGTCGGAGTCGGCCTTTCAGCGCTCTCTATCCCAAGCTCACTGGGAGCATAGTTCTCACCGATTTGAGGGCTAGGGCTGTGAGGGCTAGAGCTGTATAAGTAGCGAGGCCTAGGCTGGGCCAAGACCTCAGGAGGAGGCCTGACTTGGCTAACAGCAGGCCTGCCTTGGCTAACAGGCCTGCCTTGGCTAACAGGCCTGCTTTGGCTAACAGGCTTGAGATCAACCAGATGGGCAGGACTAGGAGGCCGGACAGGGCTAGAAGGATCGGGGGAGCTGGGCTTGGTGTTTTGGCCGACGATTATAGACGTGATCCTCATGAAATACCACAATATCCAGCCAAAAAAGGTAATACCGACAAGAATAAACACCACAGGTACAAAGTACCCAAGCATATCTGCTGGAGAGTTGATCTGAGCAGTCATTTTAAAAGGCTGAAGGTAGGCAGAGATACTTGAGAAGGCAGAGATGCTTAAGAAGGCAGAGATGCTTGAGAAGGGCAGGAAACGCGATAAAAAGAGGTGTAACGAGTGTGAGTTGAGGTGGCAGGAGATGTTGAGGAAGGGTTGAAGAGTTTGCTGAAGGAATTGCTGAAGAGGAGGTGGCTGCTTATATGATCTATCATAAAAACTTTTCACTAGCAAAAATACATACAAACCTGCTCGCAGGTACAACTCTTAAAGCTTTGATCGCTTCTTGGCCTGTTCAAATATCAAAGCTGAAAAAAAGAAGCATGTAAACATTAGTATGTACTATTATAGGTGCTTGTACACTCCTCACGAACACTACCAATACTTATCCTCCTGTAATAAAAATGATATCTTTGGATTCCTCTTATCTCCAGCATCTAGCACATTATTTTTTCATACGGAATAATGGAGGTTTTGTCGATTCAGAACGCGGAGCCTCTGGTACCTCCGGAGGAACGTATGTATGAGTCATGGGCGGAGTGCTGCGCTGATATTCAAAAACACGCTCTTGCACACGGCTACGCGCTTGTCACGCGGCTTAAAAAGCGGAACAAGGAGAGCCAGGCAACACGCTACGAGGTCCTCTGTGATAAGGGAGGCAAGTTTATCTCGAAGGCAAGAGCTGGAGGCAGGACGGTTACCTCGAAGAAAACGAACTGCCCGTTCTCGGCTGTTTCAAAACTGAACCGGAAAGATAACGCCTGGTATTTCGAAGTAGCTGAAGGCCGCCATAACCACCCGCCGTCGAATAGCCCAAAAGATCATCGTAGCCATCGAATAAAGACCGAGATACATCGCGAGATCATGAACCGAGGCGCGGTACAGCAGAGAAACGATAGACAGATCCTCCAAGACCTTCAGGCAGCCGACCCCGAGTGTCTCCTAACCCTCAAGGACGTGAATAACCACGTTGCCGCGAGGAGACGAGACGCCAAGAACGTCCCTGGCGACTCCTCTCAAGTTCTGATAGCACTACGAGATAGCCTTGATGTATGGCATATACCGCTCTTGATCGACGGGACTCTCTGTGGCTTATTCTGGGTCCCTCTATGGTCTCAGCAGATGTGGCAACGCCACTCGGAGGTTCTAATAATGGACTCTACGCACAAGGTCAACAAGTACAACATGCCGCTCCTCCAGCTTAACGGCGTTACGGAGGTTGGCACTTACTTCGGTGCAGCGTACGCGATGCTTCCTAACGAGAGCGCCGAGACGATGACGTGGGCCTTGGAGTGCGTGGAAAGACTACGCAACAAGCTACAGATACAAAGGCCTCCGTATGTGATGGTTACAGACTTTAGTTCTGCTGAAAAGCTGGCTCTCTCGTCTGTATGGGGTGATCAAACGCAGCAACAGCTATGTATATGGCACGTTATGAAGAACGTGAGGCTTAACGCGAGGAATGGCTGGAAAGGCAAGCTTCCTGATAAATATCGGCTGATGCCTATAGATTCGTTGCTATCGGTTTCTGGCCTCGTTTTTGCTACTCAGCATATGTCTGAAGAAACAGCTGTTGCTTTAGATTCAGAGCCTCGCGAGGCTTGCCTTGTTGACGAAGAGAGATATAGCGCCGAGGAGATCGACCGAATCGAACGCCGCTACTACGAAGAGAAGCCCGCGATCGACCACTCTCTAGATGGCCTCCTTATCCTTTGGAAGCATGTTGCACATACTCCCTATCGAGAGAAGGTCCAAGAGCACTGGGAGGACCTTCAGGAAGAGTTTGCTGACCAGGGCAAGATTATCAACTATCTTGGGAAGACGTATATGGTGTATCGAGAGCAGTGGTGCCACGCGTACACCAAGAGCTATCGTAATTTTGGAGTGCGTTCGAGCTCGAGGTCAGAGTCTGCACACAACGAGATCAAGACTCGCCTTCAGAGACACGATTTAGGCGTGGCTTCGCTTGTTAATACAGTCTGCCAGCTTAGCAAGGAGAAGAAGGCCACTTATCTAGAGAAGGTGGGCAAACAGCAACAGCGTACGCGGCTGGAGATGTTCAACAAGGCGATGTTTTCAAATAAAGAGCTACAGTTTACTATTAGCTGGGTGGCTTTAGAAGAGGCTCGCCAGCAGTACCTCACGGCAGTGAGGCATCACGAAGGTGGCAAAGCAGTTGATCTAACTGACTGCACTGGTGACTATATTAACCAGAAAGGAATCCCGTGCTGGCACCGGCTATATACGCGTATAAAGCTTGAAGTACGCGGGCCAAAAAACAACAAATACGTAAGGATACCTAAAGGCAAAGAGCTAAAGATCGAAGACTTCGACTCCCACTGGCGGCTAACGACCGACGTGCGAGATATTGACCCGTTACTCCTTGTGCGAGATCCGATCGCGAGACCACGCTATCACGAGCCTCGAAACTCCAAGTGCCGCGCGGAGGTATATATAAACAACGGAAAGGTACGCGTTCACTCGAACTGGATACAGAATGGAGGCCGGCGGATCCCTTGCCACGAAGAGATTCAGCTTCAGGAAGGCGGTGCCGTACACCAGCCTATAACTGCTCACGAGGCGAGGGCTACACTAGCCCAGCAAGCAAAGGCTGTTGCCGCCGACGCCGCCGAGAGACGTCAAGATATGGGTCAGATCCGCGTGGCGGTTAGTAACATCGTGGGATCGCAGCCTGTGGCATCAACACCAAGGCTAAGGCCACAGGAGGTGCCTCCTACGCCAGTTGGGCCCTACCGGAGACTCGCGATGGCTTCACCTAGCCCGGTAGTAGGTATGCCGCCACCTGCGGCGATGGCTTCATCTGGCCCGTTGATGGGGATGCCGCCGCCGCTGCCGCCAGTAGCGGCGATGCTTCCGCCACTATTACCATATCCAGGGCCTCCTGTGCCCTCGCAACACCATATATATGGCGCTGAGTACACCCTAGGGCACCAGCAGTGGCCTCAAGGCCGTTATTTTGGGAGGTAATAGGTAGGGGGAGGGGGCAGGGTTAAAAGCGGTCTCAACACCAAGAAAAAGCCGTGATAGTAGGGATCACGCGTATATTGAGCCTCAATGGCTATTTCAGGTCATCCTAGTGTGTGTAGTTTTATTTATTATCTTTAGCTGGACGCATTTACTATGTAAAACGCCTATAATTTTGTCGCAGTGGAGATCTCTTACTATAACAATATCGTTATTTTGAAGCAATGACAGGTACATGGTGAGCCATTACCCCCTGCTACAATCCCTACCTAATTTGTATGGGGAGTGGAGCAGATCTACATGAGTGGCGTGGAGGGTGGCATGAGCAGCCAGAAAAGGTGGCAGGAGTAGGTGGTCTACGAGGATTGGCTACCACGGTTTTCATTACTTATAATGCAACTCTGCACGTTGCGGCCGCACGGTGGTCCTGCGTTGCGCGGCCGAGCAGCAAGCAGAGGGAGCTGAGGCGGTTCGACGACCAGCTGGAGATGGGTGATTGTCCAGCGTTACGAGCGAGTCAAGCCGGCACATGAGAATTCACTGCACTTGAGGCTAGCTTCCCCCCTATAGTTTAACAATATTGCTATCAAGATCGTGAGACTTGGACTTATGACTGGGGCTAGGCTAAGATAATGGTGTTCATGCTGGTACTATTCATCCTCGATAAGTGTCTACCCAGCATCGTGAAAGACTATGGGTGTGTCGGCCGAGTCGCAACAGCGATCATGGCCGACCGGCCTGATACGGAGCCAAGATACGGCAGGCGTGAAACCACATCACGGAAAATTGTCGTGGCGTAGGGAGATCGGATTCTAGAAGCCAGAAAGAATTGCCGCAACCCACACACTTCTACGTCTGCAAACTGCACACCGAAGGGTGGTGGGGAAACGGCCATCCCGAGCGAATGCGCTGGCTGGGGACAAGTCGGACGGAACGTCTTATACTCGGGGGTCAGGTCTTGTGTTGGGCGGTTGGGCGGTTTGTCGGTATGTCGGTGAGCCCTACTGTAGTTAGCCTACTGTAAGAGTACAGTAGATAGGGTAAAATTTGAGCGAATTGGCCCCTTGCGACGTGATGGCATTCGGCAATGCACATCCGCCTGTCCCATGGCGGCTGACAGAAAGGCGAAATCAAGGCCGCATGACGTAGATTGTCAGCCACAGCTGGACAGCAAAAAGGACCATGGGGTTCCGACTACATCCCTTTTATACTAGACTGCTATCATGTTGAATCATCATTTTGGTGAGATTGAATAGGTCGTCCTAATTAAAGTAGATAGTTTTATACCATTTTTAGAAGAAAACCCCATGCGTAGGATTAGACACATAAGTAGGTATTCTCCACGGTAATGATTGAACACGCAAGTCGCATGGGAACAACTGGGAAATAATAATACTCTCTTGTATATGCGAGTACGGTAGCAGAATGATCGACAGGGCCAAATGACTAAAACAGACGCAAACTATATATACAATTCTACGTACTTAGGCTGGTGTATACATGTAGTTACTGTGAAACACAGGCAACTAAGAGCAGCTTAAGGTTTTGTCCAGTGCCGACTCACAGCAAGTTATGTACAGTACACGACACGGAAAATAGCTCAAGAGCACGGAGGCTTGCGGGAGCGGAAGTTTAACATCATAACCTTGTGTGTTTGTAAATTCAGCTCGGGCCGCAGAGCATGCGTATAGTTGCTATCTTAAGTAATGCTGTTAGGGCCACGTCTTGTGCCAATGTGTTGCATGTGTGGCTGTTTGAGCGTTAAATTGCTCATAGGAGAAGAATGTACGTGAAGGAGACCTTAGTACAGTACAAAGTACAGTGCAACAGGCGAGCACGCATCTCGGCTGGCCTCGCGACTCGCACGATTCGTCTGCTGTGGATTTCCAACTAGTTAGGGAACCGATTAAGACCGAGATCCTTGCCCTACCTACTAGGTACAGCATCGCCTTGCCCTTATTACCGCAATTGTTCTATCAGCTCTTATCAAGTGACCACTCAAGCTCTGAAGCACGGCCGAGTTTTAGCTAGAAGTTATAGTGGGTATGGCGTGGTACCCTATGCAGTAAGTACAAGGAGTAGAGGCGCGGGTCGACTGGGGCGCACTTGGTGACTGCAGCCTACTGTAGTATCGCTGTACGGGCGACAGACTGCCAGTCGAGCCAGTGGGAAGTACCGCTGGGTACAAGGATGGTCCGTGCTGGTCGCCCGTGCTTATGTGGGCCCTCACTGGTAATGTTGCTTGGGACGGCGACGGAGGTAGGAACTGTGTTTTGATTGGAAAATTCTGATCAAAACAAACTCACATCTGACAGCGCAAGCCTGTAGACCATAACTTTGCGGTCGGGGAAGGCGAGGATATGTCCGGACGAATCAATTGCATAGAGAACGCCTTACTGCAGCTCACAAAAAGCGAATACCGCTATTCGGGAGGATGCCGAGCAGAGCAAATACAAAAAAAGTCGGCGGTTCGAGGCATATTTGACATCGTTGCGGTCTGTCGTCATGGCGAGTGAGGAAAATGTTGAGTGAGTGATTTACCTACATGTACTACCGCTGTACTTGTCCCGGTCCAAGATGGCCACTAGGCCAAAGTGGGGCCACCCAGCTCTGGCTCTGTAGTAGGGACTTGCTTTTACAGTGTGTCGGTCTCGGCTTTGAAACTGTGCCTATGTGGGCTGGGTTTTCCCCATGCAGGTCGACCTCTTATCAACGCTGGGGATACCGGTACTTGGGCATTATGGCAGTCATATATAGCACCTTATTCCTGGTAAGAGGTGATATTAACGCACCAGGTACCGTGTTACATCTGGGTATAATAGAACAACGAAGAGTGTAATTCATTTCCATCAGCTGCACTGGACAATCCATATTCAGGGGCGACCGTCCTCTGGGACGGTTAGACAATGTGCGAGTCAACAAACTCATTGACCTCATGATAGCTCCGTGAATGGTTAAAGGTAAACAGTAACTTACAATGAAACCTTGAATCAATGAATGAAGAGAGAGAGAGAGAGAGAGAAGCACCTACATAGGTAGCTAAGGTAGCACTGAATTAGTGTAGGACCCTCTGTAGGTACTGGCAATGACTAGCTTGCCGAGGACTAGACGGGCTCCTTATTCACCATCGCTCTGATTGGCCGCACCGGAGGATGGGACATGTGGGTTCGCACTGTAGCACGAGGTCGCGAGACACCGAGCAAGATGGCCCTGGCTAACCCTGGCTAACCTGCACCCGTTTTGGAGAAGAGCTTCTTCGGCGGATCCATCCAGCATCTTGCTTGCCCTCCGTCCTTAGTCTCTTATCCTTTAAAAAAGCGCGCTGCCCGTCGCAATTGACGATTTCGTTTTCTCTTTTCTCTCTTACCGCGTTGAGACTTGTTCATATCGACTTGTCAACTATCAATAGGCTCTCGACGCTGGTGCCTTCCACCATACGTTCTCCCCCCCCTCCCCCTCCCCCTATCAATCTGTGTTATTCTTGTGTAGGTCCAATCTCTATCTCAATTCCTGTCGGCTCCCCTCGATCTCACCATCACAACAACACCATTTTCCCTAGTTCCCTAGCATTCCAGCCGCATATGTTCCTTCCCCTTGCTGTTGTTTTCCGCAGCAGCGGTATCCCCGATATCAATTCCAGCCCTAATGTTAAGCCGGTATCCTGACGTTCATTCTTTTAGTTGTAGCTCTGGGACAGCGAGTAGATCTCGAACATAATAATAGTCCTCGCCGCAATGGCTGAGCCTAATACCGCCGCTGCGCCGGCAATCAACACCAACATCGAGTCGGGTAACTTCGACGAGAAGGCGGCTCACCACAACAACCCCGAGCATGTTCCCGCTACCAAGCCCAAGGCTGAGGCGGCCGAGGAGGATGATGAGGATATCGATGCTCTGATCGAGGACCTCGAGTCCCAGGACGGGGGCGATGAAGAAGAGGAAGAGGAGGGTACAAACCCTGGCATGGGCCGCACCATTCCGGAAGAGATGCTCAACACCGATACCCGTTCGGGTTTGACAGATTGTAAGTTTCGGTGTTGCTTTGCCTCGCTCAATTGTCCGGCCAGCCGTATTGATAGTGGATGGTGTGACATTGGACTGGCTTGGTGGGCAACATCGTCGCTAACTATTGTACAGCCCAGGTCACGGAGCGTCGCCGGAAGTACGGTCTCAACCAGATGAAGGAGGAGAAGGAAAACCTGATTCTGAAGTTCTTCGTATGCTTGCCCCGGTAAACTATGGGTCGAGACACATCTAACGGGTCCATTACAGGGTTTCTTCGTCGGTCCTATCCAGTTCGTCATGGAGGCCGCAGCCGTCCTTGCTGCTGGTCTGGAAGACTGGGTCGATTTCGGTGTCATTATCGCTCTGCTCCTCCTTAACGCTGCTGTCGGTTTCATCCAGGAATACCAGGCTGGTTCGATTGTCGATGAGTTGAAGAAGACTCTCGCGCTCAAGGCTGTTGTTCTCCGTAACGGTAACCTCCAGGAGATTGAGGCCCCACAGGTTGTTCCCGGTGATATCCTCCAGGTCGAAGAGGGTACCATCATTCCCGCTGATGGTCGCATCGTCACCGATGATGCTTTCCTGCAAGTTGATCAGTCCGCCCTCACCGGTGAGTCTCTCGCTGTCGACAAGCACAAGGATGACCAGTGCTTCGCTTCATCTGCCGTCAAGCGTGGTGAGGCATTCATGGTTGTTACTGCTACTGGTGACAACACTTTTGTCGGTCGTGCTGCTGCCCTAGTTAGCCAGGCTTCCGGTGGCAGTGGTCACTTCACTGAAGTTCTCAACGGTATTGGTACGATTCTGCTAGTCCTGGTCATTGCCACTCTTTTGGTTGTTTGGGTCTCGTCTTTCTATCGCTCCAACCCCATTGTCGACATTCTTGCCTTTACGCTGGCTATCACCATTGTCGGTGTCCCTGTTGGTCTTCCCGCTGTCGTCACCACCACTATGGCTGTCGGTGCTGCCTACCTCGCTAAGAAGAAGGCCATTGTTCAGAAGCTCTCTGCCATCGAGTCCCTGGCTGGTGTTGAGATTCTCTGCTCTGACAAGACTGGTACCCTCACCAAGAACAAACTGTCTCTGGCGGAGCCCTTCACTGTTGCTGGCGTCGAGCCTGATGACCTCATGCTTACTGCTTGCCTGGCTGCTTCCCGCAAGAAGAAGGGTATGGATGCCATCGACAAGGCTTTCCTCAAGGCTCTGAAGTACTACCCCCGTGCGAAGGGTGTCCTCTCTCGATACATTGTTCGCGATTTCTTCCCCTTTGATCCCGTCTCCAAGAAGGTCACCGCTGTCGTCGAGTCTCCCCAGGGTGAGGTCATCACTTGTGTCAAGGGTGCTCCCCTGTTCGTCCTGAAGACTGTTGCCGAGGACCATCCGGTTCCCGAGGAGATTGACCAGGCCTACAAGAACAAGGTTGCCGAGTTTGCTACGCGTGGTTTCCGTTCTCTCGGTGTTGCCCGCAAGCGTGGTGAGGGTGCTTGGGAGATCCTTGGTATCATGCCCTGCTCTGATCCTCCCCGTCACGATACTGCCCGCACCATCAACGAGGCTAAGCGTATGGGTCTATCTATCAAGATGCTTACTGGTGATGCCGTCGGTATCGCTCGTGAAACTTCTCGTCAACTCGGTCTTGGTACCAACGTCTACAACGCTGAGCGTCTTGGTCTTGGTGGTGGTGGTGACATGCCCGGTTCCGAGGTCTATGATTTTGTCGAGGCTGCTGATGGTTTCGCTGAGGTTTTCCCCCAACACAAGTACAATGTCGTAGAGATTCTACAACAGCGTGGTTACCTCGTTGGCATGACTGGTGACGGTGTCAACGATGCCCCCTCGCTAAAGAAGGCCGATACTGGTATTGCTGTCGAGGGTGCCTCCGATGCTGCTCGTTCCGCTGCTGATATCGTCTTCTTGGCTCCTGGTCTTGGTGCTATTATTGATGCCCTCAAGACTTCTCGCCAGATTTTCCACCGTATGTATGCCTACGTTGTGTACCGTATTGCCCTTTCGCTTCACTTGGAGATCTACCTGGGTCTGTGGATTGCCATCCTCAACCGATCCCTAAACATCGAACTTGTTGTCTTCATTGCTATCTTCGCCGACGTCGCTACCCTGGCCATCGCGTACGACAATGCACCATACTCTATGAGCCCCGTTAAATGGAACTTGCCCAAGCTGTGGGGTCTCTCTGTTGTCCTTGGAATCATTCTTGCTATCGGTACTTGGATTACTGTCACTACTCTGTACGTCAACGGCGAGAATGGTGGTATTGTTCAGAACAATGGTAACCTGGACGAGGTTCTGTTCCTCGAGATCTCACTCACTGAGAACTGGCTTATCTTCATTACTCGTGCCAACGGTCCCTTCTGGTCTTCCATCCCTTCGTGGCAGCTGAGCGGTGCCATTCTGATTGTCGACCTTCTCGCCACCTTCTTCTGTATCTTTGGTTTCTTTGAGAATGGGTACACCCACATTGTTGCCGTTGTCCGTATCTGGATTTTCTCGTTCGGTGTCTTCAGCGTCATGGGTGGTGTCTACTACTTCCTTCAGGATAGCTCTGGCTTCGACAACCTTATGCACGGAAAGTCGCCCAAGGGAAGCCAGAAGCAACGCTCCCTTGAAGACTTCGGTAAGTTTTCTATTGATCTGCATTACGTGTTAGACAACCCTAGCTAACTTGTTTCACAGTGGTCTCACTCCAGCGCGTCTCCACCCAGCACGAGAAGTCGTCGTAAACGGTCGGACTGTGAAACGGCGCGGCAGACCCCGCCATGCCGCGCCATTCGGCCCCCTTCTCCATTTGTGTTACATACCTTTTGCCTTTCGGTGTATAGATAGTTCTCTCCGTCTGGCTCGGGGGTCGAACAATCACTCTTTATAATTTCATCTTGTAAACTGAACGATGCGGCGGGCGGACTTCGGTCATATACCCTACCTATACGTCTTTTAGACTTAATAAATAAGAAGAAAGTAAAATTATTACCACTTAGGTTGTAAACATCATCTTTTTGTGATCAGTCTGAACAGTATTTGCCAAAATTAAATAACTAGTGGGTTGAGTCTACGCCAGCTGGCAAATATCCCTATTTAAGGTTTTATGATTACAGATGACATAGCGCCGGGGAGGGGGGTTCCTACATTTTGGGCAAGGCACATTGTCAATTGCTGTGTATAGCGAATACCTGAGATCGGGTGTCATTCACTCATCATTCCTTAGCATCATCATTCGAATATACATGAACGAGCCCGGCTCCGATGTCACATGTCCGTTAACTGCATAGTGTCTATACCTTAATTATCTAGGTAGCCGATATTATGTGAAACTGTACCTACCCAAGTACGACTTCAAGCGTTTCTTATCGGGGTCCTATGACCGTCTATATCGACCTGTCTACATACACCTCCCTCGGGTAGCATATAAGTATGAATATCCCAGGGTACTATTACGGTCTGTCACCCAACTCTCTGATCTGCTACAAATAAGTTCACGGCGTCCTAACCTTCTATTCCCTCACTGCTCCTCTTGCAATACGAGTATAGGCGAGTCACGGTATGAGGGTGCACAGGCTAACAATTCTACAAAGACCCCGAGAAGAAGCGCTATTTCAAAGTCGAGAACAGCAAGACAGCACCTACGAATTCTGCCTGGTCATCTAACAATGTGAAGAGGCGGAAGCTCCGCGATGAGGACGCTGCGACTGCTCTGCGGCATTTGAACCTCGCCAAGAGTCGGATCAGGCGCGCAAGAGTGCTTCACGAACCGTTGACAGGCGGATTCTTCGCCCGCGAGTATGGCGCCATAAAGGACGACATGCAAGCTGCTTGTTTTGTTGACGGCCTACGGAATAAAGGCTGCATCCCAATCGGACAGGGAATGCAGGTAAAGCGCATGTGTGTAGCGGGCTCTGATCACAAAACTGGGATGTGTACTGTGTATGCGGGTATGTCACTGGCAGCACCTATGCCTCATCTCTTGTGTCTGCCAATGGTGCCTTACGATATGAGATGTAAGTCGTGGACGTAATACTAAGAAACAAAATGGTTGGCTTTAGCAACTGTGAACGGGGACATCTTGCTCTCAACATATCTCCCTCGAGATAAGAATAAGCGGTATGTATTTCTAACCGAGCATTGGTACTCGTTCGATGGACACCTGTCAGCTTGTAATTCAGTTATATTCCACTGGCTAACATATTCACTCCGTGTCCTGACATAGCCTCAACCAGCACCTCTTGGCCAACTACCGCTTAACGCGACATCGCCTGCCTCCCTATGTAGAGGCACCAATACCACACATCTCAGATATCCAGTACGATGCACACAGCAACGCCATACTTGTGGCATCGCGGCAGTCGTTCGTTGGAAATAACCCTAATTCTCTGTGGCTTCTATCGCCTAAAATTGACCGGGTTGACGGAGACCCTTTGCGTCCGAGCTGGCTTCTCCCTTCCGGTATGTCCGTTCCCGCGATCTTGTGTACGCCTTTCCACTCCCCTTCCAATTTCCGAGTTTCATGGACTTAATTTCCATTCCTTATCAGCTTGTTTGCTCTGGTGTCTTCTTGTGCGATTGTTGGCGCTCATTTACTATAGAAAATGCGATCCCCATCCCAATAGACGGGATAAGCCGGCGAGACGAAGCGCATTGCATTGCGCCTGCCCCGGAATCCTCACCACTGAGATGCCTTGTAGGCACCAGTAGAGGGATCGTTCAGTGCCATCATACCTCAGGCGATCCGAGCTGGCTAATGCCGCCTGGGCCGATTTCGTCCAACCCTAAACTGCAGTCTCAACTAGATCTATTTCGCGACGTCTTCACGATCGACTTTCATCCGAGCCAGACAGAAGTGTTGCGATTTGGTGGGCGGCCCGGGGCGCTGTTCACCGCCGATATACGCGTACGCCATACATCATGGTCGCATCTCAAGCTTCCTTCCACCATCACGCATCTGAGGTGCCTGGACGGCGGAAACCAGGTCCTCGTCGCCGGATTACAGAACCAGCTCGGAGTCTACGACCTACGATTCGTGCGATCGTTTCGCAGCGCAGATGACGACGGCGGTAGAGTTCACGCCGATACCAGAGATGGGGAAAGACGCAGCACCTATCACAACAACCGCTCCCACAACTCCCAACGGGATGATTTTAAGGGTCGTAACCGAAGCAAGCGAGATAAGCGAGGTGGCAAGAACACGGAAAAGGGAGGGAACGATCATCACCTGAACAATACCGTCGCCCAGCCCGTGATCAAGTTCGAGCATTACCGGAACACGGCACACATTGACATCGGCTTCGCGTACGACCCGGACACGGGCGTCGTTGCCGCCGCCCACGACGACACTCCAGGCACCGTCGCGTTGTACTCGGTGCGCACTGGCTCGCGGCTCCGGGTTCTCGATTTCGCGAAGGAAGCGAGGAGGCCGAACAGGCAGTCCAAGCAACCGCAGCCCATACTCGACGCAGAGCAAGATCGCGATCGCATAGATCTCCCTATGATCCAGAGCCTGCAGTTCCACACTTTCCCCGGCGATCATACGCCTACGCTATTCGTCGGCGGCGGCGGCGACCGACGGGGCGGCATCACGGCGTTCTCGTTTGGCGTTGACGACTTGGAGGATGAAGCGTGACGGAAGAGGAGAGGAAAGAAGAGACTAACGCTGACTCTCTCTACTCCCCCTAGCATGAAAAACTCGAGGCGACGCGAGGGCATGCGATGGTATACTATGTGATCCGGATCGCTCAGTCTCAGCTCGTGAGGGAGTGAGGAAAAGGCTTTCCTAGCCGAAGCTAAGAGAATACGTGAGAGGATACGAGATGATAGACAAAACCGACTCCATCGAGATCAATGGAGCGCCTGTATGCATATGATATGATAATATCAATTCACAAAACGTACTACATTCCCACGAACACGAGTAGAACCACAACAGCTTAAAGCAGACATGAATATCACATATGTCTCCCTCCATTTGGCGCATAAAAACAGAAACTATATTCATATACCTGAGGTAGAACATATGGGATTACACCCTGAACCAGGAAAAAAAAAGCCTTTGTAGATTCAAACCATACTGATGAAACGTGAACCCAAACTGCCAGACGCACACCTGAGCTCGTCCCCTCTAGGTTTCACGGATAGTTACACAAGAATTCAAGGCACCGTTCTCTTTTCATGCACCTCTCCATATTAGGTATATAAACATTAATATTGACATTGATAACCAATACGTACATACATACATGCATGCAAGCCTCCGCCTAGTACGCCGGATCCCGTCTTCGTCCTGGGAACTATACATTGAGTGAAAGTATCTCAATCCCAGTCACCAATCGGGTACCTACCTACCAATGTACAGTGTTGCCGAGATCCTAACCTTATTCCCTCATGCAGTCTGCCCGTTTGCATGGCATTTCTAACGCCTTGGAGTCAAGTTGTACATGAAAGTAGTCCGGGTGGTTTTCCTATTTAAGTTTCCAAAACGCCGTAGTGCCAGGTACAACCAATATTCAGGCTAATAGTGCTTCAGATACAAACTGGTTTGTCATAGAACGTATCTCGTGTTTCTCTTTTCATGAATTTTAATAGTCCTTTTTTTAGTTCGACGTGTTGCCTTCGCTCTTGAGATTATACGTGCCTCGGAGGGCCGGACAGGCCTTATTGAAGACATCACCCAATGTCCAATTCTCTATTCTGAGGAAGTGCTCTTGGAAAACGGGATTGATGATAATCTCGCTGCCATCGGGGGCTTCAATCAGGGCGTTCTTTTCCTCATAGGGCCAGTTTAGGGATAATGTTTGCGTATACGGGAGGAAGATCTTGTCGAAATCGCAGTCTGGAGTCTCGTATTCACGAACGAACTTCTCTCGCATAGCAGGCCAGGGTAGGTAGTCGACCCACGCGGGATGTGGCATGCTGTACTGTACATCTAGGGGCTGTGAGAATGGGGGTAGTAGCTCAAAATTCTCTGGAGTAGGACTAATGTGCCACCGCACTAAAATATTGGGTGTCAGCAGTTGTCATCTTAAGTGAGCCCTGTAAGTGATTCTCGAGTTCCTAAAGCGTGACCATAACCTGGATAGAATATCGTACTCTTGAGAATACCTAGAACGAGAAGGGATATAAGTTTACTTACTGATGCGGAACATGACGTACAAGACAGCTACCCTCTCAGGTATTCTGCAAAGTGCGGAAAACTTCGAGAGGATATCCGTAAAGACCTGGGACACCGGATGGGAATGCGGCCTGTTCTCGGGGTTAAGCAACGAAGAGACGGAGGGGTACCTTGGCCCCACCACCTCCTTCGCAGGGATTCCTTCTGCAAAACGTTGGCGACGTTCCATCATGAAGTTCAGGAGGAGGTTGTCAATGGGACAGGTTGCTGGGACATGTTTAATGGGAATTTTGGCACCTCCCCACGGCGTCTGGGAAGAATTTGAAGAATTGGGCGCGTCCTCCGTGTAGTGGTGCTGCTCGTGCTGCTGTGTCGGCGGCGCCCAATCATGTTTCATAGGCTGGTGCTGATAAGCTGGTGAATCCTGAGCTCCGTTCACACCTGTTTGCATCCGATCGAAACGCAGTGAAGGATCGGGCAGGAAGTCGAGCTTGAGATGCTCGCCACTGATATTTAGATTCGGGACACAATTGTGCCCCTGCTGATTTGATTTCTTGGCCTGTGGGGAATTCGAATTGGGAGGTGAAGCTGACTGGGGTAGTGCTGGACTATGCCACGATGAGTCTACGCCTGAATGTGGCGTATATTCATCCCCGGGTGTCGAATCATTATGCGCCGAGTAAGACGAGAGCTGTTGTTGTTGAGGGGCGGGTTGTATAGAATTATACGTTGAGACTGGAGAAGCAAAACCACCTTCCGCTACTACCACCCAGGTTAGCGACGAGGAAGCATACATATGAAGAAACCATATTCTATTCATTCGAGCTGACATACCTAAACTATCGGACAACAAGGGCTGGATCGAGGCCACAATGGATGCCAAATGGGCTTTGAGTTCCACATTCTTGGCTTCGATAGCCCTTTTCCGACTAATCACTACCTGCAGATCCTGATAAGGCTGTTGTGCGGTTAACTCACGTATTCGATTTTCGAGAGCTTCAATCTGGTTTCTAGTACGTTCGCGTATAGCTCGCTGCGCTTCTCGGTCTGTCGTGACAAAGTTAGATACCTCTATCTACCCGCGAATTTTCATGTTTGAAAGAATGTCTCCTGAACAATCTTACGAATGCACAGGCCGTAGCGACAACTTATATATATCAATGGACCTCACTAGTCGCAACAACAATAGAAGCACAATGAGAACGATGTGTATTGTAAGAAGGCAACGGCGAGTATAAAGGGATGCTGACCTACCATTTGCTCGCTTCTTCGCTAGCTGCTCGGGCGTTAGGTTGGCGACGCCCCTGGTACTGGCCCCGGTACGCCGCTTTTTAGTGCGTCGGTCCTGAGGAGTAGCCGAGACATTGTCTCGGCCACTGGGCAGGGAACCAGACGAGTCAGGGGACTGGCCGTCGAGGGACGGAGACGGACAACGCTTTTTGTGATCCTGGTCGTTGAGTCGGTGTCCAGCCCCGAGTTCGGGTGTGTCGGCCGGAGAGCAAACGAGCCCCCCAGCAGCAGTGGTAGCAGAAGCCTGTTGGCGATGGATAAGACTGGGCTCAGTGGAGGCGGCAGCAGAAACAGGGGCGAAGGCAGACGTAGGAGCGGGACCATTGGTGGAGGCTGAGGACGGAGGTGTGGAGGGAAGCATTATTATGTGAAGCGGCAACAGCAATAGCAAGTACAGCCGGCTGTATTACATGTCAGGTCACATCGGGTCTGGTCACGTCACACTCGAACCCATTTACTCACTTTACACCGTCCTGTCATACATACAATATACTGCTCAACAGGGGCCGGGACCGTTTTCCGGCCGGCCACAAAGCGATGTATGGTGGGCGGTGGATGACCTTAGCTGCTCGTGTATTGTATAGCTGCAGACTGGATAGCAGTTACCCAAGATATCTTCGTCGTGTCTCCTGCTTGAAGCCTTTCCTGCCTGAAGCCTCTGGCCTCGTCCGGCGTGCCAGCTGAACACAGCATACAGTAGTAACCTAGTCCACTAACGATGCGGAGCTGGACGAATCGAGCAATGGGCCGGCTGAGGCAGGTAGGGCTGAATGGGGTCGGATACGGCGACAAGGACCGGTGGGCACGCTGGATCAGTACATAGTACTGTAATGGGACTCCCTGGCCTGGCGTGTGAGAGTGGGCGGAGTGGATGGAGTGAGGCGGTGGAATGTGGGATGTCGTACATACTGGAGGCGGCAGATCACCAGTCTCGTCTAGGGTTTTCGCTGCAGGTGGGGCCCACATGAGTCGTGAGGTGCCCTGGAGCAAGCATACCAATGACTCGGGTACTGTATCAGATCTAGAGAGTAGGTCCACTTGCCAAGCCTTCATCCACAATGCTATCGTTACACAACATGAAATGGTCATCATAAATGGTAGGCATATAGTAACTACAATTCAGCACCCATTTGCTTTGGTCTTTGGTCTTTGTTGGGAATGGCAGTACGCAGATACTGTACCTAGGTATACTGGGGTTTTTAGGACGGGCAATAACTGCTCCGCCACTGCTGTGAAGGTAAACGGGACCCGATTTTGCAACTGCTCCAGGTATCTGAATAGGAGGTAGGTAACAAACATATATCACAGTTTAGTATCCTACTGTTTAACTGGCATCACTTCTCCGACTAGACACACAGTGGCACGCAATACAAAATCCCTTAGATTACACTACCGATGACCAACAGCCCATCTTCGATTGCTACTCTATGCTGATCGAGTACTTTTCTACACCTTCATCTTCACCAGGTACGCCATGCCTAATCCGCAGATGCCCTCGCCAGCGCTTCAAGTAGATGTGGGGGGAACCTGTAGCGCAACTGGCTGGTGTACGTGGTCAGATCCATGCTAATCTGCTTGAGACCGTCGTACATCATCCGGCGCGACCCTTCATTGCCGCTGAACTGCCCGCCCATGAGCCGTTCGCGCTGTCGGATGCAGCACGTGATGGTCCACATCAGCAAGTTCGGCACGTTGATCGCCACCGTTTGCGAGAGACCTGAGAACTTGGATGCGTAGTGACGGACCCTAGCCGCGTCGCCATTGGCATCCAAGGGAAGGATCTCGAGCGCGCGAATTTTCTGCAGAAACTGTTAATACATTGCTCTTAGGGGAGGAGGAGTGGGGGGAGCAGAGGATTATGCGAAACTTACATCTAATGATTCGGGCCATTGACCTGCTTCAACTAGGCCCTTGATTTCGCTCATCTGCAGCAGAAGGTGGCAGGCAACTCGGTTTTGGTTCTGGATCTTTGTTGAGAACATGGCGTCCTTCTCGTACATGGACATCATAGTATAGGCGAGCTGGATAGGGTCGTCGATAGATGCGAGACTCAGACTGCTTCCTGGTTGCGCTTCGGATGTCTTACCGGTGGCACGTGGCTTGACCGGCATGAGACGCATAGGGTCCTCACCAATCTCGAGCGAGATCGCTTCGCTCAAAGCGCGACTGACAATCGTAACAACGCTGTCGTAGTCTCCAGCGAGATGATATAGCAGTACGGCATCAGTTGTCCGGCCATTGTCATCAGCAAACCGAGCTGCTTGGAGAGTAACCGTTTTGACGAAATCATCCTCTTCTCGCAAGCCGATGAGCGGGCCGCGCTCTTCAATGAGCCCAGTGATACGACGTCCATCTGGTCTGATGTCGCCAATCAACTTGCTGAATTCTCTTGTCTCCAAAACCAGCTCCCGCAACGCTACATGGCAGAGCTCCGCCTGCTGGCGCCCTGCCTCACCATCTAAGTCCGCGTTGAGACAGATCAGAGTGAGGTAGTCTACAGCAGAGTTCACGTCAGCAGCGCGGAAGTCTTTCGTGTAGTACCCTAGCATTCGACCAAAGCTCAATTGCGGCTTCGACCGAGTGTCATGTGACAGGAGCGTGTCCGACGTGGTCCATGGATCAGCTGGTCGAATTAGGCCGTAAAACTCGAGACCAATGGCAAAGTGGATGGCATCCACATAGGAGAAGGTGTAAAGATATGATGTAGCCTGCTCAAACATGCCGGCTAGAATTTGCAGATAGAAGAACATGCCGAAGGTGCCATTAGTATCTTCGGTTGGGTTCTTAGGGAAGTGCTTCAGTCCAATCTCCCTGATACTTGTCCGAAGATCCTGTAGGCCGTACGATTCGGCGGCGACCTCGGTGGACTTGTCATTTTCACGAGCAAGGTTGAATTGAAGCCAGATCCAGTCATCAATCTCAGAGTTCAAATTTTCGAGGCTGCGGTTACTGACATCGCATCGTCCAATAACTTTATAGCATGCCATACGATAAGGGTCAATGGAATTTTCGGGGGCGTTGCGTGCTCTTTGGTTGTATTCATTGTTGCATCGGTCTTGCAGCTGCCGTCTCAGCCGTCTTTCAGGGCTGGCCACATACTCGAGAAGGTAAGAGGCGAATGTTCGATCAATAGTTCGGAAGACTGTAGACTGCGCCTTAACATATTGTGCAGCTTCCGTGATATGACCAGAACGTAACAGGAAAAACACGATTGCCCAGACGAATTCTCCTTCGGCATCCTGCTGAAGCTCGATCTTGTCCGGAACGAGGTCTTTTCTGGCGTTCCGTAACCGCACGTAGGCTTGAATCTTGCTGATAACGTCAGGACGTCCTCCGAGAGCGGCTTCTCGGGGATGTTTGGCGATGACGCTTTCAACCTCTTGGAAGAACTTTTTCTCTAGGAAGCGATTTGCGCCATCGAGTATTCTTCTTCTCATCTGCAACGAACCGGCAGATTTGTCGTTTGGATCAAGGTAGTTATCTTTGAATTGGCGCTCTCTAGCCGTGGCATCTCCAGCAAATGTCTCAGCGTCTGGGTTCTCGCCTACGATGGACATGGCAGCATGGTACGCATCAACAAGTTGCTGAGCATGTCTATCGCCGGACCTGCTCTCGACCTCAGCAAGTTCGTGTAAGATGGGGTAGGGTGTCTTCTCAAGCCGAGCCAAGTTAAGATCTCTTACGCAATTTGATAATTTGCCTTGCTTCTCTCTAATAAACCGGTCATCAATAGATGCACCGTTAGGAGTTGCCGCCGCCGGACTGCCTGCAGCATCTTCAACATCTCTGAATTCAGTTTGGTGGGAACCGATTTTACTTGGTGTTCCAATGACCGACTTCTGCAGAATTGAGCGCCCAAAAGTACTGCCCTTAGCAGTAGCCGCTGCAGACCGAGAAGCCTTCGGGTTTCTCCTTGACCGTCCAAACCCTCCTGATGTTTCTCTAGCCGGCGTACCCACACCATGATCACCAGGTCCTTCCTCCCTGGACTTTATACCGAAGTGTTCATATATACGCTTTCTCTGCGCTTCCCACTCCATCGTGATGTTATCCTCCAAGAAATCATCGAAATCCTTGGCTGATCTCTCGAGGCCGTCGGCAATCATACTTAACGTAGTCTTGGATTGAAGATTCGCGAGATACGCTTCAACGTCGATCTCGGTTGCACCGCTGGCGGCAGGGACAGGTCGGTCAACGCGACCGGCAGTGTGGGCGCTGAAGAATCTGAGATCTTTCACGGCGGCGCCTGGGTCTACTCCGGAGGCGGCGAGCATGTACTGGGCTCTGCCATGCTGGAGAGGTTCGGCCTGAGGCCCCAGTTTCCGAAGGCGCTGTCGTAGGTCGCCCAGCCCAAGCTGCAGACTGGGGAGATCCTCAAGTGGAGATTCGCCCTGGGCTTGCTTCTTGCTCTTCGCGAGAAGACTGTCGAAATAGCCAGTTGTGTTTCCTTGAGGTAGCGCGCCGCCATTGGTCGATGCAGCGGGTTGTTGGCTGGCTCCAAAAAGGCTAGCACCTGCATTCTGAGTAGCTGCTGGGGCACCTAACGATAAGCCCGAAAGTCCTGTACCGGTATTGGTCATTGGAGGTTGTGCATTTCGAGCGGCACCAAACATCCCTCCACCAGTTGTAGCTGAAGATTGTGTGTTCTGAGCCGCCTGGTTTCCGAATAAGCTACCGGTCTGTGTCTGTGGTTGTTGTGTCGCGGACGGATTCATGGGTGTACCAAACAGGCTGGGCATGGAAGATTGGGCCTGAGGAGTCGGGTTCTGTGTAGTGCTATTGCCGAACAAGCCAGGCGTCTGGCCCGTCGTCTGCTGTTGCTGTTGCTGTTGACCAGTATTACCAAACATGCTTGGCCGCGGAGTAGTCGTCTGTTGTTGAGTGGTGCTGCCAAACAAGCTAGGCGTCTGGCCGGTAGTCTGCTGCGGTCTAGCAGTGCTCCCGAAGAGACTGCCCGTTGCAGCGGGTTGCTGCGGGTTGCCAAAGAGCGACATGACGGAACGAGCAGTCAACGATAAGAGGCGGTCGGGTTAGATCGCGTTGTTCGCCGTCGTAGCGAAGTGAGCGTGTGCGGGGGTCGAGAGCGGCGGCAATTATACAATGGAAGGAAGGGAGACAGTGATGCGATAATCCAGGTGAATGGCTAGCCCTGCCCAGGTCCTGCTGTGTTGAGGTATCTAGTCTAGTAGCTAGGTACGCCAGGGTTGTCAAAATTTCAAGGCAAGGCTGAAAGAAAACAATCAACAAGACAGGGAAGCTCCGTTACAGGCTACGTCGGCCGCACGTGCACGGACCCAGAACTGCAGCTGGGTGACAGCTAACTAAATCACGCCCCACTCCAATGTCTTCGCCAAAATACGGGTACTGGTCCAGAACCCACTCTATCACGCCAGCATCGATGCTTTAATTATTAGTTTCCATTATCCTAATGCGTGGTTAATTCTTTAAATCCATTTCAGGCTTTATCCGAGCTTAATACAATTCAACATAGAGACAGAACAGAATGTACGAGTTTCAATTATGTGGTGGCGCTAGCCGTATAGTTAGTCTAGTTCACGCACGGCACCTAAAATAACACCCGCTCAGCAACGCGAACCTCTTTTTGTCTTATACAACCCCCTTTTAGGATGATTTGCTCGGCTCCTCAACCCAGCCATTGGTTGCCCCATCGACTTTACTGCGGTACTCCTGCTGAGTGCGGCACTGGTCGAGGAAGACCTCATACTTGGTGTCTAGTAGCTTCTTCTCGTTCTTGTCCTTCCCAGGTTTCACAAGCCGACCAGGCTTGCTCATGCGGTCCATGATGCTCCATAGGTTCTCCGTGTTTCCGTCCTGGTCTGCGCTGGCTGCTTTCGCACCGAGCATGGCCGCACCGTGTACGACCGCCGCGTGCACATATCTAGGGATAAGCACCGGCATGTCGCAACAGGTTGCAATAAGGGCCATAAGCATGTCATTCTGGCACTGACTGCCTGACATGAAGATTGTTTGGATTTTATGGCCCTCTTTGTTCATGGCTTCCACTATTTGTCGCGTCTGCAACGCGATAAACTCCATCGTAGCATAGTAGTAGAGCGCCAGGCCATCTACACTGGAGTCGGAGCTGAGGCCAATCACCGCACCCTTCATGTTTGGGTCCGCGATGGGTGAACGATTACCCCATAGATCGCCGTAGAAGAAGAAGTGTCGGCCAAGGTAGGACACCGTTGGTGCGCCAGCCTTCTCAGCTAGCTCGCGGAGGTGGAAGTTCATGTAATCATAGACATTTAATTGCATCGCTTCTGCGAGAGCCACAACGTCCCTGTGCGCCGGGTGCGTCTCAATGACGTGGCGTAAAAGCTCACCTGTAGCTGACTGGCCACCCTCGGCCAACCAGAACCCGGGAAGAAGAACATCGCGGTACGGTCCCCATACACCATTGACGAACACGGGATTCTCTGACATAGCCAAGTGACAGGTCGACGTGCCCGCAACGGCAGCAAGTCTTGTAGAGGCCTGAGCCAGGTCATTCGCAGGGTGAGTTTCGTCTGCGTGTCCGTATTCCGTGTCTACCTTGGCTCCTACCGTGCCGATCCAGCCGGCATAGGCGTCAATAACACCACTACCAACCGCAATACCAACAGGTAAGCCAAGCTGCTTGCTGGCATTTTCTGATAGTGTACCAACCAGCTCTCCGGCGCTCATGTATTTACCATTCTGTGTTTCATATTAGCAACCAATTCAACTATAATTGAACTTATAAGCAAATAGGCTCACCACCCCGTCAACTCCTCCCATGCGCTTGAAGTCGTCTTTCACCAAGTCGCCTAGGCCAATTGTGTGGTAGAAATCCTCTTGCCAGCCCTTGACACTGCCGTCGACACCAACAGGAACGTATCCCTGCTTACAGACGGTACTGCAGAAGCTGCGGATCTCATTGCCCGTAGCTAGGTGTGTCAGGGCATCCGCTAGATCGTAGAATTTGCAGCGGTCGAAGAGTTCCGCGGGCATATTATTCTTGAGCCAGAGCACCTTGGGAATCTCCATCTCTATGCTCATCTTGCCACCAACATACCGCAGTAAGTTGTGGTCTGTGGCATTGATCTTCTCGGTCTCCTCGACAGGACGGTGGTCCAGCCATAGGATGACATTGCGGTCGTTGCCATCATTCTCAAAGTCGGGGCCGGTGACGGGGACAGGCTCGTCGGTGTCGTGGGAAAATACAGCTAGCGAGCAAGTCGCATCGAAGCCAATGCCCTTGATCAAGGAACTGTCGACGCCGGACTGGTGAACGACCCGCTGGACGCAATGGCAGATGCAGTGCCATATGTCTGTCGTGGATTGTTCCTGGCACGGCTCGTTAGTATGAGGGGCTCCTATTCCGAGCTGAAAAATGCCAGGGGTGCTTACGTAGTAACCGGTCTGGGGCTGCCAGAGCTTGATGGCTTCCGACGCAAGGGCCTTGATGTCTCCGGAGGAATCGATGAGACATGCACGAGCCGAGCCCGTACCGACGTCAATCCCTATATAGTGATCCTGTGGCGTCATGGCGGGTCAATTGAGATTGCAATGTGGAAGTACGTCGAGGCAAAATCATTGGAGTCAGTGCAAGAGAAAGGGTCTGAAGCAGAGAGGCACGCACATTGTTCTCAAGGTGGATTATGTTACGAGCACTATCAAAAGCCATTGTATGTTAGAGAAGTCACAGCTGTCTACTTTAGAGTTTGCCTGAATCATTCGGGGAGGCGGCGTATGTATACAGAGCAGCAATGGCTTTTATAACAAGCAAGGGTCAAGGCCCATAGCATCACTTACTCCATGATAGGAAATGAATCGCATCAAACACGGTAGCCACGGGCGTAATGCTGGTAAGCAAGGGGGGGCAAGGGAGGCGAACTGCACGGCGATGGTTGCCGGCGTCCAATGACGCTATCGTATGCGAATGCGGATGCGTGTTGTATGCGGTCTGAGGTGAGCGATGGTCCTTATTCAGCCCCTATCTCGTGGCGTGGTAAGCTATCTGATCTGATCTGTATGATTGCAGGGTTCGAGTTTTCTGGTTTCAGTGTCTGTGCAAGGTAGAGAGAGATAAATAGGTCGGACGAGGCGAGCCGGACCTTGGTTAGTTCAGGGTTTAACGAGGCTAAAGAAGGGGTGATTCAAGTGGTGGCAGGTAGGTTCCTTTACTAAGAGACTTCCGTTCTTGCTTTTTATTTCTATGAACCGAAGAGGATCCTCCTATGGTTGGGAGCAGCAATCCATTGGGTCGAAAAAAGCTCTTGTGAAAGCCCTTAAGGTTACTGTAGAAGCTATGGCTGAGGGGATCGTCAAGCTCTACGCTTGGAGGGGTAAAGCGCAGTGTCGTCACTGGCGGGGAAGAGAGGTGGAGAACATGGTGGGGTGGGGGAAGAGGGGAAAATCTTTGCTGTACCTACTGCAGCTGTCCACGATACCTGCTACGCAGGGGATGGTCGAGGATAAGTTGAGCTCTAGTCTAAATAGCTCTGCTGTACTACTGTCATTTCGAATCGGAGTGTCGGGACCCACCCACTTTTACATAGTGTGCAACACACGTTTGTTGGAACATACCGACAAACCCGTTTTTTACTACGTTTTCTAGAATATACAACATATAATAACGTTAATATTAAACATATATATTTTAATATATAGCTTGTTTTATAACGAGTTTAAAAAAGTAAGCTATATGTTTGTACGAAAACTATTCGCGGAATAATATATAATATTCTTTTGTTTTATACGTAAATCTAGCTATACAGACAGACTTACACAGACCTGTATAGACCTGTACAGACCTAGCTATACAGACCTAGCCATACAGACCTAGCCATACAGACCTAGCTATACAGACCTAGCCATACAGACCTAGCTATACAGACCTAGCCATACAGACCTGGCCATACAGACCTACGCGTATAAACCCAACCGTACAGACCTACGCGTGCGGACTGGCAAGGACTCTGGAGACCTGGCCATACAGACCTAGCCATACAGACCTGGCCATACAGACCTAGCTATACAGACCTGGCTATACAGACCTAGCCATACAGACCTGGCTATACAGACCTAGCCATACAGACCTGGCTATACAGACCTAGCTATACAGACCTGGCCATACAGACCTAGCTATACAGACCTACGCGTGCGGACTGGCAAGGACTTTGGAGACCTAGTTACGCAGACCACTTATACAAACCAATACGTACGGACTAGTACGCACGGACTAATTAGAACTTTGGCGAAAAGATTACTAAAAGGTTTGAAGACCCAGCTATGCAAACCTACCTATATAGACCTACCTACGTAGCTAGGTTTCTAGAGCTTTTGCTAGTCCGTATACGTAGGTCTGTATAGCTAGGTCTGTATGGCCAGGTCTCCAGAGTCCTTGCTAGTCCGCACGCGTAGGTCTGTATGGCTAGGTCTGTATGGCTAGGTCTGTATGGCTAGGTCTGTATGGCTAGGTCTGTATGGCTAGGTCTCTAGAGTCCTTGCTAGTCCGTAGGTCTGTACGGCTAGGTTTGTATAGCTAGGTCTGTACGGCTAGGTCGCCAGAGCTTTTGCTAGTTTGTACACGTAGGTCTTCGCGGGCAGGTCTTCGCGGGCAGGTCTTCGCGGGCAGGTCTTCGCGGGTAGGTCTCGTTCGAGGGTTTGGCTAGCAAAAGGCTTGGTCGCGAAAGGTTGGGTCGCGAAGGGCTCTATTACGAAGGGCTGTATCGCGAAAGGCTCGATTGCAAGCTAAACTACTTATATATTACCTATATATTTAGTTAGTAAAACAAGCATTTAAAAAGTAGTGTAGCACTTACTTAGTTGATTTGGGTGGTGTTTTTGGTAAAAAACGCGTTTGTTGGCATGTTTCAACAAACGTGTGTCGCACACTATGTAAAAGTGGGTGGGTCCCGACACTCCGATTCGAAATGACAGTAGTAACTAGGGGACCACTTCTACCCCACCAAAGTTAAGCTTTCGCACACCACCATTCCACTATCGTGGCCGCCAATTTTTGTTACTACTACAAAAACCATCTTCTAAAGGATGCATGGTGGACCTTGCCCTAAAATATTACAGCCCAGAAGCGGAGAAAAAAGGTAGGAAAAGGCGCGAAGATTTCGTCGTATTCGAGCGCTTAATTGATCGGGTATCTCTCCCCGACCAGTGCCTAACTAGCTGGTACGGACCACTCAGGGGTGGACTTCCGGACGCGTGGGATGATAATCCGTAATCCAGCATGGATTATCTCACGATCCAATACTGTCACAGTGATTTGGCATATCCCTATCAGATCCCTATCATATAATCCCAGGGCCAAAACCCGGGTTTTCGAGCGCCAATCTCCTGCGCCAATGCGCCGATCGTCCGGTCTTCGCTTCACTACCCTCTCGCACGTACTGTACTATTATACCTCACAACGAGATGACGAAAGACAGGAGAACCTTTCTACAGTACTAGAAATGTAAGCAAGTAATATTAATAATTGCCGTCTAATCAAGATTGAGCAATCTTTTCTTGCCAGTGCCATCTTGTGAGGTCGAGTAGGTGGGTATAAGCCGTAGGTACCATAGCAAAAAAAACACAACCAGCAACTCCGGATCCAAACTTCTTTCTTTCCCCAACACGATATCGCAGAGCAGTCAAGCTCGCCATCATTCGTTGCGTAACATCGCGAGAGTCGTGGCATACTCGTTAATATTTCAAGGCATTGGCCCTAATCCGATCCATCGAGCTGTTCCTCAATGAGTATCACAACTGTCAGGGTCGCGGCATAGGCCTCGCGGATGGCACACGCCATGCTAAAGGCAAGAGAAAGACACCGTTGTTAGCACGAAATTCTCGCTCCCGACCAAATACGCAGGCTCGTCATAGCTTACCATGTCTTGCCGATATCTGCGACGATGGCATTGAGCCCCCAATGCGAGCACCAGGCCCGGGCCAGAACCTCATTATCCGTTACGCCAAACGCCTCGATAACAAGAACTCTTTCGGCATCATCCTCTTGCGGCGCATGCTTGTGAAACGGCTGTTGCGTCTGCTGTTGACTATTACTACCGCTTCCACCGACGGGCGTTGACAAGCCGCTCCTTTCCTTCAGGCTCCCGCTCCCATTCAGCGGCAGCGATGACGGTTTGACCCAGTCTTTGATCTCGACCACCTCATCGACTCTCACGACCGTGTGCACGTAGTCGAAGAATAGCGGATGGGGCCCATCCGAGCACGGCCACGCAGAGATGAACCAGACGTCGTAGCTCAGGCGCAGCGGCCAGCTGACGCCGGAGATGGCGAACTGAATGCTCGCGTCGAACCAGGCTGGCCCCGCCTCCTGTACGTCGGTGAGGGGCTTCAGGTTGAGCATCTCGATGCGGACCGTGTCCACGACGTCGTCGCTGTCCACCGGGATGAGCCCGTACTCCTTCACGGGGTATACCTCCGCAGCCGGACCGAGGGGATCGCAGCGCTCGCTCATTGTGGCGACGTCTTCGGGAGTCATGCGCTGGCGCGGCCGGCGAGAGCGGATCCGTGCGATCTGAGAGCGGCCGAGGTCTCCCGAGGGACGGGCCGGTCCAACCCAGCCAGCAACTTCGAGACACGTCGGCGCGAGGACCTTCCCGACGATACTCGTCGACGTCCAATACGTATAGCTATTACGGTATTGGAACCCACAGTTCGGATTCAGGTGAGTCAGTAGCGCAAGATGGTCCGTCGCTTTGTCAGGGTCTATATCGATCAGACTGTTCATCATGAGAAAGGGGAAGGTGGGCTATGAGATAGATCAGCATAGTTTCTAGCCGTCAAGGTATACAATTACCGGCGGATCGGGGTGGTGGGAAGCGAACGCTGCACCGAAGGGCTCTGTCTACTTACACCCGGCAGGACCAATCCACTGAAAAAGGCCATTGTGTGAGAACTGATTGTAAGTAAGCTCCCTTCTGCATCCCGTTCCTTGAGTATGTCCAGCGTCTCCGCAAGGTTCGACCACTTCATCATCTGGGCAAACCGCTTGAGCATCTTGGTTTGGCGCTTCCTCAGCTTGTACCGTAGTCGGATCTGCTCAGCCGTTGCGCCGTACTCCTCAATTCGTATGTTATCCCGCCAGCGCCGTGCCAACGCCAGGTTCCACTGGATTTTGGGCGGGATCTGTCCCATGAGGCGTTCCTTGGCCCAGTCGGTGTGTAGTCTAGAGTTGATGCGCAGCTCAAGCTCCAGGCTTAGCAGCAGTTGATAGAAAAATTTCAGATATTGCGCGTGATTTGCCGGGCTCGTATCGTATATGAACTTGGTGACGACCTGGTTTTTGGGGGTCGTGAAGTCGATCCAGTCCAGGCCGGACAGACACATGACCAGATCCATTATCTGTTGCTCCATGCGCTTGTGAGGGCTAGATGTCTTTTCTGGGTCTCGTAGGAACCGCTTGTAAAGCTGCTGGTACATGAGATCTGGATCGTCGTCTTCGAGGCCGGCCTCGAGATCTTTCAGTCGCTCAAAGACATGCGTAAGGTCGACGTCACGGGGCACCACACCCGGATCGCGCAGGGCTATCATCGGCGGCATCACGCTTGACCGGCTTACCCACGAGTTTAGCGTGATGGTGCCAGGCCAGACGCCGACGCCGAAGGCGATGCTTGGTTGCTCAAGGGTCTCCCACGGGTAGGTAGGTGGTCCCGAACCCTGGACTCGTAGACTCATCAGCTGTGTCATCGCATTATGTTGGTTGACAGAGTCGCCTTCATCGCCATGATTCCCAGCCGTCGTCGTATAGAGACCGTAGTAATGGTCTGACGCGTGCGTGATGGGCCGTTTGTGGCCTCTATGCGTCGGTACACCTCTCGAGATGAGCTCCATCGCTTGGCCCAGTGTGAGTTCCTCGTCGTCGGAAATGCTAGAAGGCGGCCATTCCGTCAAGGGCATCTGCTCATAGTGATGTCCGTTTAGGTGTTCCCGACCCTTCCCCTTGGAATCACGTGGGTCCGGACGTCGCAGTCGACGACGTGTGCCCGTAACGTTAGGTTCATCTGGTCTATGTCGGCGTGAGAGCAGATCGCCCTCACTAGTCCCCCTCAGATCCTCCTCCTGTTCCTGTTCCTGCGAGACCTTAGTGAGTCCTATGCATGGACATAGCTTAGCCGTACCTATAGACGACGCCGCAAGAATGATACGTACCCCCGGCTTACCTCCGCCCGTCTGGGCGTTGCTGCGGTTGCGAAACAAGCTGCCCCAAAAACCTTTCTTTTTGGGCTGTTCGGTCATGCTTGCGTCCGCGACGATGCGATCATTCGAGCATGGGTGAAATACGGATCAGGTGTCCGAGTCTGGAGGAGACGATTTGAGTGTGAGATACCTTGTATTCATTATTCGGTGGGGGAGGCGAACACGCGTCAATATTGTGGCTGGGCAGTGACAATCACCGCCCGAGAATCAGAGGTCGACGTTGTATGGTGGACGTGATTGTCTGCAGTAAGTACTGTTGTGCAAGAGCAGGAGGGCAATTATGCGCAGTTGTTCTATTCATTTGTTTAGGTTGATTTGAGTTGTTTGAACTGTGTGTTTGTTTGTTTTAGGTATGCAGACTATCGGAGGTATTGAAGATGGGGGTTGGCGACGATGATGCAGATTGACTAACGGTGGTTCGATGAGAGGAATTGGTCACCTCGCGAGTACCGGTACCCAGATGCATAAATAAATGAATGAATAAATGGTCTTGTCGAAAATGGACGACGAAGCCACCATGCATTGACGCACTTCGGCCTAGCCTACCCAGCTTTTACGGAATACCTGAGCGCAGATGGCCAATTGGTGGCCTCACGCCAGTGAAGCTACAAATCATCATGCGCAAACAAATCCGAGGTACCTTGTTCAGGGAGCTGCATGTGTGTCATCTCCCGACGCCGCATACCCAGACATCGGGAAAGAAGAAACTGAAACGACGATTAACTAGGTATCTCATTGACCACTGTGACCACTGTGCCCGTCTGCTATTTGTCCACGCATCTCCTTACTATAGCGGCAGTCTATAAGTCACTATCTCACGGACCTGTAGACTAGGTACTACAGACGAAGGTCCGGTAAGACAGCAGCACAGCAACGCACAAGACACATGCATGTCGCCGTCACCAGCGCTGTCAAAACTTGGTAGACTAATACTTGGGTATATTTGGACGGTGCCAATGAGAAACTGTATAGTCCCATAGTGAGTTCACCCCGCCTTAACTTGCCAGATTCAACAACTTCAAGACATAAAGCTGCCTTACGGGCAGTCGCTGTCGATGCTACCTCAGATGGTTGACATATTCATGGTGCAACAGTCTTTCAAGTTGAAATTTACAATTTGTACATTGTTGATTAAAGTCTCATTCTTGATCGTCATGCGGGTTACTTTTTAACGTAGTCAGGTGGTAGTGTCTTGGCCAATGCGAAGCTCTGTGCCCAATCACAATCCTTCATATTACAAAAGCTCACCGATGAATGATGTTTCCGTCTCGTTACGTATTGTATCATTAAACCTGTCGAATGCATTTCGATACTGGGCTAGCGTTAGCTATTATAGCACGTAATTGAAGCTAGGAGGAGACTTACTGCAAAAACGAAGTTGAATATGAGCGCGACTATTAACGCCACACTGACCGCCAGAGGTCCGATCATGTTATCGAAATCTTTACCGCTGCGCTCCATTATCATCGCCCGTCGCCGGTGGAGCATCAGGTTGCCCCATAGCCCTGCCAAAACTGCGATCGCGATGTAGGCGATGCCCATGCACTCGGCCACCAAGTTCTCGCCCGCCGCCGTGTATAGCCCGAGGGCCAGAGTGCCGAGTAGCAAGCAGATATGCTGCCACTTGAGAAATGTTCGCTCATTTGCAAGCCACACCTTGGGCTCGATCTGCAGCGGCCCTGCGTTTTTCAACCAGGCGTCGGGTTTGGTTACACCCTCGGGCAATTGCTCCCTTTGGCGCTTATTTCGAGCATAACGAGATAACGAGAAGCCGGGGAATACTGACGAAAGTGTACCGTAGCTGCGTTTCGGGCCGGATGGTCCGGCATCGTCATCGGGATATTCGTCATCAGCCTCTCCAGCTATATCACTGGCCTCATCGACGGGACGTACGCGGGGGGTTCTAACTTCCGAAGCAGCGCGCTCGGAAAGGTAGGATTTCGCAACGGGCGAACTGGTGGCCGGCTTGTAGGAGCTACGCCTGGCACTTGTTCCAAGAAGATTATCGACCGCCTGTGCATCCTCAGCTTGTCGAACACGCCTCTGCTCTTCCTCCTCGTGCGCTTGCTGGGGGTCTTTGCGAATATCTGTCTCCAGATCACTCAACCAAAACGGTAAGTTGTTGACATAGTCCTCAAATAGTGACGCCACACCATGGACAAACTTTGAAAATCTCGGTGTCGCATAGACCAAGTGAGACGCTATCAAATCGTCTATCCACCTAAGACGTTTACGGCCTTCTTCCTCCTTCAGCTTAATTTCTAGTACAGCATAGGGGAACCTCGAGACTTCGCTCTGATTGATATTCTTGAATGGGTATGTCATGTTGCTGTTGTCTATATCTGTTCGATGCCATTCGGCGGGATCCCGACAAGGTCGGTCGTGATCTACGGTATCCTCGCGAATAAAGGCTATATCGGTGTCAATGGATATCCTTACTCGATCGTCAGCGGGCTTTTGGAATGCGGTGCGGATATAGTTGGCTCTCATAACTGGCTCAAGTTTGTTAGTAACAATAAAGTTCTGAGTCTCCTCGGCGGTCGCCTTGAATGAATCAATTGAGCTGTCCTGTTGGCCTTGCCTCTCCATTTTTTGGATAGATTTCTCCATCCTGTACTCCCCATCGATATATTGCTTGACGTATTTGTCTTTGATGTTAAATTTCTTCTCTTCGCTAGTGCCATCCTCATGGATAATCTTTTGCTCAAGCAAGAGGTCCGGTTTCTCGCTCAGGTGGCCGTACCAGCGAAGTCGTACCGAGGACGCATCTGTCTGACGATTGACCTTTCTGCCATAGAGATCGAATTTGGAGTTGTCAAAGTATAGGGAGGTGATTTTGGGATCCTGGTTGCCGTCTACTTCCTTGGCGGATTGCTGGCTGTACACCAGGGCCGGAAGATGTCGTAAGATTGCGGTTTTCACCTCGAGTAAGTTCTCGGGATGCACCCAGACTAATACACACCCCTAGTCAGCCTCATGTCGACGCAAAATAACATGGCCTAGCTTACATTTGTGGGCGGTGTAACGCTCCCCGTTATGGAATTCCTCTTGAATATCCAGGTCAAGCGGCTGCTGCTGCTTATCCTTATCAAGATTTTGATTGATGGCGTAGTACATGAGAGAGAGCTTGTTCAGGAGGGGCGAAAACCTTTGCTCCGAGTTGAGGCCGTGCTCGGACAAGCTCACGCGCATCATGGGGCGGACCTTGTACCGGTCGCCGCGTTTCCGATCGTGCTTCTTCGCGATCTTCAGAAAGCCGGTGTAGTTCAGACCACTGTATTTCTTCAGCTCCTTGACCTCGGTCACAATGGCGTCTAACTCGTTCCGAAGCTCTTCTAAGCGTGCGTTTGTGATATCGCTTTTGGACCTATCATCGGAGGGCGCCAGGTCGCGCAGGGTCTCGAAAGCGGCGTCGGCCCGTTGTTGTAGACTCGTTGCCGTCATGGCCTGGAATTGGGAAACCTTGTCGAGCTGGACATTGAAGATCTCGTCGCAGAAGCGGTTCTCATCGTCTTCGGTCCACGGTACATCATCGTCGTCGCTGGTGTTCTCCCGCAACATGCTCTTTAATTTGGAGTAATCCATGTACTCGTCCCTCCACGGTGGGTAGATTGACCCCCGGAGCGTCTTGCCGAAACGCATCCTGACGCGTGAGACGGAGCAATTGACTGTATAGCAAGACGACGATAGATAAAATGGGATATATCCAAAAACATTAAGAAGTGACAGAACAGGCGAATGTTACCTAGGCAGAGCGATGAACGCCAAACAACGGTATAGTGAAAGAAAAATGTTGTTGAAACAGCAACAAGTCTATGGGACAATGCTAGCTTAGCTAAGTAGGCCTGGGTAGCTCTCTGCCGAGTTTCGTTTCGTCACTGCATGCTGAAGAGGGACCCTCGACTCCACTTCGCTTGGAGAGACATCTTTTTCCATTGACCAATTAGACAGCGCATCTCGCCACGTGTTACCGTCATAACTACCTAAATAGGTAGTCTGGCACGCGATGAGCGAAATAACTAACTATTCTTTACCGTACAAAACATTAAATCTATAAGTAATAACCAACATGATAATCCATGAACTTGCTACTCCTTAAGTGGTACGTAAACCTACTAGATAGGTGGTCCAATTAAGAAGAATGATATATGGACTGTGTAGAGGTCTATAAATCCTTATGCAGGAGTGTAGGAAGGTACGACGGACAACGGATAGGGTTGCCCCTCACGATCGCTGCACGTCAATTACATAGTATACAACATCAAATATCTACCCAGTAAAGTATTGGCCGTTTCTCTTGCTAGTGGTATCGTAATCTGATCCGCAACTCAACATATACACGTAAATACACATGTCCCGTTTTGACTAACTCCAAACCTGCGCCAGGTCCTAATTGCAGAGCAGACAAACCCAGATCTGCTCCCCTAAAAACGATTGGATTGCACATTCATACATCGGTTACGCCGCGACGGGTATCTCATTACGAAGGATTTCTTTGGCGGTCTGCTTGATGATGCCACCGGCTACTGGCAAGTAGGTAGAGCCCTGGAGGTATGTATCAACTTCGCGAGCGGATTGTCTCCCTTCGTTGATGCCCCTGATATCGGTTAGTATACGTATCGAAATAATAATAGCGTCGAAAGTTCGACTTACCAGACGATCAAAGACTGGCCACGATGGCAGTCGCCAGCAGCAAATATGCCTTCGACATTGGTTGCGTAAGAGCCAGGGGCCGTCTTCACGTTCTTTCGGGCGTCCTTCTCAATCCCGTCACCCAGGACACGAGCCTCGGGGCCAAGGAAGCCCATGGAAAGAAGGACGAGGTCGGCGGGGAAGAATTGCTTAGTATCCTCAAGCTTCTTCATGTCCCAGCCGCCAGATGCGGACTTGGTCCATTCGACGCGAATTGTGCTAATACCCTTAACGTTTCCACTGCCATCGTCCACAAACTCCTCGGACATGATGCAGTATTCGCGAGGGTCTTTGCCCATGTGCTGTGCGACTTCTGTGTGGCCATAGTCCACACGGTAGATACGAGGCCATTGTGGCCAGGGGTTGTCGCGACCACGCTGCGGCGGAGGTTGCGGCAAGAGCTCAAAGTTGATGACGGACTTGGCACCGTGGCGAACTGAGGTGCCAATGCAGTCGTTGCCAGTATCGCCACCGCCGATAACTATGACATTCTTATCCTTGGCAGAAAGGTAAGCGCCGTCGCTCAGCTCAGAATCAAGCAAAGACTTAGTATTCTTGTGTAGAAACTCCATAGCGAAGTGAATCCCGTTAAGGTTACGATTCTTAATTGGAAGATCTCGGGCTACCGTGGCTCCAGTGGCGATGACGACGGCATTATTTTGAGCCTTGAGATCCATCAGAGTGACGTCCTCGCCAATTGTGACTCCAGTCTTGAATTGGACACCCTCCGCGGCCATCAAGTCAGTTCTCCGCTTCACAATGCGCTTATCGAGCTTCATATTAGGAATGCCGTACATGAGCAGGCCACCAACGCGATCCGCCCGCTCATAGACAGTGACACTATGCCCAGCCTTGTTTAGCTGATCAGCACATGCAAGACCAGAGGGACCTGATCCAATGATGGCAATATTCTTGCCAGTTCGCACTTTGGGAGGCTGAGGTACTATCCATCCCATTTCGAAACCACGGTCGATGATGGCACACTCAATAGATTTAATTCCAACAGGATCTTCGTTAATGCCGAGAACGCAGGAGCCCTCACATGGTGCTGGACAGACACGACCAGTAAACTCGGGGAAATTGTTGGTCATGAGAAGACGGTTAAGAGCGTCCTGCCACTGATTCTGGAAAACCAGTTCGTTCCACTTGGGGATGATGTTGGAGATCGGGCAACCACTCTCAGATTGGCAGAATGGAACACCGCAGTCCATACAACGAGCTGACTGATACTTTATTTCGTCCTCATCAAGGCGCTGAGAGAGTTCAGCCCAGTCCTTTGTTCTCGTGGTAGGGTTGCGATATTTCTCAGAACGACGCGAATACTTCATGAAACCCTTTGTCTTGTCCAAAACGAGAGCTCGTTTTTTCTCAGCCGCATTGTCGCCGACAGTCTCTTCGATATCCTGAAGTTTAGCGGCCTTCTCCTCTTTCCTAGTAACGCCAGAGATGGTAGGGAGATTGTATTCGGCGCGCTTGGCTTGGGCGGCTTTCGCGGCCTCCTCCTCTAAAACACGCTTATAATCCACAGGTAGAACCTTGACAAAGCGTGGCAGAGCTCGGTTGAAGTCCACTAGAATGCGAGCAGCCAGCTCCGATCCCGTGTAGTGATGATGATCCTCGATCAAGCCCCGCAGAACCGCAATTTCAGTCGGATCATCGATGCGAGAAGCTTCAACCATCTCATCGTTGAGTTTGTTCAAGAAGTCACCATGGATGTCCAGAACGTATGCGATGCCGCCAGACATACCCGCGGCAAAGTTGCGACCCGTGCTACCCAGAATGACGACACGACCACCCGTCATGTATTCACAACCATGGTCACCGACACCTTCGACAACGGCGGTAGCGCCCGAGTTTCGTACCGCAAACCGCTCGGCAGCGATACCACGGAAGAAGCAAGTGCCTTGGGTTGCTCCATACAAGCATACATTGCCAATGAGGATGTTCTCCTCGGCCTTGAACACCGCCGACCGAGGGGGGTAAATAATGAGGCGACCGCCGGAAAGACCCTTACCAACATAATCGTTGGCGTCGCCCTCCAACTCAAGAGTGATACCAGGAGCCAGGAAAGCACCGAAAGATTGCCCAGCCGAACCCTTGATATTGACATGAACAGTGTCCATGGGCAGCCCGGCCTCCCCATAGCGTTTGGAGACATGGTAGGAAAGTGATGTTCCCATTGCTCTATCTGTATTGACAATGTCACATTCAATACGCGACGGCAATCCCTTTTCGAGGGTCAACTCAGCTTCGGATATAAGCTTATTATCCAATCGAACATAGAGTTTGTGATCCTGCTTTCGAACGTTGAAAGTAGCAACGCCAGGTCGAAGTTTGTGGGCCGGAGTAAGGATGAGCGACAAATCAATGTTAGAAGTCTTGCCAGTTCGAAGGTCCTCCCGAACTTGCAGGCACTCTACATGTCCAACCATTTCATTGATGGTTCGGAATCCCAGCCGGGCCATGATAGCCCTGAGCTCGTTGGCGACATAGTAGAAGAAGTTTATGACATGCTCAGGAGTGCCAGTGAACTTCTTGCGGAGCTCTGGATCCTGGGTCGCTATACCGACGGGGCACTGTAGTAAAATTAGCAGTCAACGCAGATAGTATAGAGAAGAATTAAATACCGTGTTCAAGTGACACTTCCTCATCATAATGCAGCCCATAGCAATCAGCGGGGTGGTAGCGAAGCCCCATTCCTCAGCTCCTAGCAAACAGGCGATAGCAACATCGCGACCTGTGCGGAGTTGTCCATCGGTCTGCACGACAACACGCCCACGTAGATCATTGAGTACCAAAGTCTGGTGGGTCTCGGCAAGACCCAATTCCCATGGAAGACCAGCGTACTTGATTCCGGTCCATCTTGAGGCGCCTGTACCACCGTCGTGCCCAGAAATCAAAATGTGATCAGCCTTAGCCTTGGCTACTCCGGAGGCAACGATACCAACGCCAGTCTCTGATACAAGTTTCACAGACACGCGAGATCGAGGACTGGAGCACTTAAGATCATAGATAAGTTGTTTCAAGTCTTCAATAGAGTAGATGTCGTGGTGAGGAGGTGGAGAGATGAGACCAACGCCAGGAGTTGAGTGTCGGGTTCGAGCAATCGGTTTGGATACTTTGTGACCAGGGAGCTCACCACCTTCACCAGGCTTGGCACCCTGAGCCATCTTGATCTGAAGCTCGTCAGAATCGGCAAGATAGGCTGAGGTGACACCAAACCGGCCCGAAGCAACTTGCTTGATGGCAGACCGCATAGTGTCACCATTGGCCATGACTTGCGATCTCTCTGGGTCCTCGCCACCTTCGCCAGTATTGGACTTGCCACCAAGACGATTCATAGCCACCGCTAACGTGGAATGGGACTCCATAGAAATGGAGCCATACGACATGGCACCCGTGCAGAAGCGTCGAACGATGTCGGTCCAAGATTCAACTTGATCGATCGGAATGGGTGTATACTCCTCAAACTTGAAATCAAGCATACCGCGGAGCGTGCAGGCTTTGATTTGTTCGTATTCAGATCGCGAATACGCTTCGTACGATTTGTCGTTCTTGGTTCGCACAGCATCCTGTATATTGGCGATTGATGTAGGATCGTTAATGTGTGCCTCACCGCCGTCACGCCAGTGGTACTCGCCAGATTCAGGCAATCCAGGGACATTAATAGTGTATCGGGAAGGGAATCCACGTTCATGGAATCGGAACGCATCCTCCGCGATGTGTGTAAACGTAGCACCCTTGATGCGCGAGGCGGTTCCCCTGAAGCATCTCTCGACCACGTCGTCGTCGATGCCGAGGGCTTCGAAGATTTGGGCACCTTTGTAACTTGCCAAGGTAGAGATACCCATTTTGCTCATGACCTTGAGAATACCTCCATCACAAGAGTGTTTATAGTTGGCAATGAGTTGATCATCGCTCAGTTTTTTGCGGATCAGCCCCTCGCGGTTCAGCTTCAAGATGCATTCCATTGAAAGGTAAGGATTAATCGCGTCAGCTCCATAGCCAAGCAAAACACACATGTGGTGAACCTCACGAGCCTCGGCAGTCTCCAGTACTATGGCAGCCATCGATCGCCACTTGTTGCTCACAAGATGATGATGTACCATACCAGATGCGAGCAAAGCGGATACTGCGACTCGGTCGGCAGACGTCTTGCGATCGGATAGAACAATGAGTCTGTTTCTAGCCTCAATGGCGGCACTAGCCTCCTGACAAATAAAGTCCAACTGTTTCATATAACCTGAAATTCCTTCTGTTTTGGGGAAAGTGAGGTCGATGGTCTTAACCGTCCATTGGGGGTGCACTTTGGAAATGTTCGTCAAGCCGTTGAACTCGGGTATGGACAGAATCGGGCTTGGGAGAAATAACCGAGCACATTGGGAGGCATCCATCTCAAGTAAGTTGCCTTGAGGTCCAACGTAACACTCCAGGGACATAACGATGGACTCTCGGATAGGATCGATAGGAGGATTTGTGACTTGAGCAAAAAGCTGCCGAAAATACTCGGAAAGCAGGCGCGGACCTTGAGCTAGGCATGCCAACGGAGCATCGTTACCCATGGATCCCAGGGCTTCCTTCTCGTCAGAGGCCATTGGCGCAAGTAGTAGACTGACTTGCTCATGGGTGTACCCGAATGCCAACAGAAGAGGATCTTGTTGAAGTGGTGTAGAGTTAACTTTAGCAGTAAGATCAATGTTCTGTTGCTCAGAGACTTGAGCGACAACTTTTGGAAGTGAAATTAACTCATTGTCAATCCACGAGCGGAAGTCAGCGCGCTCTGAGACCGCTTTCTTAAGTTGTGAGTCATCTATAATGCATCCAGCTTTTGTATCAACGAGCAACATGCGGCCGGGTTGAAGACGACCCTTTTGCACGACTGACTCGGGATCAACAGGAATAGTACCAACTTCGGAGGCACAGATGATACGGTCATCATCCATGACGTAGTATCGGCAAGGTCGCAATCCATTTCGGTCGAGATTTGCACCGCAAAAGCGACCGTCGGCGAAGGTGAATAGAGCAGGACCATCCCAAGGTTCCATCTGGCATGCTGCCCATTCATAGAACGCGGCCTTCTTAGGATCCATCGCCGTATTGCCTTGCCAGGCTTCGGGAACCATGAGCATCACAGCCTCTGGTAAGGACAGTACACCGTTGATAGTGAGGAGCTCGAGTACGTTATCGAAAGCGGCGGAGTCTGAACCACCATCTTCAACGATAGGATACAGGCTTTCAAGCTCGTCACCAAAAACTTCAGATTGCATGACACCTTCTCGTGCCCGCATCCAGTTCTTATTACCACGCAGCGTATTGATTTCACCTGCATTACCAATTCCATTAGATGTGTGGTTGCGATTATTTCCAAGTTCAGAAACGTACCGTTGTGAGCCGCCCACCGCAAAGGTTGAGCACGATCCCAGGAAGGGAATGTATTAGTTGAAAAGCGCGAGTGCACAAGCGCAAAGTGAGCCTGGTAGTCAGCATTCACCAGGTCGTGGTAGTATTGGTAAACCTGGACTGGAGCCAATTGTCCCTTGTAAACGATATTCTTATTTGAGAGGGAGCACAGGTAAAACCAGTTCTGAAGGCCGATGGTATGAGTGGCGCGCTTTCGGAGAACATAAAGCTGTTTCTCAAAGTGCCTTTCTGGAAATTCCTCTGGGTCCGTGTTTTCAGGAGCATTGCCAGAGCCATAAGCGGAAGCAAGGACGACGAAAGGTTGCAATATAGTGGGCTCGCGCGACTTAGCAGCAGGGCCAAGGAGAGTAGAGTCTACAGGAGGTTCTCGCCATCCTAAAACCCTCAACCCCAGCGATTCGGCAATATCTTCCAACTGCCTCTTCGATTCCTGCAATGTTTCCTCATCAGGCTTGAAAAACAAGTTTCCCACAGCATATTGCCCCATTGGCGGTAGCGCGTTGTCTTGCTCCCTTTCAAAGTTCTTGATGAAAAACTTATGGGGTATCGAGGTCATGACGCCGGCACCATCACCATCCCGCGCATCGGAACCCACCGCACCGCGATGGGTCATGTTGCAGAGAAGGTTTCGTGCTATCTCGAGTAAGCTACTAGATCGGAGCGCTTTTTAGGAGGGACCGTGGGGTAACAAACCATCGCTAACGATTTTGTGGCTCGGCAAGCCCTTGATATGGCTATATTAGGTATCAGTGAAGGTGCCCGACAAAGGTAAGTTGAGCGACAGCGTACCAGGCGAAACCAACGCCACATGCATCCTTTTCCAAGCTAGGGTCATACAAACCCCTGGTCGAGACAGTCAGTGTGAATTCTACTAGAAGCGGGAGTGACGATGACGTACTGCTTCACCGGGAGAGCACCCGCCCAAGAGCCATTGTTCTCGGTTTGGTATTCGTAGGGATGGTAGGTTTCGGCCGCGGAGTCAATTTCGATTTGTCTGTCGTCGAAGTCCGCAGGAAGGCCCATGTCAGGCAAAAATATAAAGAACGCTTGGGGGTCGACTAGTAGACCGGACGCCGAGGGTCAGGGATAGATCTCTGCAGACGCAGCAACAATAAAAGCAGCTCAGTGCTGCTCAAAAACAAGATCTATAGTGAAGAGTTCTAGTTAGTCGCGCGTCAAGGTCTTATCTGTACGAGGAGGTAAATGTTACAGTGAAAAAAGAAAAGGAAATATCGATGAGGTAGTCCGGTCCGTGAGGGGATCTAGTTTTGTATAGAGCTAGATCAAACGAAATCCTTATCGCAGCGCGGGTTCGGATATGGAGCTGGTCGTTTGGTATGGTAGAGACATAGAGATGGCGAAGACCAATTCTGGGTTGCAACATCTAGACTATAGAGGTGGGGGGTGATGCAATCCACACTCCCTTAGTTCAGTCCAGCGCGCGAGTCTTTCTACTCCCCACTCACGCATCGTTAGGTAGACTTGCTTTTTGTCTCTTGCCTTGAGTCGTGTCTTGCTTTGGTCTATTGGCTGGTTGGAAGGACGAAGGGAGTTGCCATGTGATGATGATAGTAGGTGTCCAATGTTACACTGTGAATTCCCCCATCAAGCGCTCCGGAATCGCAGAACTGGTGGGGTTGTTCTGCTCTATCTCGGTGCATTCTCTTAGGCGATGTGAACAGCGCGATAACGAATGGTAGAAATCAATTGAATAACGATTGGCTTTTTCTCAGCAAGCGCATAGGACAAAACTCGTCTGCCAAGCCCCCAAGAATTATCATTGCCCGCCCGACTCGTCTAAAACCCAGTGCCGTTGTCGCTGCTGCTACTATAAGCTGCAATGAAGATACCGTTTGCACTCTTGGTTCCGACGATGGGTCAAGCCTGGGCGCGGGTGTAGACGTGGGTAGGCGTGGGGACACAATCCATATCAGTACGACCAATTGTAGGTGCTGTAAATCCAGCCATGCGGCTACCGCTGCTGTTCGCTGATAGGCTCGTCGCCATGCACTGTGATGTAGGCTTCCCCTCTACATATTCGACACAGCCAAAAGAAGAAGCGTGCGCGAGAAAAAAAAGCTCTGGGTTACTCCATTTCGGAGGGGCCGGTAGAGCCATGTAGCCGGAACGCAAGCGGGACATCACCCGTGCCAGCAATGAGGCCAGCAAAGTCGCATTGCGGCGTTTGAATCGGGATTGCAAGAAAACCGGGCTTCTGTCGTTCGCTCATGCGGATAGGTAGTATTACGCTGTTATAAATTGCCGTCGTCCTCGTTTCTGTTGTCGCCGCCGTTGCCCTGTGGTCTGGCCTGGACTAAAGTGATGGTAGACGATGAAATAGAAATGTACTACTTACAGGTGAAGCTACCTGGGTATGTGCCAGTCTGGTGAGAGGCTATGGAAAAATCTAGACACTTTGCGGGATCCTGAATAATCTGGGCCGTAGAAAATAATAATTGATTCGCAAGCTGGTTTGGCAAAAGAGAAAGAAAAGGAAAGAGAGGCCGAGCGGAGAGAAGCGCGGCGATACCCCAGCTTTTATGGCTGGATCTACCAAGGTGAATGCACACAGTATTACGGAGAGATGGACAGCCTGAGCCAAGCCAGCAGGCATCGAGCGACAAAGCTTGCGACAGGCTCCGAAGAGGGAGATGGCATAAAAAAAATAAACGTCTATACAGATCATTAGCACTAATGGCGTAGCAGATCAGCCCCGCATACTGCTTCTAGCCTTCCAGGCTGACCAGGAGGGACTTGCAGGTGGGGGTTAATGGGTCCCGGTGGCCGAGAGACGGACTACGGCGATGACTATAACCTTCTGCATAGCAAACATGCCAGGGTCAATTCACGCACATGGGGGGGGGGGGGCACACGTCCCTGCAACTTTCCGGTATGGGAAGTATAGAAATATGCCTATGCTGATTGGACACAGACTATTTGCCCGAGCTAGTGGAATTGGTGACGTTAGCGGTATTAGTCGCTTGTATCCAAAAACGGTTGTAAGTTGAGAAATGCACTATCTTGATTGGTCAGACCAGACAGGGTGGTCAACACACATTCCCATACGTCCCTTTCTTTCAACGGCCTGCGGAGGAGAGTCGTACCACTACAACAGTACTGGTTTGCCACGATGCTGGAAAATAGCGCGCTGATCATATTTTTGACACAAATGTAGAGTTGTAGTAGGTATACGACGCACGATTCATACTTTCTATCCAATCGCGACGGCTAACAACCTTGTATGTAGCAATTGCCTGCTCATGAATTACGTATAGGGTGCGCGTCAAATAGAGTGTGCAATCTACCGGTAGCCAAACAATGTGCATTAATAATACTGGTGGCCATTCTAAACTTCCAATTACACTAGGTAGCCCCTCGTATTGATGCGCATGAAGCAACATCCTTCCTTTCACCAGCGTAACTTACCCCCCGGGGCAATCCTTGGAATGGACTATAGGTGCCTAATGCAGCATTTGCCCGACGCCAATACCCCCTCTTTACGGTAGCAGCTCAGAAATATTTATGATTCAGTTTTACCAGGACCCAAGGAGTATCATGTTTTGCGCATCGCTATATTTCTGCCGTACCAAGTTGTACAAGCGATGGCATCCTTTCTGTATAAAAGCCCTCCAGTTTCAAACCTGGAAGCAAACAAATAGTCACGAATGCACAAATGCTTGGGCCGACGGGAAGGTAATTATTGTCCATTTCCATGAGACGAGCGAGATAAAGTGAATTTGCTTTGATTGGTCAATTCGGCTTTTGTAATGCTTTCTGGCAATTGCTTTCAACGATTCTGCCGTTCATCGGAGTTGGATTTACGTAGGAGTTGTGGATGGGGGGCTACAATTTAGTAGTCTGGAGTCTGTCTGGAGGATATATTGGTAGTGGATCCTTGTAGGTCTACTAGAGTGGTGTAGCGCACTGCATATTTATGCACACAGAACGCAACCAAGTCGCACACCCCACATGAACATGCATCCTGATGCCCTCCAGAACCAGGTGAGACAGGGATCTCTGGCCGTTGTCATATTTGGGAAGACAATATAAGGTCAGAGAAGCTAAAAAGAGACGTTATGGCCGAGGCTGCAAATGGCGTCCAATCAACTTGGAGATGATTCTTAGTCCGATATCGCCTTGCCAGCAGAGCGGTAAAAATCAATACGCCAAGCTTTCTAGTTTCCGACCCTGCATTGTGTAGACGCGAAGTACAAATTAACGACCAAATTGTGATGACATGCGTTGACGGCGTGGGGTCCTAGTAAGGTGATCACTTCATAATCAAAAGCGAGCTATATGCTACCTGAGAAATGCAGACGTACTGCGTATCCCATCCCATACCATACTCAGTGCTACGGCTGTTTGGTGGAACAAAGCAATGGATCAATTTCGGTCGTACGCTCGCCATTATTTCCCACAAACCTTTTTTTTTTCTTAAAAACAAAATGGAAGTTCACTAAAATCGCGTGCTCTTTTTGCTACGGCAATTTCCGGAACATCAGCAGCTATTGAAACATTTCTACAACCGTCAGCTCATTATCCGCTGACAGTAAGTCTATAACAGCTGTTCCACCCAGAGGCGGTTCTCGCCCCCATCGACCGTGTATTTTGCCATGCAACTTCGGCGGCTTCCGCTGCAAGCCAATATGCACTGAACAAAATAAGGCGCCCGCGTCGCAAAGACAGGGGCCCCTGTGCATATGCTTGGTGGCCTCGTGACTTCCTGCATAGCTGTACAGACGGACAGAGTTACAGTACATAATCTGTGTGCAACAAAATCGGCTGCCATCAAGGCACGGGGATAAGAAAGGTCCACGGGTGTAACGTGTAGCAATTCGCACATCTTATCCAGTTACACAACTCGTCATTCGGACTTATGGTCAGGCTTACTGCTTTGCTTCTACGCGTGTATATGTGACCAAGTTAGACTCGGTTTAAAGTCGCTACGTTCCCCAAGAAGAAAAATATTTTCCCGTGTCTTCGGTAGCCTGTCACAAGTGCCAGGATGGATGCGGGTTATGGCACATGTGCTCATCGAGAGATGCGAGTACTAGGCGTACACTAGTAGACTTGGTAGATCTGTTCACAACGTGCATATGGCACTCAAGATCGTGGGTTTGCCAAGCTCTCGCTAGGCTAGCAGGCACCAGGGTTCAAAATATTTAGTCGAGCTACATGCACACTACTTACACTACGTTACAAGCCCCGATCACAAGCAACGAAGGGTTCCAAGGATACTGGAGCCTGGTGCGTCACGTTGCAGTATACCGTCTCGAATGGAAGGTATTATGGCACGGCGGGGCGGTACTTGGCCCAATTTGACAGATAAACCCGTAGCGTTATGGTGGTTTGCGGATACAATATTTCAATTGGCTTCGCAATAGTCTATAATGTGATTGATGGAAACGGGGGAATAGTACTTAGTGTCTCGGTCTCTGGGGGGAGGGGTAGATATCGCGAAATCGGGGTGGCAGGCCAAAATTCAGTATTTCAGGGACCAAACATCTTCCCGAACATCGCTTGGTGCGGGGGAGAGTGGAAAGGCGGAGCGGAGTGTATTCCAAGAGATGAGCAGCTTGAGCCTCCCTGTAAGTATAAGTATTGCTAAGGGATTGTCAAGTGTTGACCGTCTACGCAGTATTGTATGTAATAGCAATCCAATGATCTTAAAGAGCGCACCATATTCGATCCCGAGAACTCCCGATCCCAGATGCCGCTCTGGCACTAAGCAGAGCCTCCAGCAGAAGTCCAGGGCTAAGGCCGAAAACGGGCGTCCAAATGCCACCCAAGCCGTGGGCTGACTCCGTGAGCCGCGGGATTCAGATGAGCCAAGCTTCCAGCTGGCTGCACGTTTCAACCTTCTGGGGTATTTCCATTACCTTATGAGAACTAGGTGAGCGGTGCGTGCCGGACCATCTCTTCTAAGATTTCATTTCTCTGCAGGAGACAATAGGAGATGCGCGGTTTTACAGTACGTGGCGAGCGCGGTATGGAACAGCGACCGGGACAGGACAGGTCGGGTCGAATCGGGTTCGATTCCATGACTCGATGACCTTCCTCACCTTGCTAGGTGTGTACTGTACAGTACAAGTCGGTGCTGCGAGTTCTGCATGGCTTTTCGACCGATCCATACCTACAGTAACTACGAGTACATATCGAGGTAACTTATGTGTAAGCTGTCATGTACCTAGGTAAGCTGCAATGCAATGAGGGTTGTCGAGAGAGCATGGCTCTTGCATCAGTTCTTGGGTAAGTTCGTAGACAACAACCAGCGCTCGGGGTTTTCTTTGGGCAATTTGACATTGGAAACTGAAATATTCTGCTCGAGATAAATACCACGTGCTGGTGACGCATTAGGACGCAATCACATGTCTAAATGCCAACAATGGACCCCTGCAGCCTTATAGCTACTGCCTGTACTTAGGTATACGTACTATTACATAATGAAGCAATTGTGTGCTTCACGATGTACGCTCAAGTTCAGGGGCCGACGACTTAACGCCAATCCTCAAAAAGGCGACAATTCCCAATATCAATAGCTCTTAAGTCTCATTTCTAAGAACAAAAGCATTATTGGAGAATTTCGATCAGATGGCGAATTGATTTCAAATATACCTTCGAAAAAGATCGTGATGGATTTTCAACCTTGGGGTTGCTATAGATAACTTTAGTGTGCGATAAGAGATAAGCTGCTTAGTCAGTCACCCGCACCCCGCCAACATCAACAACAATGACCAAAAGCGAACGCAACATGTTGGATACGTGGAACGCATCATGCGAGATCTAATGGCAAGCAAAGCCCAAGCCTCCAGACAAAGCTAAACCCCCAATTCTGTCGCCGGCCAAGACGATGTTCGCGCTGCTTCCGGACCTCTCGCCACGTGACGTAAGTAAACAAGGGTCCGGAAACAGACCAAACAAGCTGAACCTATCTACATCTATATAGTCCCATTCACTATGGTACACGTCGTCGCGCAACCCGTTCCCATCGAGCAACGCCAACGATGCGCACCTGAACGGCCCACACCACGAGCACGGGCATGGCCACCCGCACGGAGCTAACAGCAACCATCGACGTGGGGCTCACCTGATAGAGCGCTCGCCCCTCGCCCGTCTACGCGCCGACGAGCAGAACCTCGAGCGTCGCCGCCAGAACGTGACGAACTTCGGCAGCGCCTGGCTGAAGCCGCCGGGTCTTCCCAAGACGCTGCACCAGCTGCGCGAGGAGCGTCGCGAGGCCGAGGAGCACCAGGAAGCCCTGCGACGGGAGCAGATGGTGCAGGAGCTCGCAGAGGCGGAGGCGGAGGCGGCGGGCGCGGGTGTGGTTGGTGATGGGAATGGTGGCGGAGACCTGGACGCGATGCTAGATACAGTCCCGGATGGCGATGAGGGCATGGATGATGTGCAGCTGGACGGGGCGCGCGATCTCGACGACGATATCCCGGAGGCTGACGCAGCGGATTTTGGGCTCAGTGGCAATGAGGACGAAGATGACGATGACGATGATGATGACGATTCAGACGAGGAAAGTGATGAAGAGGATGATGAAGAGGGAAGTGCCGAGATGCGTGCCCACGCCCAACAACAACAGCTGATGGCCCAGCGCATGCGACAAGGTAACGATGCGTTCCGCGAGGATATGGCACGCGGTCGTGACAGCGCGGCTTTCTACGGGGTAGATGAGGATATCGACGAGGTGGATCAGTCACAGATGATTGAGGAGGACGATCTTGTCGGCGCGCATGGGGATATGGATGACATGGGCATGGGCGCGGACCTGGACGACGAGATCCCCGAGGCCGAGAGCCTGGGCGGATACGAGCACACGGACACAGAAGCCGAGCTGAGCAGCAGCGTTGACGAGGATGATGACAACAACAACAGTTCCCAAGTTGGCTTCGTGCCATCCCAACAAGCGAACCGCATCCGACACAGCCTTGCCCACAGCGACGCCACGCGCCATAGTATAGCGATTAGTGACATCCTGTCCCGCGACGGAAGCGTTGCCTAAGGCAGTAGTCCAGCGGTTCCACGGCAGAGGGCTGGGCCTTCATCTCGCCGGGGAAGGAGCTAGATTATACCTCATGCGACCTTTACCTTGGTCCACCTTCGTTTTACTCTAGCCTGCTCTCCGCGCATATTTTCCGAGAGCATGGTAAGCATCACTTTGCGTTGCCTATCGAGATACCCCTTTTCATTATTCCATCTTCCTAGACACTGATGATGTGTTTGGGACCTTCATCCGTGGTGCTCTTCTCATTATTCCTTCTACTACTACCTGTAGTGTAATGACATGAAGACATGAATTATGATACATTAATTACAAAATTGTTCTGTGAATATGGGACATTGGCAAAACGCCAGCATGATCCCTGGATAAATATGTACTTCAGTTCCGAGGCCGTGCTTTCCATGTCCTACCTTCGCTCGAAAATGAACTGGTAAAATAGATGCAGAATCATGCCCAAACGCCTGGTGTCTCATGCATGCATTTACGTCTTAACCGCATTCGAAATATATGACGGACATCCTTCTCTCAGTGTGGAATGAATCATCTTGGCACAATAACCACCCGGTCATAATGCGCCGGAAGAGAGTTGCGGCCTGTTCAGTTGCAGTTGGAGAATGAGGCCGTATAGTTTAGAATAGCCAGACGTAACAAAAGATGAAGATGACAGCGGCAAAAAAGACAAGCCACACCTTCCAGCCGACACCAGTCCGTTCGGCCATGAGTAACATACGGTTCATGGTGCCGCGTAGCCGCAGCCGTGTTGAGTCAAACGTGTCGTTCATCTTCTCCGCCAACGCTGAAGAGTCGCGAATCTCGTCGCCAATCGCTACTGTCATCTATCCGTACTCATATTAGCCAACGCTCTGTAACTTTCATATTCATGTGATAACTATGTTTCTTGGCCGTAGTCGTAGTCTCAGTCACGCATCCAGTCCTCCACTTCTAGTATGCTGCAGGATACGGTAGAGCAAGGTGCATAACGGAAGAGCAGAAACTCACCTCCTTTAAAACTTTGACTTTTCCCAAGATTCCTTCGACCTGTTGGTCGTTTTGGCTCTCGAGTTCGCTGAGCACCGCATCGCTGTATTGCCCCCTGTGTCACAAAATCGTTCATCAGCCTAGAATTCTTCTCATTTCGTCGGGCTTCGTCTTGCCCTGTGCCGTCGCCTAATCTTTGCAGTGCCGCAACTTTGTCACACTCCCTTCCTTCTCTTCCACATTCTTTTTCTTTCCTAGAGTCCCTACCTGCCCTGGGATCTCCCTTCAGATACAATATAACGAAACCGCAAAACGTACCTCGAATTCGGTGTCGCTGGCCTGTATGCCCTATTCTCTACACCGAGATGCTGCGAACCGCTGCTACCGCCGCCATTGTATCCATAGCCGCCTAGAGCCGGACTAGGGCTGGCGCTGACCTGTCGCCTAGTCGAGTCGGCTCCGTTGTATCCTTCGAAGAGCGCGCTGCGCGAGTCCCGCTGGTGAAGCGTCGAGTGACCAAACCTTTCAATTCATAATTAGCTTTAGTACCTTCGTGAAGAGTGTAAAGGTTTCTGATCTGATGTATGCCTGAAAGAAGAGACAGGGCGACGTCGCGAAAATACCCGGCGACACCCTTTGCTAATGCGCTCGCGCTGAGGCGTGTCCTCTCCAGGGGTGCGTTTAGCGCCGTAGAATTATAACTAGCTCGCGCATTACGGGCTAGACGGGATTTCGTGATATCGCGCGTAGAAGATCTGGAATCGTACGTACCTTGACGCCATGGTGAACTTGGCTAGAAACTAGAAGTCTGGTTAAAAAATGATGGACAAGACACCTGTCAGGCGCGAGACTAGGTTTTCTCGGATGCTCGTTGATCGATCCTTATTGCGTTTAGACTCGGCACACGTAGCAGTTAAAGTGGCCTAACTTGTTAGGGGGTGTGTATAATCGCCGGTCTGACGACGGGTGGGGCCAGGTGAGCTACTACAAACGCGATTGTACCAACTACCTAGGTAGGTTACATAAAAATTCAAGAAACTCGATGTCCTCATTTTGAAGAGACATCTATCAATACGATTGATTCCACGAAGGTTTTCCTAGCTACAACCGATGTTTATACCCTTATTTACAATCACACGCGTAGGCCGGCGACCCGTGGGTACCTTAGTTAAGCCAAGGTAATTTTGGTCCCGGCAGGTATCCGTGGTCCAAAACTTCTATCTCGTCGGCTTGTATCATCCAATCGCCTCGATCAACACCCGACCAAGACGCTATTATCTGTTGAAATTCATGCGTCTTTATCAGCCGAGAGCTAGTCACTGTCAACTACATATCTAGCCGCATAATACTCGGAAATCCCGCGGTACACTAGTGATGTAATTATACATGTCGCTGAACCTTAAACAATGCCGCGTTGGTACAATTGCTTTTCTTCAATCTAGGATACATGCTCTTTCCCTATCATGATGCCTCTAACACCATGACACATGCGAGACTTTTCGGAACTTGCAGTGAATGAAGAGAGCCAAGAGCGGGATACGAGGGGAAACATACTGCTGTCCCTAGAATGCAAGAACGTGGCGAAGACGACGCATTATGGCAACACAAGCGTATCAACAGAGCCAGATTGTGGTTTGGTCACGAACCTTAAGGTATGATTATGATAAGAGATCGAAGCATCTAACTTCGGGATTTGAAGCCGAGTATCAAGTAATTACCAGTTAATCCTATCCGTTCATTTCCAATGAGCTCTAGACTGTATATAATGCGGGACAGCTCTCGATCTTCTACCGAAGACGAGCTGCTTATATGGTTATAATCACCATATGAACCACAGCTGCGTCAAAGTTGACAGACGAAAACATAAACTTTGGAATGCTATTGTGCATAGACGCACCTCGGGAAGATAAATTCACAGTTTGCGACAGACATCTTGATGAACCTTGTCATATCGCATTAGCCTAAATACGCACTGAGTGTTATTGCCCCTGAGCAGCTCACGCCATCGTAGCTTGTCAGTAACAAGAATTCGGACAAGGGGTAGATGTAACCTCGTAGGCCTTTTCGAGTGCGCATAGCGTAGGAAAGGTCAAGTTTGGACGTCATGTAATAGGAAGATGATGGATGAACGCTGAAAACCAGTCTATTGTACAACCCCCTTCGGGAAGTGCCTTCTTCTGCCTCTAGATGCTTGTCTGTCTTCTGTCTCTATCTTTTATGCATCTACTGCAAACAGTATCGTAAGAATCGTAAGGCCGTTCACGTGGCCCTCAATTTCAAAGGCATTCGACACAACCAGAGAAGCCTGCAAATCCGTCCAGTGCCGCCCAGTCTAAATGACAAACAAAAAGAAGAAGTAGCACCGCCCGGGGATATATGCTGAGCTGTTTCATATAAAAAAAACCGGTGACAAGGCTCTTCCCAAATCCAAACACGATCCGAAATTTTGGTGCTTTGAGCAATCCGAGTGTCACCACTTATCCGTTATTAATTCCAATCCAGGTTTTCAACCGCCGAGCCATCGCCTGCTCATCAGGTATTGAGGTACGTTTATTTAGAGATCTCAACACCTCCAGTAGCGCCGAGGGCCTTCTTGATGTCACCGTAGATGGCGAACTGACCAGCAGTCAGGGTACCAACCATGAAGAGACGGGCGCCGATACCGGTGTATGACCCACGGAAACCAAGCTCCTTCGCAATCTTGATCAGACGGCTAGTGGTGCCCTCACCGGGAAGACCCTTGGACTTGTTGATCTTGGAAAGCATCGTGTCGGCAGGCTGAGAAACGAGAGCGGCGGCGAAACCAGCGATCAGACCAGATCCCAAGTTAACAGTAGTCTGCATGCCATCGGACATGTCCTTCTTGGGGTACGAGCGGTAGACAGTCTCGGCGACCTTCTCGTAGACGACGAACTTGGCCATGGTGTAGGGAACCCTTTGAGGCATGTGAGTAATGACGAAATACACGGTTTTTCGGGGAATTACACTTACTGCTTGAACAGGATGGGGCCGAAACCGGCATAGAAGGCGCCAATACCCTCCTGCTTCATCATCTTGCTGAAGCCACCAATCAGACCGTTGGCGTAAGTAGGCTCAGAGACGAGACGAATACGGGTAGCCTCGAGAGGGCAGAGAGCAATATCGGCGAAGAACTCGGCGGCGGCGGACGAGGCCAAGTAGACGCCAGTTCGGTAGTTGCTGGCATTCTCAATGCCAAAGAGGTTGATAGACTGCTGCTTGAAGAACTCATAACCACCAAACTTGAAAGCACCCTGGAGGAAGTAGCCGGCGAATGTAGGGCCAACACCGGTCAACAGGGCACCAGCCCCTTCGCTGGCAATGACTTGGCGGAAGCCACCGATGAGACCGCGGTTGTAGGTGACGGGGTCGAGCTGAATTCTTGTCTTAACGCTGTTGGAAGGGCGCGTTAGCAACAAATCTCGCCGCACGTTCTATGCGACTGCAGAACGAAGTAATTGGTAATCCAATGGGTCCGTATGCTTAAAACGCAGGAAATTCATCGCAGACCGTCTCGGGTTCGTCACTTAGGATCAAACGTACACATCGACAGGAGTCAGAGAACCGTGGGTGACGGAGCAGCAGATGGCACCAGCAAGGGCGAATCTAGAGTAGAGAGCAGCACCGCTGAGCTGGCCAGGGGCGGCGGCGGCGGCAGCGCGGGCGGCCGCGTCGACCTTGTTGACAGCTTCGGAGGCCATGACCAAAGAAGATTAAACGAAAAGGGAGATATTAAATATACTGAGCGGAGAGAAGTGACGACGGGTCGTTCACAAGTTGCAGGAGAGAGAAGGCCCGGGGGAACGATGCCGTCTTCTTACTACACGATCGGTGAAGGGAGATGGTGGGAGGAAAGGATAGACAGACAGGTTGCTGAGGCTTTTTCTCAGGACTCTGATAAAAGAAACGGGGCGGGAAAGCGATGTAGCATTGCCCTGGTCTCGGCTGCCAAGTAGAGAAAATATGCAATTAACAATTTTTCTCTCTCATTCGATTGGCCTTCCTCGGGATATAGCGGGAACTAGCCTGAATTGTGGTCCACTCCAGCAGTTATTCCAGGCAATTTCTCGGGTACCGGGGCCAATATAGGCATCCGGTTGCACAGCATAGCGCGCCAGTGAACCACCGATAACTCCGGGTGAGACGCCATGTACTAAAAACATTGAGTGGGCTGGAGCACCAGCCTTGCAGCCGAAGTTTACTTAACTAGTCAGCTGGGGGTGGTATGCTGAAGCCATCTTACCAGTAAGAGCTCTCCAAATAACCACCTGTCGACCCAGCAGTCTCCGATTCGTCCCTCCATTTATAGATCTGGACCTTTCGCCATGTCAGATCTAATTGTATTTCAAAGACGTAATTTTCCCCTACCAACGACAAAATGATATTACCAGTCTATGTAATAAATGTTTCATACGCCTCGTGTTACCGTCCGTATGCAGGTATCCTACGACATGCGATTCAAAAGCCAGTCACTGATATTTTTTGAAAGAGTCGGTTGAGTGTGGCTTTAAATATACTTTCGATACGATTACTACGCCAAACAATCTGCCGTCATCATAATTGTTAATGGTTGTCTTTCACCATTACCTCTAGCTATGTTACATCAGCCTGCGTGTCCTGTATACTCGATAACTATTGAGGATTTTGAAATGCCTCGACTTGACTTTGGTTACCTACTTATATGCGGGTATCAAATACAGCCTCAGACTCATTACTGGTCTACGAAGGGAAGTATACTTATATACCTTGAAGTTGCTGAAGTCTACCGAAACCATCGTCGCGAATCCAATAACATAAGACATACCTCCTGCAGAGAGGATGTTAGTCGATGGATTTTATACAAGAATAATAATCTGTTATGTCCAATTCAAAATCTCATTGCCCATTCTGAAACATATTCATGGGATACTTTTGCGCTCTGCGCCTTGATCTCCCCCTTTTCCGGATTAAGTCCAGCGATACAACAACCATTCAGGTGAAATATTGCACCCTTATCACCGAAGGGATATCTGCGTCCGCAAGGCCCCAGAAACCACATCACGACCAGAAGATTGGTTGCAAATCCCACGGGTAAGTGACGAACTTGGCGTCGTAGACCTTCTTAGCCTTCGGACCTAGCTAGCCCGTTAAGTGGTTAGGTCTGCCTCGGAAGATGAGCGTATCACGTATTCAGGGTGTGGACTCGGGTACGTGTCACGACGCCTATATAGATGCGACCTGGCTGTTCGATTCTTCACAGCCATACTGTTCAGCAAAGAATCCATTAAAGTACCTTCTTCATTACTACGCTCACCTTGCCATCGTTCTCAACCGTTCCCCTTAGCGGGATACTAAGGAACTTCAATTTTAGATACCGGAACGAGGTGAAAGTATCGAACAAAAACATGTTTAAGACCTCCTGACGAGCTCCTCGTCCGGGTCCTCGGATCCCACGATACCCCCGTCATACGCTACCATTTATTGATTGGTGACCCCCGACCTGGCCATATCATCTCCATGCTGCCTTGTGTATGACTGAAGTATATGAGACCGGATACTCTGATTAAATCAGACCTCGTCAATATACCCGCCGGCCAGGTCGAATTAATATGCTAAAACCTCTAAGTACGCCGTCTAGCTTTACCTAATGTACCAATATTATGGGCTGAGAGTAGAGTTCTGCGAATATATCATGCCTCCGTTCAAAACTATGGTTATTTTCCTGTATAGCTGACGTGGGTAGCTCATCCGTGCGTTTCTATTAAACTTATAAATTGAATTAGCTAAATTCAGTATGGCCTAAAAATAAGATTCCGGTATCAATTACCCTTTCGGATTTCGTGGTATCATTGGTGAGCTGTCCATTTTATACGAGCAGATAACCAACATAGGACTGCCATATGTCTACTATATATGTTTGGAAGTTTCTCATAACCATGTTGCAACATAACGCCCCTACTAACTTAGTAAGCGTATCAAACTTCTTAGACGGCGATGAAAATCTAAGCGGGAGATATAAGGACCATGAAGAGTACAAGAAACACATAAGCCGGGAGGGTACTACAAGACTGAACTCCGCCGACTTTTGGTCGTGCACTACGTATCTGCTGTGGGATTTCCCGACAAGGCACCCCTATTCTACCCCTCATCACTACGCACATATTTTCCAATGAAGCCGTTGCACTTCCAACACTATCAACTAGCGCGCATGAGTCAAGGAGTAGCGGGTAGAGCGCCTATAATTATAAAGCGATGACTCTTTGATTTCATCGGCAACCGTGACAAGTCCCCAAGGGCATGATCATTGATCGTCCCAGAGATTCGGGTTCTAGGAACCTTGGACTGCTGTGGTTCGAGTAGCGGTCTCGATATATAAATCCGCCTGCTAGACACAGGGGAGACAAGAAACTAGGACCATATTCAAACACTAATCGAGAGGGAAAGGACGGTAACGACAGACGTTTATTTCTATATCCGGTCCAGGCATGGAAATATTCACACAAACTGATTGGGTTCTACCGTCCACTGCATTTTTAAATCTGCCCTTCGCGGTAGCGACAGATATCATCGCGATAGCTTTCTCGACACTTGGGTTCTCATTCGTGCATCCCGTGATCTAGGATGAAGGAGGACCGCCGGGACCACCAGGACCGCCGCCGTTGCCGGTGCTAACACCACCTCCCTCGTAGTAGTGGGCAGCGGCTTGGCGGTTGGAGGACTGGTCGGCGGTGGTGTCGACGAAGACCGTTAGGAATGTCAGGAGGCCGTCATTCACGGAGTCGCCGAGGCGGACGTAGTCGACGAACGGATCATAGTCGACGGTGGCCTCGCTGATGCCGATGCCGTCTTGTGAGTTGAGCGTCAAAGACTGCGTGTTGGAGGCGTAGGGCTCGTTTTCCTCGACTTCGGTGATGAGGTCTTGATCAAAGAAGAGCTGGCCGATGTGCGACGGCGTTCCGCTGTCGGACACATACGTGTTGTTCTCGAGCAGGGTGGCACCGGCCGTCGACATCAGGTGGATGTGGGGGGTACGTCCGGTGTAGTGACCCGGGAAGACGGTGTCGAACTGGACGACGCCGTCTGCGTCTGTACTCTGGATACCACGGCCGTGGGTAGTATTGAGGCCGCCCTGACCTCTGGAGGAGACGCCGGAGTATACGCCCGTAGCGTTGCAAGCCCACTGCAGCAAATTGTGTCAGTAAATAAGTAGATTAAGAGTACGACGATCCCCGAATCGGAAGACCGGCGTGAGCCACCCCTTCTGTAGCCCTCACAACCTAAAATCGATTTTGGAGTAGACTTACAATGTCAATAAGGGTGTCTGCTGGAATAGGCTCGCAGCTGTTAATGTCGATGAACTGGAGGTCAAGGTGCACGGGCACACCGGTTTGGCCATCAGTGATATCGGCCTGTGATATTATACGTTAGGTCAACATCTTGTTGCCCCCCCAGTGGCGCCGAGCACCACTCTAGGTCTGGGTAGAGCGTAGGAGCAAGAACATACCCTGATCAGCTCGCCGGCAACCCAGTAGGGACCAATAGTCACCTCAGGAACGAGAGCACAAGTGGAGTTTGAATCAAAGATCGTGTCCAATGATGTATTGAGATCGTATCCAAGAGACGAGGAGTCGTGATCGACAGCAGACCACTTCGCGAAACCCGCCTGGTCACGCTTGGACTTCAGAGACTCTGATACGGCGTGAGCAAATATACGTCCTTAGAGGAAGCAAGGTCTACTACTTACTGTGAGTAATGCCACGCTTCTGGCGAAGGGCCTCAGCCGTGGCTGCACGGCGGGCTACAGAACGAGCTTTCAGAGCCGCAGTGTTGGGAGCGGATGCGCAGGCGTTGATGGCACGACGAGCAACAGGACGAGCAGCCGCGTGGGCTTCAAGCTCACGACGAACTTCATCTTGACTGTCGCCAGGATGAGCTACGGCAGCCCCGAGGAGGGAGGCAAAGGCCACAGAGGCAGCTAAGTTGCGTATATTGACCATGTTGACTTGATTATCAAAACTAGTAGCTGGTGACTCGATGAATGAAAGGCTTGGAACCTATGTCGATCGAGACAGTTTCCATCGACTTGAGGCGACATGTTTGTCTTTTATATCCAGGTTAAATCAAACCCTTCTGCTCTTGAGCGGTAAAGGACCCTCCTCGCCAGATACATTCTTGAACTTGGCGTGCTACGCAGTCAAGCTGCTGTCATTTGCTCCAACCCCCGTTAATATCAAAGCTACTAGAATATCCACCCAACTCAGGATGCCTCTCGCATCGAGTCCTCTCGTTGTAGTAGTTGAGGAAGGTGGGACATCGACTAAGGATCTGTTCCTAGAGAACGCCAGAGCCGGGAAGATCTACGTCGATCAGCTCAAAAGGAAGGCCAGGAACATCGATGATAGCCAGCCAATCAACAACATGTATTATACATCAATGCCGTGCCAAGTCTAATTCTCGGGTTCGAGTGCCATGGAAAAGACCCCTGGCGTAGTATTCGATATCGGAATGTGGGTGAGACCCGCGAGCTTACGCGGCTCTCTGGCGGATTTACTACGTTATGTATATTTCAGACCTGCCAAGCCTCTAAGTGACTCGGTGTTTGAATGATAGATCGATCAACTTAGACGACCCGTTGACCATAGGCGTACTTGGGCTGTTCACGGTTTGACATCATGTTGTCCATAGAGTAGTTTTTTACACAATGTGCGAGAAGAAGCCCAGAAGCGATATCTCACCAAGGCATCGCAGGTTTATTTACAAGGCTACTAGTCTCATCCCGAGTTTGAGTTGATGTGACTTATCGCAGATGAGAATGATTCGAGCAGGGTAGTTCGGCAGCATGGTAATCAACGAATGGAGCCTCTCCACGAGGATAGTCGAGCCAGCAGCCTAGCATCTGATCAAGCCCCACGGTTGCGAAAAAAAGCGAGCCAGTCAAAGAGCGAGGATATGTCATCATCCAGTCACGGCGGTTGCAATAGGGAAAACATCCAGTTGTCAAGCTTATTATTTCCGGCAGGTGTCAGTCCGTACGGACCATTTCTGTAGATAATGCGCGTCTGGTATTGCCAAGGCGTTCCAACTAGGCCATCTTCCCGAGAACATAGGGGTGTCCCGCACTCAAACCACCGTCGACGGCCCATGCCTGACCGTTGACGTAGCTGGCCTCATCGCTGCCGAGGAATAGGACAACTCGTGCCACTTCATCGGCTACTCCAGCTCTTTTTAACGGGTTCAACTGTCCAAGCTTCTTCTCAGTGCCTCGAGCTCGCGCCGACTCGAAAGTCGGTGCTGTCATGCCTGTCTCAATCAGGCCAGGACAAATGCTGTTGATGCGAATGCCCGTGCCCGAAAGCTGATATGATATCGACTGCGCTAGTGACACTACAGCGGCCTTGGAGGCAGCGTAGGGAGTCGTGCCAGCGTTTGACCTTAAGCCGGCCACGGACGCTGTGCCGATAATACTTCCGGAGGCTGACGTCTTCTCCGGTGAGGTTTTCATCATAGCGGGCGCTGCATATTTAGCAGCTAGGAACACACTAACAAGAATGTTAACGTAAGGTTGGTGGCGGCGGGTACTTGGGTGCCACAAACCTGGCGGTATTGGTGTCTATTACTTTCATAAAGTCCTCCTTGCTCATATCCGTGAATGCCGCCATGGGTCCGACGATACCAGCGTTGGCAAAGAACACGTCCAGCCTTCCATACTTTTCTATAGCGTGATCGACCACGGCCTTTACCGCCTTCTCGTCCGCTGCATCGAATTGTCGTGTGTGTATGTCAACGGTAGGGTATAATGAGGTAATCTCGCGCCTGTGCGTGTCAAGGTTCTTGTTATCGTAGTCGCAGATATACACGGCTTTCGCGCCGCCCTCGGCGAACAGATGCGCAGTCGCTCGACCTATCCCCATGATCGAGTTGGTGCCTGGTTATAGGGCCCCTGTTAGCCTACCATATGTCATGTCATGTCATGTAATAGAGTCTGCCTGGTAGAGCTCGATTGGGCTGTAATACCTGTAATTATGACTACCTTCCCTTGCACACGAGGCCCGTTGGACGTGCCAGCGATCTTCTTGATCGCAGGCATTCCCTCGAAGCTGCCCGAGCTATTGCTCTGCGGTGAGAGCTGGCTGCCAAGCGCGGCGATTCTTCGTTTTGCGGTGTCCGACATCTCGACCTCAGATAGGGGATTTCTCTATTAGAAACACCTGATGCGTAAGACGTATTCCAGAAATCGTTTCGCGAGGTTACTTTCTCGTCGGCCGTTAACTCATTTCCAAGACCATTCCGTTATTACCGACATTTCGAGTTGGCATGGCTGGTTGAGGAGCAGCTTCTCCAAACAGCCGAGGCTTCGTAGTGCTCACTAGACTAGTGCTACAGGGGTTTTCTATTCCATGTATGTACCTACGTACCTAGTACACTTATGCTGTAAGCTTTGCTAAGTAATCCTGTAGCAAATCATTCAATCAGCGCGTTGTTACTACCTATCCTCATTCTCATCCCTCCATAGCGAACTTGATAGACGACAACAAAGGTGCGGGAACGAGAATACCGTAGGGTACTCAAAGTTCCCCAGTATTTTCATTTATGAGCACTGTACTGCTATCATACCGGGCGGAAGTCAGGTTACGCGGTGACGTGCCAACCACCATAAGTAGGTATACTGGAGGTGAATATATACTGTACGCTGTAGATCGGTACTTTTATCTATCATCGGCGTCTGTGGTGCTCTAATGTGCATTCGACAAAAGGCGCAAAAACGAATCTCGTTTTAAGAAGAAGAAAATATCATCTCGTAGACTATCAATTACCGTTATCGATCCTACTCTTACGGAGAGAGGGCCGTGACGGAAACATAAGAGAACCCAGGACTACCTACAATAAACTATTATTCCAATTGACGGAGTGATAGGATTACTGTACAAATTCCCTAGCATTAATCCACCAATCTCCACTAGAGAGAATCTGTGAATGGACCTCCTCCCCCACAGAGACCAGCGATCCGGGGTGTGAGAATTCTCCGTGACGAAACAAAATGCTTAGCTAGTTGAATAGGCTAGTCTAGGTAGCCTGCTACTAACCTAATATGCTCGGTAGTCACAGCGTGGGTCGACAGACGACGTTCCGAGCCGTAAACGGGCAGAGCACCATGCTACTGTAGATGTGCCATTGCCAACGCTACCTATGGCGACAATGTCAAGCTATTCTATCTGCACCATTTCTACGGATGATTGAATGGTGAACCCCAATTAAGAAATCAACCGAAGGAGAAATTCTATCCGGCGGCAACCCTGGCTGATAACATGACGATGGCGCGCTCAATTAAAAAGGGCGCGTAATGTCCGTTGCGCGTTCACGATGATGTTCCACTGCAAAACTCGTTCATCTATCGGGCAGTATTCAGCTACGTGGGTCGGTCCAAACAACAGAAGCAGCATTCCGCTATCACCATGAAGTCATTCGTCCTAGCTTCAGCAGCTCTGGCCAGCGTGGCCCTCGCCACGCCGACTCCCACCGTCGAAAAGAGAGCGGCGACATTCTGTGGACAATGGGATTCGGTGCAGACGGGCTCATACAGTGAGTAATTCTTGGAACCAATTTCTTCTTGTTTTGGTACCTTTCAGAGTACGAGATTTCTCTTTGGGACAAGAGAATGTCGAGGAGCTTCTGAAATTCTCAGAAATCATGCTCCAAATGGTCATAACTGATTCCGAGTGCTGCAGTCGTGTATAACAACCTCTGGGGGGAATCTGCCGGATCAGGAAGCCAGTGCACGACCGTGAACGGGCTGTCAGGCAATAGTGTGGCCTGGTCGACCTCGTGGTCGTGGTCTGGTGGCCAGTACAACGTCAAGTCGTACGCAAACGCCGTTGTGCAGACTACCGCGAAGAAGATATCGGCCATTTCGACCATGCCGACAACATGGAAGTACTCGTAAGTCATGACACGTTGTCTACCTATCTCCGAACTTAGATATCACGTCTGTCGATTTGGAAGCTAGACTAAATCAACATTTCGTCTAATAGCTACACTGGGAGCAACATGGTCGCTAATGTGGCCTACGACTTGTTTACATCCTCCACTGCAAGTGGAACATCGGAATATGAAGTAATGGTCTGGCTGGCTGCGCTCGGTGGTGCAGGTCCTATCTCGTCTTCCGGTAGCCCCGTCGCAACACCAAGCATCGCCGGCGTGTCGTGGAAGCTATACGATGGTTATAACGGCAACATGCGCGTCTTCAGCTTCGTTGCGTCATCCCAGGTGACCAGCTTTAGCGGCGACCTCAAAGCCTTCCTCAGCTACCTGACCTCCAACCAGGGCATGTCTACTAGCCAATAGTATGTAATTCCCCATTTTCTTCTTGCTTTGGCAACTTTCAGAGTATAGGGCTTCCTTTTTGGGACAAAAGAGTGTGCTATAACTGACTCCGAATCTTGCAGCGTCACCAGCATTGGCGCCGGAACCGAACCATTTGTAGGTTCGAACGCAGTTTTGACTACCACAGCGTATTCCATCTCGGTGAGTTAGTAATGGATGGACCGGGAAGTTTAAGAATTTAGCTCATTCTGAGTTGCGCAAAATCGATTACGATGTTCTATTGTAGATGTTGAAAAAGATACTTTTAAGATTCATGAATGAAGACGCATCTACCTGAATTGATTCAGCGCCAATATTCGGAAGCGTGATATCGCGATGACCCTTTAGTCCGCACTAGCTCAATCTTGCCATCCCAGTGATGAGGTGTCCCCTTAGTCCGAACACGGTGTTCTTTGATTGCTGCTGCCACATCTCGGAGCGGGTCCGTGCCCGAGTTATTCATGGCTGTGGCGAGGTTCTTGGGGAATATCATAGTATCCCAAGCAGCATAGAATATGTATGTCAGCGCCGGCACTCCAGCAGCCACATGATCCGGCGTAGCCGGCCCGATGTTAGTCCTCAGTTTTGCATCTTGAAGATTCCACATGTACTCATTGACAGCGGCGTGAGGTCCAATCGTACCAGGTCCGATCCACACGGGAACCGAAAAGACATTGCCTGTCCAAGAGTTCGACGCCTCCTCATAGTAATTTATGTAATGAGACTTCGTATCTGAATACGGCGACGATTTCAGTCGACCAGATTTCCACTGAGAATACTGTTCAGTGTTCGCATGGCGTAGCTCATCCCTAGCCGCCCGTCGCCCCGCGCTGGGCTGGTTTAGCTTGGTTCGCTTCGTGTCTTCGAAGAAACTAAAAGCGCCGTTGCCAAAATCATCATCTCCTGGATCCAAAAGCTTGTCATAGTCGAGATCGTGGCCTGTGGAAGAGTCTGATCCATCGTCGGAAAAGTCCGGGTCCAGTTCGAGTCGAAGACGGCGGAGGCCACTGAGCATCGTTGTATGGCGGCCATTCATGCCCAATCTGGCTTGTCTCATGGCTTTCTGTTGCGAAGAGGCAAGATCAAGCAATGAAGTTAGTTGTTCTATAACAGGGCCAACGGAGCGTGCTGGGATATTAGTTAATGTGAGAGAGGCGATGCGTGGATTCATATCCGGCACAAAACGTTGAGGATAGACTCGGCTGACTCTCTTGAATAAGACTGTCTCTGACAATCTATGAGCCGTTGCCAGCGGGAGTCCATCCGCAATGATGCCCGGTACTTGCGTGACAAGTGAGTGGTGTACACGTAGGGATCGGAGATTCGAGGAAAACACAGGACGAAATATATGGGACAGTCCAAAAATGCCTGCAACATTCAACTGTTGCCTACCTTCGTCGGAAGATGTTACTGGGGTTGTGTATGGACAGGAGTCACAGTCGAAATGCTCCAACCTCCCTGAAGAAAGTCGAAGCAGCCTTCCGATACCATTTGCGGTGAAGCTATTTCGGTTCAGATATAGGTGTGTGAGGCCGCCCCGAGGAAGGTGTAGGTTGCGTATCATTGTGTTGGTTTGAAATAATGCATTTTCTAACAGCATTTCCTTTACCGAGCCAGCGTCATCATGTCTTGGTGCACTGGTGCCATCAGAACGGACAGTCTGCCATTCTTGTGGCTCAACTTGGTCGTCTCTATGAGCGTAGATTGGCGGGTCGGCAAGGTATCGTTCAGGATGCGTGAATGAAGTACTGTGTGATGATTCCTGGATGAACTCAAAAGGTCCGTATTGGTGACTTCCTAAATCTTTAGGCACTACTACTTTCCCTTCGACCTCAAAATGGGCATCGTTATGAAATGAAAATGAAGAGAAACAATGAGCCAGCAACGCGTCGACAGAATCATCGGTAAGTTTATTGTCGCTAAGATCGATGCTCCAAAGCTGAAGTCGGAACGTTTGGAATAGCAATCGGGCGGTGGTATCGTCTATTTCACGCCCCTGAACCTTCAATGCGCGAAGTTCAGGGAGGTGAGTAGGGTTAAGAGAGGATTGAATGGCGCTCCTAAGCGATCCAGGGATATATGAAATATCGAGATAAACCAGATCGTGAAATAATTGAGAACAGAATAGCTTTGGAGTGAGCTCCTGGCGGCAACGATCAAGATCCAACAGCTCGAGAGAGTGAGTAGTATTAACCACTCTAGCCGTGGCCAAGGAGCTGGGGTCGAGCTCAGGGTGACCGTCTACTTGAAGACATATCAGGTTTGGGAATAGCTGGGGCAAGGCCTTAAAGCTTTCAGAAATCGCGCGCTCACTCGCTTCTGTTGAATAGAGCCCCGACGCTTTTAAGGCGAAGGCCCGGAAATCTAAGGACTTGACCATATAGCGTGTCTGAGGCCGCGCAGGTCCTGCATATTTGTGTATGAAGCGCTTATACCACGCAAGATCTATCGACAGTTAGCTACGGTACTTTGGCTTGACTATGCTTTCCTCAGAGATAGTAAATAAACCTACCATCATTTGGATGTAGACCAAGCTGCCGGACCGTCACCAGCGGATCTCTCCACAAGAGTGGTGCGAAGCGGTCGTAGAACCGACGGTCGACGAGACAGCAGGATGTCCAGACAGATGCGGGGATATAAGGTGCAATAAGTGACAACCAATCCAACCGAGTCGTGGCTTCACCATACGACGGGAGGATGTCCATGTCTGCTGCCGATAAAAAGTCTAAATTCTATAACATGTCGCATGAATTACCGAAATTACGATACTTCGAAGCCAGTAAATGTATAATGTATTGGCAATTAGCAAAGAGAAGGAGCCTAGTCTAGGTCAAATAATTAGTTTGGGCGGGAAGAAGGCTGATGTCATCATACCTTGGTGTTCGGAGCACCGCCACGATGGATGCGCTGCTTGGCGATGACTAAAGCTTGCCACACAATCGACTTCACTACGAACAAACATTGAAGTTCTATCCACGATAAAGTCGCAAAACTGCAGCATATTCAAATCGTGTCTCCGAATTTGTTATAGTGGTGTCTCTATATCTATTCTACTTATTTAGAGCATCTGTATACTGTGGAACTGTTACAGTGAGGTGAAAATTGCCAACCTTTCTTTGCAATTGAAAAAGATTTTTGGATTCTATCGCGAATGCGCCAATAATTATGACAATTAATTGATGAAAAAGAGCTTTACTTTTCAAGATGTTGCCTCCAAGATGAAGCATACTCTACACCTTTCACCATTCCCCCTTCTACAGTAGCAGAGGTGTTCATCGATCCATGCTTTTATTTTGGTTATTCTTTCTTTCCATCAGCATTCATTGTTTTTCCTCTATGGGACAAAATCATAGACAACCCGCTTGATTGAACGGCTGCGACCGGAGGTTAAGCAGCATTTAGTACTACGCACACGCTGTAGTAATGCTCTCCCTATTAATGTTAGGTACGCGAGTTTGTGATTATGGGTCCGTTAGGTTGTCGGTGTATTTAAGGAAACGAGAATCTCGTCGCTTCACTCATTACTACTAGTGACATATTATAGTTTTCAATTAGAAGCATAGGGATTTTGTGTAGACACAGCAAAATTGCGTCCTAAGAAGTTCGCTTGGTATTTGACGCTAGCTTAGTCCCGGAATTAGATCCCAGGTATACCACATTTGTTATCCTTCTCATTGACCTCAGTTTAGTGTCAGTAAACGACTTTGAGAAACAATGTGCAAAGCGTACGAATGCAAAACCTGGAATAGAATAATATAATAAGAGACCTGAGCACTAGATATTCTCTGTGGAATTAGATTAGGAAAACTGAGACTCAACGCTATACTAAGTGACTACTAGATAAAAGACAGGGCTTCCCGGCACTTGCAACTCCGGTCTTACCACTATGCTGTGCTCCGTCAGCCTATGGTTGCCCGGATATTTGGCAAAACCCCCATTCCAATACCTGGAGACGATTTCTGGTGCATACAAATGAATACTTTAGGATTAACGCTGGAGCAGTTACAACACAATTTCCAGTTCTCCAGTTCGGCAATGAATCTTCATTCAGACTTTCAATATATAACCAGAAAAAAACTGAAGCTATAGTGGTTTATCCGAACTCACATATAGTAGCGACTTCCACGAGGCTGTCCTACACAAACTGCAATTATAGGTTTAGCTTCAACTTCGTCTTCCGATAGTGGAACATTACTTCCAGGCTCCCAACCCCCGCTCGTCGAAATCGAAGGCCAGTGTTTATTCATCTCAGCGGCATGTGATGTGGCCGGCTGAATACAACCATTGTGGTGATACCCGATTCGACTTGAAAAGTATTTGGGAGTAGGCCCAATTATTTTGCCTCAAACTTTTAATGTGCATGCTGTCGGCGTGGTCACGTCACATAAGATGTAGGGGGGGCGTTGGGGGCTATTATATCGTGTCACTAGTTTTTTCAGCTTAAAACTCATAGTTTCTATTAGCTTACAGTGCCAAGCTATCAACGCTCTCTCCACTCACCTTGAGAACCGTGTCAGAAGCACGCACCTAGCGTCATAGTAGGGGACGAAACAAGGTCCCGAGTGAAACACAATAGCACGATCGAGTTCATCACTGCCCCCCAACGCCCGTAACTGCGGCATATAGCAGGTACTACTCTATGATAGGTTGACTTTGTGTAGAGGCAATACATCATTTTTCGACCTCCGACGCATTCTTCTTGTCAGCGATCTAGCTTCTATAGGAATGTCATTTTGTTTTAACAGACAGCCTCGGTACCGGTTCCTGTACTTCCTATCCGTTGACAAGCCCCGGTCAGCGGCCCATTATGTACTATTAATCAGATTCGGCAATATATTGCAAACTGTCAAAGTATACGAAGAAAGGCCTTGTTGCTGGTCACTCTTCAAACTGACGGCGTTAGATTCGGAATATCTACATACCAGATACAGGCGAGTAAAGAAGCTGAGACAAATCTAACCTTAGCGCCCGTTTCAAAGAAAGTTTGCGTACCTGTTCGGGTAGTATGAAGTATTATCAACTTAGATATTGATTTCGACTCTGGTCAGTCAACTAATAAACGTCTCCGTCTACATTCTGATAAGCCAAAGAAACAACCAGCTGGTTGAAAATTACCTAGAGCCTGTGGTTTACTACAACTTCAATAAGGCTGGCGATTTGGAACGTCACTACTGGCTGGAACATCACCAAGCACACAAGAAGCTCGGACAGTGTTTGACGCGATACAAACAAGATAGCCAATACGAGGGTTTCACCAGTACATGTACCATTGTCACTGATTTAATACACTAGCAGAAAATAAAGCAAGGTCAGCCAGCTCACCCAAGTGGACCAGCCGCCTTTTTTTCCTTCCCAGGAGCCCCCTGTAACTTGGAAGATAACGAGCGTCAATAGACCTTTGTTGTTTGCTCCAATATGCCTGGGGCCACTTACATTCGAGCTCGCAAGCCCCGGCTGAGCTTTCGTAACGCCTGTGACTACATCCACACGCAATAGATTGCCCATGTTTTCGAACAAGAGGGTTTGTTCACGTGGCCAACCCGAGTACTCGGGCGTTCAACCTCCCTTCTTCACCGCCCCTTTTCCCGTGGATCATTTGGAAGCATAGCTCAGGGCGTGTTTTGTTTACCAATCGTTCATTTCCAGACAAGCGGAAAAAGTTGAATAATTGATGTGTAACATCATGATCGTGGAAGCTACTTTGCAAGTCTAAGCGAGGCTTATGAGTACATTTCGCCTCGCGATCGACATTTCTTCGGAGCCGAAGAGTGTAAGCCATGGAATTGATAGAATGGCGATCGGGCTGTCATACTATATTCTGCCTTGGGAGCCCCTCATCTGCAAGTCTTAGTTAGAAGCCAGTAATCACAACATCTAGCCATGAGAAGGACTCTAGGCTCCCAGCCACACCTTCACAAGTACCGGTGAGACTATACAGAGGCTGATACGCGCCGGGACACTGTGACCATATCCATAAAGAGGTTTCTGTGCGTAACGTTCCCAGTCGCGGGGCAGGGGAGGAGCCTAGACAGTTACTTCTGCAGTCAGATGACCGGTGTCATGTCGTCGAATTAGTTGGCAGAGCACACTCCCTATCACGGTTCCACTGCCGTAGACATACTGCGTGGTTGTTAGGATCGGCTGTGGTATGCCAGCTCTTTGCGAGCCATGCTTATTTGTACCAGTCAACGTCCTCATTGTTTGCATGTGAGCACCGATTGTGTTACGTCTGCAAAGACCATTGCTCCGGAACGGAGTCGTCACGTCGTTCAACCGTAACGTGCTAATTTATCTGACAGAGTGACTGCTTGGCTGGTTTTTCTCAACTGCCGGCACGGCAACCATGGTCTCACTCTCCCACAAAGTCCTGGATATAGATCCCGAAGCAAACCTGCTCTATAGTGGCCTAGAAACCAGGGTATTAACTGTTAGATTATCTTCCTTGACACTTGCCATTTTCCCCCGCCATTTCCCCCCGTAGTTCTCTCGGGTAGCGCACTCGGATAGGCTAGCCTGTATCTAACAGCTGTTCAATTTAGCTAATGCAGTTTGTCTCGGCCAGACTGCTCAAAGCAACGATTTATACTATTACCAAGATCAGAATCTAAGACACATATTGCGGCTTCAGCTAGACTATGAAGGGTGTATCAGCCAATATGTTGAGCTGGGAAATCTCTAGAAGTTCACAATAGACATAAAGTGGAGAAAAACATTCATCCGATTTTTGCGTATATGGGTATCTAAGGAGAAATCAACCTTCCAGGCCTGAAACTCACAGCCATTTCCCACCCGTAACTCCAGTGTAACCACAAAGTTTACTAGGCAAAGCCTGCCCCCTTGAGCATAAACCTATCCTAAGCGCTTTGAAAAACAAAATACCCCTATTTTAGTGACAAAAACGCCCCAGCATACCAGCTGTTCCCAAACCGCCCATTGTGTATCTAAGGGTATCCGCAATTAGAAGTGCTATGCATATGAAATCCCGACGCCTTAAATGTAAAATTCCAAAACGAGTGCCGGCCAGATTAGCCTAAAACTCTTCGCTGCTTTAAGTAGAAGAATGTAGATGTAGATGTGGCTGTATTACGCCATCATGGGAGGGTGCTATTGTGTCTTGAGACAGAGTTTGAAGCTGACTGAGGACCGGATCCATTACGGCTTGGGATGCGGAGTTTTTGCGTATCGTGTCATGAGACTCGGGTTGGAGTTGACCGAGGATCTGATCCGCTAGGGCTTCGGATGCGGCTTTTGTACGACGGTTTCTCTTTCTGTTGCCCACGTTACGCGGCTTGACTCTGGCGTTCAGCATGTCCAAGAACGATTGCGCGCCTTCACAGAATAGTGTCCGACCAGTTCCGCCCTTTATGGTGTGTAGGGTCACGTGCTGTCGAAAATTGTCGTCGCGGTTGAAATTGTGAGAGGAACAGAAAGGACAATCATGGCCTTTAATGAGATAATGTACGCTGGATACAGTTAGCTTAATGAAACTTGTTTACATTCAAGTAGGGACCCTTACGTGTTTTCGTGCCTCTTTAAATGCTCTTGTCGTTTAAACCCCTTCTTATCTTTACAACTTGGGTGTTTGCACATGTGCAGGCCACTATTGATTTTTACATATGAAAAATGCGGCTGTGCGGCCCCGCGTTTCGTGATGCGGTGCTGCTGCACTCTTTGCAATGCTGTGCTTTTCTGCTGCACTTCGTCTACGTGTAGGCGTCTCCCCTGGTAGGCCGATGAAATTGGCATAGGGGGAACATGAATGTTTGGCAGTGGTGCCTCGTTGAGAGGCGAATCTTGCGTTGCCAAAACTTGTAAAGGCTCATCCATAGGCCACCCCATGGACGTGAAGTCATATGGAGAGTTGTCGATAAAATACGGTATTGGCGGTAATTCTAGAGAACTAGGCATGGCTTGATCCAGGAATGGATACCGCCCAAGTTGCCTCGGGTCAGCTGTCTCTACGGATAGAGACAGTGGCTGTTGGTACCGGAAGCCTATGCCGGGTATCTCGTCGCTGTCCCTTCGATTCGGGGACTCCGAAAATTGATTGAAGCCCATATAATGAGCGGGCTCTTCTTTTAGGCTTGGATAATATCCGCCGAAAGTGGACTCCGGCGGCGTCAGTCCAAAGACTGCTAGCGTACTGCAGTCGGTATAATTTTTCTCCATTGGTACGGAGTAATACGCCGGTGTCGACCGACCGGATACAGGGGTATATGGCTGTTGAACATTGTTCATTGCCGAGTCGTATGAAGGGGGTATATTTTCGGTTCCAACCGAGAATCTCTTGGATAACTCCTCGTTTGGATTAAGGCGTATGTTATAGTTGGATTCCATTTTAGCTCTTGTTACTTTGATAGAATAACAAATAAACTTATAAAGCTTGGTGGATGGTAATGGAAAGAGTTGAGGGAGAAGACTGGAATGAGGGACGGGAAGGGCAGTTGGTTTAATATATTGTTGAAGATAAGATCGTGAATAGGTTAAGATACAACATCCCTGTGGCTAGACATTAGCTTACTAACGTGGGACACTCACACCAATATACCGAATCTTCGGCCCGCCAGGGTTTCGATTCGGGTTGAGGAATGTACTTCAAGGCGCGTGGAGCTTCAGGGGCGCACGATCTGCCTAAGAGCAGACCACTATGGAAAAGCTTCAAGCCACTACCCCGACTTTGAAGATGTTCCATTGCTTGCATTGAAAATCATGTCTTGGGCTGGGCTGGACCACTTAGACTAGTCCGTGGTAGATCCCACTCAAGTGAGTCAACAATTAATCTGTTACCGATCCCCTGGATCCATACATCCAACAGCACAACAAACTCATCTAGGAAGATCCAATCTCGACCCAGCACCCTCAGCATAGCCGCCCAGGTAATAAATTAGAAGCCGGCAGGACGGTACACAACATTCAGCCGTGCAGACACAGCCAGAGTCACGAGGCAAACATTTATTCTACCGACACTACGGATAGTCTTGGCAGAAGAAACTGATCCCGCACCTAAAATGGCCACTATGGTGTGTACTTAACCCGAGTCGTGAGACAATCGCACTGGTAAGCCCTCACTAAACCGCTAGGCAGATCGGGGTTGCACGCAAAATCGACATCCAGGAATGAGCTTTATAGATATTAGATAAATAGCCCCGCGTTATATTCGCACCGACCTGTAAGACATGGTCAGGAAGACGAACACAATGACTTTGTAAGAGTGTGGTAATACATGACACATGCGCTGGCATAGGGTGAGGCGGAGGGTTCATCTTCTTCACTGAAATAATACAGCAGTTAAGTCAAATCTGGCCGATTAGAGTATATCCTGATGATCCATAACGCTGTTTCTCTACAAACCGCAGTCATGTGTTCCTGGACAACAGTCTACAACCAATACTAATATTACCTATGCGTCCCCTACCAAATTGCTATCGTTTCACCATATAACAGACAAGCAAAGATCGAGATTAGAGCACGCGATATTAAAAAACAATACAAGGTTATGCATCTGAGCCTACGATTTCTCTTTTAGGAACTCATGAACTTTTGCCCATGTTGTTGTTGCTTTCCCCATAGTGAATATGATAACTATGTCGGGTCAAAAACTCACAGGGAATCCTGAAGAAGGACGTTCCCGGGAGATTGCCTCAGCTTTCCCTACGCATCCTGGTTCAGTGAAAGCTCTGCTCCGAATTCGGAATAAATTGTGTATTCCGTGATACTGTTCAACTTTAATGCGCAGAGGCGAGGCGTAATGATGCCTCCCCCTCCTTCAGCTGTATAACGGCCAACCTCGTTGTTTATTTGAGTTTGTACGGCTTGCACTTGTATTGTCTAAGTTAATTCAGTGCTTTAGTGGAGCCTCGTGTATGCTGACGGGATGACAGGCGCTTAATCTCGTGTCAACAGCGGTGCTCAAGTCTCTTACATGTGATAGATTTTTCGTGAGAGCTGTCTCCTTGTCTTTCATAATTTTCACGTCGCTATTGACCATATCAGAGTTAATACACCACGGGGCTTGAACAAGGTTACATACGCAGTGTCTGAGCTGTGCTGGGTACTTTATTAACTTAACTGCTGAGGTTGACCCAGGCCAGTGGTGCGGCAATCAAACTCTTTTGATTAACTAAAAAGACATTCTATTTGTGCTATCTACTCGAGCCTGATATCCTACTAGAGAACGATGCGCTGCTGTACCTTGTTAAGTAGGTAGACTAACACATATTTGATATGTGTAAATGCTACCTCGATACTTCCCATGGCTTGCCCCGTTGATCAGCTCTAAACAAGTTAGGAGAGGCGGGACGTGCATATGGCCAGTAATACTGAGAATATGAATATTAACCGGGTAGTACACAAACCTCTGCGCGCCATCTTGCTACTTTGCTCTAGGTATCTCGGGCCTCCGCCGTGTATTGGCTCAGGTAGTCGACAGCGATTATACCTAAAGTTAAGATGACTTGTCAATCATTGGTGTCTCAGAAGCATCAATACCTTACCCCTGAAGATGGTTCGTCCGTGCCCCATTTCTGATGATAGCACCAGGCTAGGAATTACTTTTCCTTAGATTGTACCTATGTGGCGCTCTCTCGCCAACGTACGCATTTAAGACAAGCGCCTTGTCTTGCGGGGACTCTTTAATTGTGTCACCATCATCTGTAGATCAAATAGCATATTCCCTTATTATTGGACAAGTGTGTTTTTCGCCCTACCAAATTGTTTTCAACCTCCACCCCTGACAAGACGGACCGGCGGTTCAAGGGGTAGTGTTCGGCATCGCATCTAGATCGATTCTCTACGTTCGGTTTCAACAAGATGGCAGAACTAATGAACGACTGTTTGATTACCACCAAACACAAAACTGATCGGGACGTAGAGTCGTCCTACTCCTATTCTAATTAATTGTTAGTGAGTTTCGATGTTAAGCTCATTTTCAGAAGCTTTTGTTTCATGACATGACACAACACTATATTCGAGGCCATCTCAGCCACATTGATCAAGAGGCTCAACTGTCGTCATCTAGGACTTGATCCTTGATCCTGTACACGTCAACATTCTTACGCTTCGGCTGGACACAATAGACCTAGCGTCCATCTCGGATCAAGCTTACTGGTGGCGGCGGCAGATGGAAAGTACATTTTCAAGTTAGGCGACGTAGGGTGGCGAGGTCATTGTTACTCTGCATCGCAGTGGATGCTGGCGCTGCGGTCTTTCCTGTCAGATTTCCCACCAGATTACGTCCAACCGGTTAGTGATCGTCGTCTGCCTATGCCACAGTCTCCATATTATTGTGCCTGCACATTAAAGACAATCCGAGATGGCTAATGAATAATGGCCACGCATCAAATATCGCAAGCAAACAATGTGTGCAGCAGGGGTTTCAACGCCCAGCCTTTTACGAACATTATCTCTGTACAGTCTCTTGACCAGGTATATGAGCGAGCCTATTCACATGATCACCCCAAACCTAAAATGTACAGGGGGTAATTCGTGCTGTTGTATTGTGCATATGTGTATACGACCCGTGCTTTACGATCCAGTCGTTTGGCCGACGCATCTCCTCGCAGCAGTAGCTCAAGAGAAAGCGAATTACTGGAAGCCAACATACGTCTTTGCGTAAACCGAGAAAAAGAGAATACTCTAGCCACGCCTAGAACTCATGGGCAGAGGCATAGTCTTGTTAGACACTGGGATAGGTATAAGAGCGAAATTGGAAGCCAGCGAAATGATCACTTCTTCTCACTTGGTATTACATACACACATATTTTGGGTAAACTAAGCCTCAATTTTGCTCATTGATACCCCTAAGCAAACAACGATGTGTACTATCTACGTGGAGTACTACGACTGCTCCAATCCTATGAAGTGTACCGCGTCTTACAAGGTGGTCCAATGCCCAAAGATGGAGAGGCGAGAAGACTGTGGCCAAAACACCCCAGACGTCCATTACAGAGCTGGTGGTTATTTACGTGTTGAAACTTACGCGGTTGGGCTTTGCAAGAAGCACAAGGAACGTGAACGCTGATTTCTAAGTACGGAGTCTATCACACCCAGATGTAAGTGAGAAATCCTTAATCCAAGACAATCTATGCAGCACCAGAAGGCAGTTAAGCTAACGAAACTTGCAGTCTCACCGGAAATTTCAGGATTTGCCTATAGATCGGCTTAAGCTTATTGGTTCAATAGCCAGTCATATGATATGGGTAGACTGTGTATCACGAACTGGCTGGCCAGCTGGCCCACCTCCTGAGCAAGACATACATTGTTTTCTTTCACTAGCATAGCTACGGGCATGGAGAGGTGTACGCAGTTCGGGTGTAAGTCTAGCTGTGGAATATTTGATAGGTGAAACAAGCAGGTATGCTTCCTTGTCGAAGGCCGTGGGGGGCAAACGTTGGATGTCATGATAGAGAAGAAAATTGGTCGAAATACACTCAAGTTGATTGCGGAGTTGTCTTACTTAATTCTGTACGCCAGACTTGGCGAGGACAAATGATTGGAAGTTTCCTTTCTGCTAGCTTCGGGCGTAATGGCAACGTTCTCATGACCACCCAGGTGTATACAACCAGATAAACCCTAAATTTGAAGCACGTACGACAAGAAAACTTGTTAATCTGGAATAAGGGTTAGCTGATCGCCGACACAGTTACACTTCTGTTGCAAAACGAGGCTGTTGTTGCAATTAGACTAATAATGATATACATAGGTATTGTTTACAGCCAATTAAGGTTGGCGAATGTATAAAATATGAGACCTTTTGTGCCATCACTTGCTTACTTGGAGCCACATGAATAAAGATGCATCGGATAAACTATTAGTTCTTTCGGGACCGAGTCTCTTTTACTTTGAATACTAACCTACCCACAAACTCGTAGATAAATCTAACAGGCGTTACTTCATGTTTGCCATATAGTGAACTGTTCAGGTAATAACTCCTCTCGAAAATTTTAATTGACTTTGTCTTATTAGTACAAACACACTAAATCTTCTATGCAGAAGCTCTACAGGCATAAGACCGTTGTGGCTGGCTACCTTGCATTTCACATCTCACGTGGACCTCCTGCTCAAGCGTCATATTGTAAAGTTCTAGAATTCTTCAGCCCTACAATGTGCTACTAAAGCCAGCCCCTCTATACCTCAAGTGGCGAGACGAACAACGATACGAAAATCGCAAACAGGGACAACCGTGGTCGTGGAAATCAGGGTCGAGGGCTAGGCGTTACATATCTAACGGTTAGCATAGACTACCCTTGCATTGTTCTGTGCTAAAATGCAGAATCGATGACAAAGTCTCGGCAAGGATACATGTGGTGTGCATTATGGAGACGAAGAAAATGACAGATCTGATCTCGGATTATTCATCAACCACCAACGGGGTATAGCCTTGCAGAGAAAATATGGGTTGAAAAGTTTGCGTCTCGTCAGGTAACACAATACGCCCGGCTCCGGGAGCTTCCTTCTCACTCAGTTAGGCTAGGGATCGAGCAACTGGATGAGAACGTGTGCTTTGTTAACAGGCGGCAGTCTGAGGGCGCCGATGCCCGTCAATACGCGTTCTCCACGGGATTTGCGCGACATTATGAGATCCCGACACTGCACGTGGTCATTCGAAGAAAAGTCAAGTCGCACCCCGATGCTCGGATACTGCAATGTGGTAGTTCTCAATCAGAAATATTAACCTACGTCCGCTATCCAATGATAGGTCAACATTTGAAGTAGTCTGCTCCATAGGTATCCTATTACCATAAGAGGACAAAAGATAATATCTGCCAAATCACACTGAGATATAAGGCTTAGTAGCATTCTGGTACCGTTGTATGAGTCTGATCACCGCCGGGAGCTGGTGAAAAATGGCTGGGATGCCGAACTGTAAGCTGCCATGTGGCCGATTATGCTGCTTCGTACCACCGACTGGCATCTTTTCGGTTCCCTAACCGTACCTTGTAACCTGGTATACGGTGCGTGTAGTTTCTAATCCGATTCATGTGCTAAGGTTTAGTTTGTCACGTAACACAACCAGATATCATATGCGTTGTAGTGGCTGGGTAGTACACGGAGTTGTTTAGGAATGAAGGTGACAATGCCCCTTGTTTAAGCCATTTAAACTCTTGGTTGGTTGCTCGGCTTCTGTGCAGCGAAAATTACCCCAAAGTGCAGCACGAGGACACGCATACTGTACGTTTAGACAGGCTTTATCGATGAAGCCCGCCAACTTGCATAGAACCCTTGTCTAGTCAAAGATGAGATGTATACCATATACCTACTCTATCGCTAATATGAACCGCACTGTGAATATGTCTCATAAGATGAGGGTCTGTCTGATTGAGGCTCGACTGGGGAGCCGCTGAAAGTGGACCCCCTTAAGGACCGGGACTACAGGTGTTCAACTGATCATCCAAATGCAGTTTCGTTACTTGCATCTTCATCAGATTCTTGCAGGACGTCCTGCATATCTTGTTCGCTAGCTTCAAGGCCGGAAGAGCTCATCAGTTTGTTGTCTTTGTCATCGGCTAATTGAGTGTTAGCTATCATATCATAAGCATGTCACGGGAGACGAGGGAGAGGTTGTAATAAGCAAGAAGGATAAAGTTTGTCACAGCTTACTCCGGGGTTCGACCAATAGATTCTCCTGAATCTCACAATCGGTCAATGTTGAGCCTTCGCCAATGACACTCCTCTTGCCAAGGATGCAGCGAGTTAGCTTGCAGCCTTTCTCTACCACCACATCATCCATCAATAAACATTGGAAGAGTTTAGCACCCTCTTTAATTTGACAGTTGGCGCCTACAACGCACTCTTTGATGGAAGTCTTCTCATCCACCATGACATTATTGGCAATTAAGCAATCTTGTCTTGTAATAGTGGTTCGAGGTTTGACGCCATCAGGATAGGCAATCTTGTTAGGATGCGCGAATGGAGAGGCAGCATCGGGCCCTGTTTCCTCGATGGGAGGCAACTTGGCCAATCGTAACGATACAGCGAGAAGGAGCTGGGCTGTATCAACACGTCGTAGAAGTGGCGCATCCGGCTTAGACGGATGGACGTATGCTAAGACTGGCGGGACTGAGGCTTGAACAGGTCTGTTTAAGAGTGGATTATGCGCATCTTCAGAGTCTGCAGAGGGCGAATTATCGATTTCTTGAGAGTTCGAGGTCCCGCCTCGCGGTGAAGGACTCTCTTCGCGCGTAGAGCTAGTTGGGTCTGTTGTTGTAACGCGGCCTTGTAGCACCTTCATCAAACCAAGTCTTTCGGGTAGTCCTGCCTGCCATGTAGCCTTCGCCCACCATCCAACAACATCTTCTCCGATACTTTCTAGCCTTTCGTTTTCCTTGACAAAATCCATTATCCATTTTGGCAGGAAGTAGATATGTGCATCTCGATGGGTCGTCAGCATCCGAAGTTTAGGATGTTTGCGAAGTAAACCATGTCGAAGTGGAAAATTTCTCTTTTCCTCAACGAGGTCATTAAATGAATCTGTTGGCATGGACAACGTCAAGTATGACAGGTGCTGTAGTATAGAATTCTTAGGCGACGTGGATTCTTTAGGCATTGGGGTGGTGGCGAGGAAATCGGTTTCTTCACCCTTGATCGGGTTTGCTGTTTTTGTCTCGTACCAGACTCCCAATCCACCGCTACGATAAGGGGCTACTTCTTCGCCGAGCAAGTCTGCCAGGCTAGCAGCCTTGACTAGCCAAGCTTGCAGTAATTTATCGCCACCGATTTCACAGACTAGATCACAAGGCAAGACCAGCAGGTCGCATTTGACAATGTCTCTCATCTCAGGCAGCCGGAGGATTTCTGCCGTGCCTGTGTTGTAGTCCAGACCTTGTGGTGCCACCAAATCTGGACGAGGATGGGGTAGACTGGTTAGGACGGGGTTGGTATTCAGCGCCGTTGTCATGGCTTCTGCAGCTGATGGTGGACAGATCAAGGTGATATCTGCGTCTCTGATTAGCACGCAAGGCCGCTAGAGGAAGTGAAAACGGCGATGACGGCAAGCATAGTCCGAATATCTTAGTCATTTATAAATGCTTTCTATATACATAAACCAGCGAAAAAAGAAGAAGAAAAAGAAAAGAAAAGCCAGTAAACAACTCGAATTGAAAAAGTGACCTCACTTGTTATACCAGTCCGGTAGCAGAAGTCGATAGGATACCATACCATCGGTCGGTTGGCAATAGGCAGTAGAGCCTTGGGGTTCTCATCTGGGTTTGTGGTAAACGTTGGGAAAGATGACCCAGGACCACAGAGAATGAGAGCCTGGAGGCCCGTCGCGGGCATCGAGATAGCGTGAGGCATCTTGTGAAATGTGCCTTGAAATGGCCCGGTGTTGCGATCTGGTATCGTTCACCCCCGGGTTGTGCCCTCAGTGAATTAGTGAAGGTGGGCTCAGTCTGGCTTGCTGATATGAGGTATGGTTTGAGGTCTGGGGAACTTAATGGAAGATTCAAAGGCAGTAAGTATTGCGCCCTTACACGCCTATGCACTCATCCACGAGTGAACCCGGACGATGTATAGATTTGTTACCACCAGCTCATATCAATGCTGAACCTTGGAAGAGTCATCGATCGCTATGGTGGGATGCTTGAGATCATGGTTTATCGATAATATCTACTACCTACCTAAGAACTTAGGTAGAGAGTGGGATGGCTCTGTGGCTTATGGGTTAGGTAGTGGCTGTGCTTTAGTGGCTGATGTAGGCTAGGTAGGTACCTATGTAGGTAGTTTCAGATCTGGTTACCCATGCCAACCAGAAAGCCTCGGTCAGCAGGGGTCTCGGGTCGGGACTTCAATCAACAACACGACACCAGCCACCCCAACCACACCTCCCGACGCCCCTACCGATCCACCGATGCGATAATACGACAGCTTCTTCGGCCTGCTAGTTCGGACCATCTTCGAGGACGTCGCTGCACCGCTCACTGTTGTCGCGGCGCTACGGCTGTGCGAATCAACAGTTCGTCTTGTATGCAAAACAGTAGCCTATCGGGCGCGCATTGCCATGATCCCACTTGAATAAATGTCGTCGTCCTACGAATCCTCGAGGTCCCGCCGCAGAGGAGCCTGGAGCCACTGGATTCCCCTCGCCGTTACCGTTACTATCGCCACTGTGGGCGTTGCCGCTTGGGCATGGAGCCAGCGCAACAATGAAGAGGAGGAGAGCGATGCTGCGCCTGCCGGCCTTGATTACGAGAATGCCGACTACGGCGAGAACCCCCCGTATGGCGCAAACACCCGGGACCCGCGACAATCTACAGCGAAGCCGTCCAAAACGAGAGACGACGTGAGCTATGGTGTTGGGGATGTGCCCCCAGAGGCGAGTGGCGCTGCTGCTGGATGGGGCGCGCAGATGTCCGGCGCCTTGCGACGGACGCCAAGCCCGCAGCAGTTCCTCTCTAATGCAGGCAAGACAGTTGTGGCAAGCGTGGCGGGCGTTGGCGCCGCTGTCGGCAGTGCTCTGGCCGCCATTCGAGAGGAGGATAAGAATGCATATGCAGACCATGAAACATGGTCTGAAGAGGCTGAAGCGCGAAAAGACAAGCCCTCGTCTAAATCGTCTCCGCGGCCTCGCGGCTCTGGGCAGCATCGTAAGACGGTCGTTATTGTCGTGTCAGCTGATACGAATGTGGACGACTTTGATGAGGACGGATTCCACGAACATGCGGTATGCAAAACTAACGATTCGTAACCCGCCGCGACCCGAGATTTGCTAACCATTCGTGCTAGTCCATTCTATCGCATATTCCCAAGAATATTGACTTCTCCAAGACCAAACTATTTGTGCTGATCTACGCGCCGGGTATCAAGGAGGTTGGTGTCGAGGCACAAGCAAGTAACCGACCTCCGGCTTCATTGAGCTCATCTTTCTCCAACATAAGTCATAACCAGGCTCAAATTGCGGGCGAAGAAACGAAAAGCCCTCTGTAAGTCCTAACACGTGCCCGCGCTTTGGTACCATCCTGCTTTGCTAATAGAACTACTTAGATTGACCGCAAACTCTGCCAACTCGGCCTTCAATGCTGCGTATTCGCAGGCTCTAGCCCTCGTCGAGAAAGAAACGATGGTCATGCCGTTTACGACAGCCGGTGGCTACGTACATATGCTGCGACATCTCGAGCCCGAGGTGCTCTATCTCCAAGGGTCCCTGGCAGGGGAAAACGGAGGCCTCGTGACACAGCTCCAGTCCTGGTTACGACATGATGTCATCCTCGTCGTTGGTGCCGATGGGGGCCATGGCGGTTTGGCAGACAGCGAGTCCGAGGCAGAGCATGTCGAGAAAAAGGAACCGTGGTGGCAGAAAGAAGAAAGAGTCGGGCGAGGTAGAGGCGTGGTGGTGGTGGATAGCTTGAGAGTAGGTGATGATTGGTTGCGCCGGGTTCAGGGGAATGAATGATGACTAACATGGAACTGCGGTTGTTACGATGCTTTAGTTTAGTATACCAGGTAACATATATACATATATATATATATATATATATATATTCGCCATCGCACGGATCTCTCCATCCACTGCAAGTCTTCCCCATCCTACTGTCTTTGGCCTAGATATCTAGTTTATTGTAGAATAGGGGACCATCGTGTCACGTGGTCGTTTACGGTCGATGCGTGTAGCCGACACAGGTGGACGACAGGTGGGCTGATGAGGCTGACTAAGGCAGCAGATGGTGATCGGGCAGCTGCACCGGCTTAGGTGATTGGCCGACACGCTAGCCCCACGGCCCCACCACCATGGGCTCCCCCCGATGCACCCTGGTGAGGCGCTGATGAGGCTCATTGATGGATTAACCACGGCTCATGTCAGGTCGATGTTGGGGTTTTACAGCACATGATACTTTTGTTCAAAGTATAAACACAGACCACTCTATTTACCAGTGCACCAATTCGCGCGTGCCTCGCCTCTTGTTAACCTACCTATATCACCGTTGCTCCGAACCATAGAAGCCCGGCCGCGCGACTTCAATTCTATCCATCCATGTGACGTCCAACCAGCTCCCCAAGCGCCATCAGCCATCAGCCATCAGCCATCAGCCATCAGCCATCACTGCGCGCGCTCTCGGCTGGCATCCCGCATCCCGCATCGCGACCCCTTCCGTCACATGTGGCTCCGCATAACAGCCCGCCTTTATTCACTCTCTTTCTCTGGCGATCCATAGACATTATCCCCGCCCCGTCAGACACCGGACTCTTCCGCACGACGGCTTGCTGCGAACTACCGCGCGGCCGATGCCCGGACAATTGCAGCCGATGCGATAGATAAGAAGCCTCTACTGCTTGCTAGACATCCGTTCGCCGCTCTCGGGGGCCTGCAAGCCGCAGTAATGGCTCCGGTCGTCGTGAGCGCCGTGCCGCCACCCGTCCCTCCCAAGATCAAACGCCCACTACCTCCAGTTGCGCAGACAAATGGCGCGCCTTCGCAGTTGTCATCTCCCTCTATTTCGGCTACGAAGCCACCTCCCATCACGACTGCTAAGAGCAGCCAGCCCTCGAACCCGACAAGTGCCAGTGCGAATGGTGTGCCCGGCGGTTCAAATCGTCCCAGTGTCCCTCGCGCTCGCCGCGACACTCTCAATACGTCTGGTGCGCGGAATCTGAAGGGTAGTGCTGCGCTTCGGTCGGCTGGCTTGGGCCAGGATAAACCCCCGACCCAAGTATTCGAACCCCGTCCTGAAGGTTTGATTCCATTGCCCCATTTCCCATGACCGCCACATGCTTACATGCTACAGTTGAGGATGAAACCGCGTACATATTGAAGAAGTTCGCTGGGTGCCCTCCTTCGCTGATCGTGCATATGCATCCCAACCACTTCCGATTCGATCAACAAGACGGCATATTTCCATACAAATCACCTATGCGACTATTTATCGATCATCTTCGTACTCGAACCATACCGCATGACTTACTCGCGGATTTCACCGAAGCTGGTGTGCTATTCTACGAAGGCTGTCTCATTGTTCAAGTACATGATCATAAATCAGTCGTGCAGGCTAAGGAAGTAGCTCGGCCGGCATCCAAGTCAAACTCAAGCACACCATTCTCGATACATAACTCCAATCCTTACATTACTCCATCGCCTTACGCTCCGTTCCCTAAGGGAACCATCAATATTGCTAATAATGAGCCGTCTAACTCTAACAAGCCTACTGTAGTAGATGGAGACTCGAGCGGCAAGGAAAATGGTGTCACACAAAATCCTAGCGCTAATGCCCAAAACAGCAAAGAGCCACCAAAAGCCAATGTGTACACTGTGGTGCTTCATCCAACATCAGAGAGTCTGTATAGGGATTTAACGATCAAGGCAACAACTCCAAAAGCTTCTGTCGACCTCAAAACGGGTGCTGAGATATCTGCGATGCCACCACCCACACCCTTGTCCGCTGTCCCCCCCACTCCTTCTGCAAGTAACATGCCACCCCCCGCAAAAAGGCAGAAGCGAGAAAGGATGGAGCTCGGGGATTGTGATTTGTACGCCGTTGAGTCACAAATCTTACTGGCTACCACCTCCCCACTGCATCTTGAGATCCCTAAAACCAAAGAGGATGCCATTGCGCTTATAAGTCGGTTGTCTGACTCAAAGCATTCGGAACCTCCCCCCAAGCCAAAGACCAGGAAGCGGACAGTTGCTGAAAGGGCCGCAGACAAAGCGTTGGCAGAGGAGCAAGAAAAGTATATGCTTACTTACGATGAACGTCTCTCTTCTACAATTAGTTCTGGCCAGGGAAGTGCCGACGGCGCAGACGGCAATAGCTCGTCAGGTGCTCCCTCTTTCGAGCCGCGTTTCGAGAGATTTAATGCTCTCACTGTTATTAAGAAAGAACACGCCGAAAAGAAAGAACAGGAAAGATTACGACAAGCCGAAAACGAACGCAAGATTGCCCTACAAAAGCAGCAGCAAGCAGAGCAACAGGCTAACCTACAGCGCCAACATGCAGCAGAATTAGAATCTAAGCGCCGCGAAGAAGCCGCACGCAACGCAGCAAGTTCGCGCGTAGCCCAAGAAACAGCCCAACGTCAGCTGCTAGCCCAACAGCGTGCCCAAGCCCAAGCCCAGGCTCAGCAGCAACAACAACAGCAACAACAGCAGCAGCAGCAGCAGCAGCAGCAGCAGCAGCAGCAACAAGCTCAAGCCCAAGCCCAAGCCCAGGCTGCCGCCGCTGCTTCTGCCGCTCATTCGCCGCAAACACCACAGGTTAACCAGATACCGCAGCCTCCGCATGGACACCCAGTGCAGAATGGAGCAATGCCCAATGGCTTGTCTAACAACGGGATGCCGGCCGCACAGGCCCATCGATTCGCCCAAGGAGTATCACAGGCGCCCGTTTCTTCACCTATTCCACGGCAAAATACACCACAGAATATGTCAAGTCCCATGGTTGGCAATGTGCCTATGTCGCAAACCAACTCAGGCATGGGGGCAAGTCCACCAAGACCATCGTCTGTGGTCCAGAACCAAGTACCTATCTCTGCGCCTATGGCAGTTAGCATGTCGGCGCGAGGCAGTCAGCAAAGCCATCCGTCTGGCACCCCTCGTATGCCGAGCGCCACTCCTCAGATGCCGCATGGCACCCCTATCAATCGGCCAATACCTACTCCTCGGATGACCCAGGCGAGTCCACCACCTGGCATGGTGGCACATGGATCGCCAATCGGCCAAAATATACATATGGGTCACCAGAGCATGGGTCAACCCATGACACAACAACAAATGATGATGATAGCTGCTCAGCAGCAGCAGGCCCGTCAACGCGCAGCCCAGCAACAGCAGCAGAACCAGCAACTTCAAGCCATACAGAATAGTATGATGAACGGACAAAACCCGCAGTTACAGCAACAACAGCAGCATATGTATCAACAACAAGTTATGCGCCAACAAATGTTGCAGCAATTTGGGAACGGGCAAAATGCGAACATGTTGAATGCTCAATTACAGCTGCGGTATCAAGCAGCCCAACAAGCCCAGATGCAGGGACAGATGCAAGGGCAGATGCAGGGCCCTGTGCCGGGTCAGATGCCTGGTCAGCACATGGGAAATCAGAATTTTATGAATATGAATGGAATGAATCCTAATCAAATAGCAATGATGCAACAGCTTCAGCAGCGAGGGCAAGCCAGGACCCCAATGAATATGCAGATGGGTATGCAGCTGCGGCAACGACAAGCGCAGCTGTATGCGCAACTCCTCCCTAACCTTATTAACCAGTTTGGTGGCTCAGAGAGCAGTATCCCAGCCGAAGTCTTGGAAAAATTGAAGAACAATTGCCTTGCGAGGGCACAGCAGGAGATGATCGGCATGCAACAGCGTGCGCGACAACAGCAACAGCAGCAGCAGCAACAACAGCAGCAGCAGCAGCAGCAGCAGCAGCAGCTAGCACAGCAAAACGATATGGGGAATATGGGGATGATGCAATAAGGTCTGCAGAAGGGTCTCACTCTAATGGAATGCCGGATGAAGGACGTTTGCCTGCCACCACGTCCTAGGGGATAGATATGCTTGTTATATCTAGGCCATCCAGGCACCAGCCGTCACGTCGCCACACGTGTTTTGGGCCCCGATGCGTGGTTATGAAGGAGCATTGTCATTATAGGGAGGGCGGGAATAAGGGAAGGCTGGCGTTGGGCACATGGGCACATGGGCACGATTTAGGTGGCGTGAATTTCTTTTCATATACCCCTTACAAGGCAGTTAAGGCGCATGGTTTATATTCCGCATCCTGTAACCACTGCTATTTCTCGTCGTTGTGCTTCCGTGCAGTTGAGGACAAGACAAAATTCACCTGAAGGCTCTTGTACGTAACTGCTATGAGACGGTTGTATGAGTGGGAGACATCAACAGGATGCATAACGTGGCCCTGGCTCATGACACCGGAGTTAGGTCTAGGTTGCTTTTGTTGTATCATCATATATATAGGCAGTTAGTGGGCTTCGTGTAAAGGTTAAAACCAAGTAACAGAGATCGAGTTGACCAAAAAGATACGGCACGTTTTAGGGGACAGTGGTAATCCTGGTGATGTTGTTCGTGGGGAGCCCCGGCATGGTTCGTCACGTGCTGCATACACAGTGCGATCCGCACTAAAGCACGTGTCGGTTATGTAATCGTTAGCCTCTGCCCAAGGTCCAACCATCCCCTGCACGCGATGACGATACATTCTGTAGCAATAAACCACCCATCCGTTCCGGTGACCAAGCCCTTGTAAGCTACTGTACCTACGCATCTGACATCTGACCTTGGAAACGGCCGGACAAGCACAAGGCAACAGTTATATCCATAGATACACATGCAAGCACCCTCTTAATCGCATTCTTTTCCTTCTCCCAACGTGCCTTTATCACCTTATTGCTAATCCGTCCACTCCCTTGTTGCTGTACTTCAACTTTTCTTTTGAGCTATCTTGCATTTCCCCCCTTTCCTCGAAGACTCACAGCAGCCAGCGAGTAGCGATCACGGCAAGTCGCTCGTTCTCGTTCTCGTTCTCGTCCTCGTCCTCTTCGTCTCTCGCTTCCGAAACCCCGGCAGCCTGAATAGGGCCCTCGATAGCATCCCGAGATTCGAGCCTGCCGCCTCCCCCTTAGCCCGACTATCCTTGCAATGAAGTTTTCAACGATACCGTACGCGGATGCCGCGTTGGTCATTTCGCTTCTCCTGGCGCCGCTACCAGCTGCCGCCATGTTTAACTGCGAGAAAGTTGTGTCAGACGGACAGCAGTTTAATCTCAAGGCGCTGGGAGGGCCTCACTCTGTTGTGACAAGCCAGGTCAATGGCGACCGCATACACAACACGACTTACACCGTCGACATCTGCGCACCACTAAAAAAGAAAAGCGGTTCAAAAAAGTCGGATCAATGCCAAAACGGCACTCGAGGTAAGCGATTACAGCAACGACTCTCGGTCAGTCAGAAGTTCGACTAACCGGATCCGCTGACTAGTGTGCGCCATCAAACGTTTAATCAAACCCGGAGAAACCGTCGACACAATCGAAGAAGTGATTCCTCTCGCGGGCGACCTAATGGATCATGGCGGTGCTGCTCTCGATCCCGACGTGTCACGACTCAATAAGGTCGATCCAGAGTCGGGAAAGGAGGGGCTACGCGTCATATTAAAGGGAGGTTTCGGCTACACCGACACCCATGTTAAGCACAGGAAGCAGACTGTCATCGATTTCGTCTGTAACAAGGAACTTGAAGGGACCGAGGGCGAGTATGACTCGGAGGACAAGTACGTGGCTCGAGCCGAGGATGACAAGAATGAAGACGAAGACGAAGACAACGACAACGACAAGGGCGAGGATGCCCCGCCCAAAGAAGTGCAACTTGGCCTCGATAAGAATCCAAGTCTCGTTTTCGATCGCTATGGCCCCAGTGATAGCGACAATGTGGACGTACTACATTTGACCTGGTCTTCTAAGCATGTATGCCTAAGCAAGGACAACGACGGCTCAGACGGTAGCGGTGACGAAGATGGCGATGTAAAAAAGCCTGGCTCCCACTGGGGCGCGTTCACCTGGATTGTCATTCTGTAAGTGGACACCGTGGATTGATTACTGCTCACCCCGCATCGTGCTCACATTACGTAAAGTGTTTTCCTTGGTACCGCAGCGTACCTGATATTTGGGTCTTGGCTTAATTACAATCGTTATGGCGCGCGAGGCTGGGACTTGTTGCCCCACGGCGACACTATCCGTGACATCCCATACCTGCTGAAGGATTGGGCACGGAGGGTGCTAAACACAGTTCAGGGCAGTGGGAGTCGTGGGGGCTACAGCGCTGTCTAATAGTTACGATGGGAAGAGTGTGCAATGATTTCCTGTCAACGACAATAGCTCTCCGAGCTGGGAGGCCTGCAACTTGAATGTGATAGCGTTTGCATGTGGTTAACCCGCAAGTACCTCACCGAGCCTTAGGCCTCTCTCGGCTTCGAGCCTAGTCGCATGCACGAGGAATTAGAAGGATATAGACCAGGTCGACTCATATAACTTCGCGCGGCGCCGTTTTCTTCTCCTTGGCACACCATTAGGTTGTGACTGCTCGGTTTTTACATTAATGTACATATCATCTGTTCCTAGTTCACCGTTTGTATCATTGACTCCAGCTATACTACTGAGCTTCTGGCGCCGTATAAACGAGGCCAACTCTAGGTTACGGGACAAATCTTGGCTTAGAATGTGATTTTATTATGTTCTATACTTGTAAGGTTACTCTATCAAGGCTGGGACCATTGCTTACAACAACTAGGTGGATAGAGGCACCCCTATGTTCACTGGATGTGACACCATTGGATGAATTTCAAGCCGGTATCCTGAGTAGTAATCAAGGCGATCGATCTCTCTCGACTTCCTCGAAGACAGGTCTCTCTCCTTTCCAGTACGTGCGGCCTTCCGCAAATTCTAAGGCACACCGGCCCACTAGATGTTCTAGGCAATGCGCATTGCGCGGGAGCTTGGTCACTTTGGGATAGACCTCTCTCTTGGAACAAGAGAACAGTTTTATAGCTGCATTGGGCCAATAAATACCCGTCAGTCGACTATATCGAGTGTCGTAGTCTAATCGGTTCAAGAGAAGGATTATAAAGCGAGCGCTAAGATTTAGTTCAGTTGCTCCTCTAATTTATTTTAGTGAGTCTGTCTAAGTACTTAAGATAAGTAATACGTAAAGTTGTTGGTGAAGTGATCATGTGGTGAATCGTCTCGTCTTCGCTGCGAGGACATTAACATACATGTAGATTTCAAACTGGCATATTGTGAGATTCCGATGGGGATCTGCTCTGGGATCGATCTGTAATGGGACGACCCGGGCAACCGGCAAGAGCCAGCTGATTGGCCAGGCGGTAGCTGAAGGGGGGGGGGGCAATGTGGCCTGACATCCCTGCAAGTCCGATTCTCGCTCAATTAGATTGGAGCTGGGGAGCATCCGATACCACTCGCCTCATAAATCTTACGATCTTCGGTCTGACGATTAGCGAGACGTCTTTCGATACCGCGACTATTCTTGTCCTATTGTATACATTTAAAAACCCCCCTTCCCAACCATGGCGAGGAGACAATTATGTCGGCTCGCTTTAACGCGGCCACGGTTATCACAGGCTTCGCATCCACAGTGCCTACGACATACCTTCACCTCCCAGACAAACAGCCAAAGCTCGCGCCGGGCTCACAGCCTTATAATAGTTGCCATAGGGACTTTTTGTATATCAGGTGCAGCCTACTACGCCATGGTAAGATCCCCTGCAGATCCCCCGTTACAGGCGTGGGCAGCCAATTGACCCTTGGACACCATCCAGGCCGTCCAGAAACCCACCAAGTTTGATGCGCGCTCCCTCGCCGAACTTGACGAACGCACCAAGCGCGAGCAGGGTATAACGAGCGAGTCACCGATGCGTCTGCGCATGGAACAGTTCATACGCGAGCAGCAAAAGGAGATCGTATACGCGCTGGAGCAGGTCGATGGCATGCGCTTTCGCGAGGACACATGGAGACGTCCGAACGGCGGCGGCGGCCTGTCCTGCGTGCTCCAAGAGGGCAACGTTTTCGAGAAGGCTGGCGTGAACATCAGCGTCGTGTATGGCACTCTGCCTAAGCCTGCCATTGCGAAGATGAGGGAAAACCACAAGGGCGTGGCGGCCGAAGGAGAGAACCTCGACTTCTACGCCCTCGGCCTGAGCTTGGTCCTGCACCCACGGAACCCCATGGCCCCCACGGTGCACCTGAACTACAGATACTTCGAGACTATGCGGCAGGATGGCACTTCACAAGCCTGGTGGTTTGGCGGCGGAAGCGATCTGACGCCAAGCTACCTGTTCGACGAGGATGCAGTACACTTCCACAAGACACTCAAGGGGGCCTGTGACAAGCACGACAAGGACTACTATCCCCGGTTCAAGAAGTGGTGCGACGACTACTTTTCCAACAAACATCGTGGCGAGTCGCGCGGTATCGGTGGCATATTCTTCGACGACCTCGATGAGACGGTGGCTGATTCCGAGAATACATTCGCCTTCATCCAAGATTGCTTGAAGAGCTTCTTGCCATCATATCTCCCAATTATCGAGAAGAGAAAGGATATGCCGTTTACCGAGAAGGAGAAGGAGTGGCAGCAGGTGCGCAGAGGGCGATACGTTGAGTTCAACCTCGTGCACGACCGTGGCACTTCCTTCGGACTGAATGTCCCCGGCTCAAGAGTCGAGAGCATCCTCATGAGCTTACCTTTAACGGCCTCGTGGAGGTACATGTACGAGCCGGAGCCGCGAAGCCGTGAGCAGCGCCTCGTCGATGTTCTTCAAACCCCTAAAGAATGGGTATAATGTCTAAACTTAAATCTGGGTGGCGCGACTCAATTGGCGAAATGCATATTTTGGTACCTTCTAAAACGGGTCGGAGTTGTACAACACTTATAAAATTTATGTGTAGATAATGTTTTTAGAACATTGATAGACCATAAACGCCGGCTTCGAGTTTGATTCGTTCTGGTTGAGTAGTGGTTTAACACAGTGCAAGATCTGTCAACCACGCCAGGCACCAAGCACCTACGCAAGCACTCCTCACCCGATTGCTGTGGATTACGTTTCGACGCAACCCAATAGTTGTTGACCTCAAACTATAACGGGTGACGGATTTCATGTTATCGCTTTTATAGGAAGGCATGACGGAATAGCGTAGGTGCCTATACGATGACCCCTCACAGTAGGTAGTTTCTGTGTCACTTTATCCGTTGCATCTACAACATAAAGACGCCTAATTGACCCTAGACTTTCAAAAGAATGTCACATCCGTTCAACACCTTAACTGCTTTCTATACACAATTCTCTATTGTGCGGTGTCAGATTGAAGGTTAAGTCCAGTTACTTACCAGCAAGCATTGACAGCTAAGAGATTTAAAAGAAGGCACAATACACAGTCCAAGCTCATCCACATCCGTGTTCTTCATCGGTCAAGTTCAACCGACAGTAATAATAAAAAATGGCGGCCGGCAAGAAATATTTCATCCCGCTAGAATCGGACCCGGAGCTCTTCACGGAGCTGATCCACACGCTCGGCATGTCGTCGCGTCTGGCGTTCCACGACCTGCTCACGCTGTCGCCCTCCGACGGGGAGCTGCTGGCATCCGTGCCGCGGCCCGCGCTGGCGCTCATCCTCCTGATCCCCGGTCCGGAGGGCTACACGAAGCGCCTCGCGGAGGAGCAGGCGGACGTCCCCGTGCATGACGCGAGGGGAGACGAAGAGGATGCCGTGTTCTACTGCCAGACCATCGGGAATGCGTGTGGCTTGTACGCTACGCTGCACGCCATAAGTAACGGGGATGCGAGAGGGTTCGTTGGTGAGTTTTGATTTTCCATGTTAGGTCTACGGACCCTGAACTAGACGTGTGAGAGACGGGGGGACGCTTTATTCGGTCGCTTGAATAGGAATCTTCAGTATTGGGGTTTTTTTTGGTGTTACAATGTTCCGCATGCCGGGTTATAGGCGCTGCTGTCGATTTAAGCATACTGACACATCCCCTCAGAGCCAAACACGCACGTCGCCCGCCTCATCGAGCATTGCGCGCCGCTGAACCGCGCGCAGCGCATCGCGGCCTTGGAATCCGACGAGCAGCTCGCGGCCGCACACGCCTCCGTCGCCTCGCGCGGCAGCACGGCGCCCCCGGAAGACATCACGAAGGAAGCGCTCTCCGCCTACATGACGTTCGTCAAGTCCCGCAAGAGCGGCCGGCTGTACCAGCTCGAGGGCTGTCGAAAGGGTCCCGTCGATCTGGGATGCGTGCTGGGCGAGGACGAAGACATGCTTTCCGAGAAAGCGTTGAACGCCGTTGGGAAATTTGTCGAGGAGGCTGGAAAGGGCGTCACGGTTGGGTATAGCGCCATGGCGTTGAGCGTTACTACTGAGGGAGGTGAGACAAACCAGGGCCCCGGATCAACAGGATTTTTTTCCCCGGGGTATGTAGATCGGTGATGGTTTCACTTTCATGTCTAGACGCTAGTCTCACATGGCGCGATAAAGACGATATGATGATTCAAGAGGCGGAAACATTGTCCTCGGTCGGGGGGCTCGGCCTAATTGAGAAACTTGCCTCACGTTCTATTGCCGATATGTTTGATAGACTTGGTTTGGTTTTAAGTGTTTGGAAGCCCGAATAACGAGCGAACGAGCGGAGCGGAGCGCGAAAATGAATACAGCCGAAAAGACGAGAATGTCTATCACTGGTTGATTCAACGGAAAAACAATAAAATCTCACATGTCGCTGTCCCGGAGCGCCGGCCCTAATGAGTACCTAAGAAATCTATCTAGATGACGGGCGCGGGTTTGAATACTGGAACAACACTCAGTTATCTGATCTCTTGGTTGTTTATTCAGTATGTTCTGGGGTCTATCGTGGTTTTGCGCTTCCCGTGCGTAGCACGTAACAACAGCGAGCCTAGTCGCCGCGGCGAAACTACTAGCGCAACTTTAATTTCAGACCTCGCGAGGCCAGCCTGGGTTCAGGAAGCTACTAGTTACTTAGACACCTAAGCAAGTAAACCAGAGGGTGATATGGGGATATGATCTCGTTGTCTAGCTTGATATAGGTGGCGAGTTGTGTCAACGATGTGCGTATTGTCGACGGTTATAAGCAATGGTTTTATGTAGTCTACAACTCTACTAGCATAAAACACCTCTAAATGCGTCTGTCATCTAAATGAAGTGTTCATCTGCCGTGACTTAATTGATTGACGCTCATCTTAATTGGAAAGAATGGTTTGCTGCCGAACTATGACTAAATATCAATCACCGCAGAAAGTCGTCATAACATATCATGAGTTTTCATACCGTACTATAGATAAAGGTGATGGAACAGAGTATAACAGCATGAGCAGGAACGCCTTTGCCGCTCGTCTCCCGAAAGTATAGGAGTATGATTAAGAATCTATCACCTCCAGCACGAGAGGCGATGTACAGATTAGTGTTTACGCACGTGATGGCCATAAAGGCCAGGAAGACGCTGAATGCAGATGCCAGCCTATACTCGCTGCGAAGCCGTGCAGTCAGCATCAAGGTGGAAGGGGTGACTGTCTTCCGTAACGAAACAAAACAAAAATGGAATCTTCATCATTATGCTCTAACTTCATACCGAAATTAAGGCTTAAGCTTCTATTTTCTTTAGTTTTATAACAAAATCTTGGGAGAAATTTTGAGTTAAAGAAGCCATGAAAGTCTAAGCCCCCTTTTAGTCTAAGTGGAAGATCCACAGCTTATATGTCCAAATAGCCTCACTTCCTTTGCCTGTTCCGTTGTCAGTTCCGTTTTCGTATGGTTTCCTTGGGAGGCTATAGGAGATCAGGAGAATATAGGGAGCTGAAAGCTGAGGGCCTCGCATGGTTACATTCATAACCTGGCCTCGAGTACGTGCGACAAGTTTATCGATCCCAGACCTATCTCTTGCATTTAACTACCCACTTCGTGATGTCCAAAACGCCCAAGGCTGCTTTCCTATAGAGGGCGAAGCTTTAATTAGACGTCAAGTCAGGAAAAGCATTTTCGTCGTTCCTATTTCTCTTAACAAACGCGGATAATAATTTCAGCCAACAACCCTGACATTCGTTCCCATTCCTTGCTCTAGTCACAGGACGACAGTGTCTAAAATGCCCAAACGGCAACGCCCTCTACACCTCTTTACTTGAAGGTTACAAGCGATAGGTGATGTGTAAACCAGATCCAGAGCTCCTTTCCCAACTTCATTTCCGACCCGTGTCATGTATTGACACGGTCTATCCTGCTTAGCGTTATCGTAAGCCTTCATCCTTTGCTAATTGATCCTGAGTACGACCATGAAGCCTGTCGAGGTATTTATCGAACCGCCCAGCCACTTCAATCACGTCCTTCAACTTGGCATATGTAAGTGTCTCGCCCTTCCACTTAGCATACTGCCTCGCAGTTGTTATAGCGTTTCGGATCTGTCGACCATTCATTTCTTCCTCTTTCAAATCGACCAAATGATCTCGAAGATCATCGACATCTATTGCCGCGTCTTGCAGGCTGTCTAACTTTTCAAAGAAATTCTGCCAGATCTGCAGACGTTCGTATGGCCCTAGTGCAGGATAGTGAAGTGCCAGCTGTATCCGAGACTTGAAAGCCTCATCGAACGTGCCAACTCGATTGCTTGTGAGGATGAGAATTCCTTCATAATACTCGAGTATGCGAAGGAAAACTGAAACAAGCGCATTCCGCTCCAGGTCTTCGAGACTGCGCTGTTCTAGAAAAACATCTGCCTCATCTAATAGCACTACACATTTCCAGAGCTTGCCTAGGTGTAGCACAGACTCGAGATATTTCTCTGCGGTTTCCGCTTTTGTGCCGATGTCAGCACAGGTTACCCTGTATAAAGGCTTCTCAGCAATCTCAGCGACGCTTTCAGCCGTCAACGTTTTGCCTGTTCCAGGGCTGCCGTGCAGCAGCAAGATCAAACCGTTGCCTTTGCCCTCGATAAGGTCTGTGCTGGGCGTGTTCGTCTCTGCTGCTAGTTGGTTGCTGACCAAAGCTTGGATAAGGTCTTTAGCCTTTCTGTTCATGACAATTTTTTGAAACGCCTCCTTGTTCCAATCTACGTTATGTATACGGTCGGCGATCAGATCGTACCATTTCTTCCTACGCATATTGAAGCCCTTGATAGTAGGTGGGAGCAGAAGCTCAAATTTGTCATCTGGTGGTTCGTCGTTCTTCATAGCCTCGGGCCCCAGCTCGTCGGCCAAACCAGATCCTTGAAGCATCCTGTCGTACTGGTTGTTCTTGTGTAGGCTGCGATAGGCTTTAAGATCAATCATGTACCGCTCGTCGACCTACGAAACAGGTCAGAATTATTGCATTCTCGAAGAATCAGAATATTTAGAAATGACCAGGCCGCTTTAGGTTTGAGGGTACTAACCATATTTTCTTGCCCATCATTCGTGTTCTCCTCGTATGACACGAAGCCTCGAACTCGGCATTTCCAAAAGGTTTTGCAACGCTTTCGAAGCTTTTGTACGATGTCTGCGGGAGCATGTTGAATTGGGTAAACCTGAAGGTCCCGGATAGGAATGCCGTCATCTGCAGATGTATCTTGAAATTTTGCCTTCGACATATCTGTAGACTCTGACTTGGAGTTCGTCCCTTCCGGAATAGAAAAGCACAAGCTCTTATCTCTTCGTTGAAAATTGCCGTCAAACTCCCAATGCCATCCACCAATGCGCCATCTTTGAACCCACAACTTCTCATTTGCCATTCTCTTCGAAGCCTCAATGGTGCCATAGAGTGGAATCTGAGAGCCTTCGGTATTCATATCCATAGCTTGCCCTCGTGTAGTTCGGATGGTGTCTTGGTACTTTACCCAAGACTTAGCTACCCAACCCAGGTGGAAATCCCCATCGCGTTCGATCAAGATATCTCCTGGCTTAAACAAGTATTGAATATAGTTCGATGTGATCTTGCCGCTGGATATACACTTATCAGCCGCGGCATATTCGTCGCCGTGGTTCTGGATGATGTAGTTCCATAGCATGATCAGTTGTTCCTGGGATGACTGCGTTACATCGCCACAGAGTCTTTCCCAATCCATACGCTGGTGATAGACGAATAGATAAGGAGCATTCAGCTCTTTCGTACCTTGAAACGTATGCCACAACTCTGCAAATTCATCTTTGGATTCTAGTAGAGTTCTCACGCCTTCTTTCAAGTCTTCGGCGATTGGTGTGATCGATTCATCAATTCTGAACTTAGGAGTGTCTCCTGGTTGCAAAGTAGGACTTTGGCGCTCAGGTACCACGTACGTCTTATAAACGATGAAGGAGAGATTTTTGTTCTTTTCCAGATACAGGTCGAAGTTTTCCACGGGAGCATGACATCTTAACGTACCAGTCTGGTTTGAACCGACCCATTCGGGAGGGTCAAAGAATGGAGGGGAGAGGACCTTCTGCCATACGCCCTTATGTTTCGAAGATTCCGAGCTCTGTTTAGATTCCAGAATCCGGTGAAGCGTACAGAACGAATAAGTTTGCTGAGATTTTGATTCGGGTGCTCCCAGGTCTTTGGCCCTTTGCTCTAAGCGCGTGATGTAACTTTGCAGTTCGACTAGGTCGTACCCAAGTACATTGTTATCAAGTTCAATATTGGATAAATACTCCGGATGAGTGCGTTTACCTAAGTATTTTCCATCTTCTGTGCGTGCGACTTGTGTTCTCATCTCCATTTCGACCAGGGAGGCTTGCTCTTGCCTTGCCATTATGAGTCTTTTTCTGTTTTGCTGCTCCAACAACATCAGCTGCATTTGATAGTCTTGCAAGCCGAAGTTGGAATTATGCGAGACTACAGGCTCGTGCGGCGGACTTTCTATGCTTGTTCGTAGCGCAAGAAATTGTCTCTCCTCGACTTTGGTGCCGTGGCTAAGATCGTCTGATATGGTAATAGAACAAGACTCTTGGACTTCAAGAACACTGAAACTTAGTTGGGTGTCTAGGCTAGTGTATGGAAGGGGTACTCACGGAATTAACTTAGAAACAAGGCCTTGCAGTCCTTCGAATGGTGAGAAACCGTCCTTCTCAAGATCTTGCGAGGGTTCCCCGTTGCTGGATGACAGTAACGATGACTGATCATCCCCTTCGCTATCAGTATCTTCTTCTTTGCCTACGCTGGATGACTGATAGTGGCTTTCGCTATCTGCACCTTCGTCGTCGCCTGTTGTATCGTTTCCGTGAGAGTTCGGAGATAATTCCGGGCTACGTAACGTGTCTATCTCTTCGCTCGATTCGTCCTCATCGTTTAGACTACTATTCCTACCAATCAAAGCTTTATTGCGTGTCGCGCACTCTAGATATCCTTGACTCCCAGAAGTATCCGATTGATCGTCCTCGGAATCGCGGGCAATGTCGTTCTCGTATTGAGATTGGTACGATCTATCACCGCTGTCGTGTATCGTGTCAGGCGGTGGGGGCGTCGACTCCGCCCGAATCCCAAGAACTCGCGCTGTGAACAAGGGTGTTTGTTAGTAACGATAATAATGGTAATACTTGATGGCGCCAAGTGAAGGAAGGACGGTTTGCGCACCTTCGAAATTGGAAGACCACAGTCGAATTTCATCAATGAAGTCTTCCATGAACTGGTTGTAGTTGTAGTTGTAGTTGTCGCAGTCGTGCTCCTTATGCTGAGAGACGCGTACGATTTTGCGTTCTCAGCCCCCAGAGGCATCCAATCTCCCATGGGTGGCGGTCAGCGGGGCTTAGCAGCAGAATGTGAGCATACAACATGCAGCTTCTATATTCCAATCAGCTATACCTATTACTACCTATAAGTACCTAGCCACATACGACCCCCCGACGACGAAAACTACAACACTACCTATAACACTAACACTACCTAGGTTTATTTAGCTATTAGAAACGCTGCTTCACTCGAACTTGGCTAAGCACATCAGTAAAACTTCAATGGCAGCGAGTCAACAAGATGATACGACTCGACTGAGCTCTAGGACAGAGCCATGTGTAATTACACCAGACTGGATAACCCACGCCTATGCTGGGGACGGATTGGATGCAGAGTGAGTAGAATGACCAATATGGGCTCCATCAACTAGTTATTCAGTGTGGACTGATCTCAATAGTAATCCTTTCGAGGCCGCCCGAATTGCCTATAAGGACGCACTCGAGATTTTTAAGGAGAGACTGACTAACGATACTGCCAAAGTAAACCTCGCCGGTGACCTCTTTACAAACTCTACCTTAGGAGACGTCTTAAATGCCGTGCTGGCGGCTAAGAGGCGATCCGAGAGCGCATCGAATCAATCAAAGCTTCGAGAAGGTCTTCTTGCGTTTTCCCAGCGCTTGCTCTATTACGGGAATATCATGGATGTTCTCATACAGCAGCATCCAGAATACGTCTCTCTCGCGTGGGGAGCTATGAAGTTCATATTTGGGGTGAGCTGTCAAGTGTGATTCTTTCAGAGACATGCTTACACTTTGACAGGCTGTCGTGGAGCATGAGCGTACGGCCACCACCATCGTCACAGCGTTGTGCGACATTTCCGACTCTCTCCCATCGGTAGAACTCTCTTTAGCACTTTATCCGACATCCGTCATGAAGCATCTTGTCTCCATGCTCTACGCCCACATTATGCGGTTCCTCATTCGCGCTTTAAAGTACTACGAGGAGAGTAGTCTCATGCGCGTGGTCCACAGTATCACAAGGCCCGCTGCTCTTCGGTACGATGATCTGATCAGACTCATTCGCCGGGACGAAGAAATGGTGAGAAGGCATGCCGCAACGAGCAGTCAAGCAGAGATACGAGCTGTACACAACAGCATTCTAGCAGTCAGCACTCAGCTTCAGACAGAGGCGGGTCAAGTGCAAGCCGATCGTCAAATTATGCAAACCCAATTAACGGCTATCGGAGACTGGATGACACAGATTCGTGTGTCTCTTTCAGAGGTTCAGGTGAAGCAAGTTCTATCCATGGTCTCGTCGCAGTGTGCCATTGACCACAAATCCACCTTTCAATCGGCTTCACAGATGTGTGATGCTCCTTTTTTCCGCCAGAGATCCGGATACGACAGTGCGGCATTTTGGACGTCACCTAAACTAAAAACGTGGAATCAGGCCACAACTTCATCTGCCATTTTGCTTAAGTCAACATTTAATCAAAGGACTCAGATTCGGAGCTTTTGCACCGAGGTCGTTAAGCAATTGCTAAAAGATGACATTGCAGTCTTTTGGATCTTCATGAGTAGGGATCAAGAGTACTCACTCCTGGAGACACTGAGGAGTCTCGTTTATCAAGCGCTCAGTCTCAAGTACGTATCTTATTCGGAGAGCAGTATGGGATTCCAACTCAAAAGATACATGGAGGCTCATTTCGAAGAAGACTACTTGAATATACTCGGCGATTTACTCCAGCACGTAAAGCGTGTTTACATCATAGCTAATAGCGAGGCCATGTTACCCGGCACGGCAGTCCAGTGCCGAGATTACCTCAGGAGGTTGATTCAACTGCTCTCAGAGCGCAATTGTCAAACTATTCTCAAGATTATCACAACTTCGTATAGTTCTGCTGCAGCAGAGGAGAGATTGACAGAGGATATTGTGTTGAGTATCACAAGGGCGAGGGGGCAAGGCAATCAAAGGAAAGCTAGGAAGCAGATAAGAAGACGCCAGCAGCTTATGGCGCCGATGACACAGCGGTTGACATGAGGTTTATACCTACGACGCCTATAGTTGGTTCCGCAACGAGATGTTTCGGCCCCCGCTAAGAACTTCGCGGCCTTCTTGCACAGAACAAATCTAATCGTAGACCGACATAATTTGTATCGTTCCTCCTTCATAAGAGATCTAAGCTTCGGGGCCTATCTTTGTCCCTCGTCACCCGCCCAGCTGCATCTCACACGGAAATATCTCCGTTGAGCGTTGCTTCCCGGTTACCTGTCTTTCGGCTCCAATTTTCTAGACGTCCATCACGCCTACAGCAAGCGTGCCGCCGCAGTATCCCTTGATGGCGTATTACCAATGCTGTTCCATATATACTTCGAACCTAACAAACATAGCTCCCATGGCCCACGAGAACATGGTTTGCATGAACCAATGAATTGGACGAAGAGGTCGCTCGAGGTAGTCGCCATTGACATAATATGGGATCATTATACTCGACAATAGGAGACCGGCAAAGAGAAAGCTTCGTGGGTACAGGAGGTAGAAAGAAACTTGGCACAGAATTCCTCTATATATGGCTTCTTGTGGTACTCTAAGCCAGCTAATTTTTCTTCTGCCGTGGTAAAATTCCCAGCCATATTCCAACATGGTGTCGTAGAAGTTCATGTCAGGCCCAATGGTGTTCTGTACTGTTTGAATCGATTTCCTTTTGGTCTGGAACGTCTTGGTGTTTTGCTAGTCCGTGGTTGATGTACAGTCCGAGTGTGTTGTATTAGCGGGAGCGCATAATCTGTTTCTACTTCAATTATTGTCGTATAGTTCAACTCTGACTCTCGATTCCCGATAGAGGCTAGGTATTTGGGGTGGTTGGCATTGGTGGGCTTTGCTAATAAGAGAATAATTAGGGATTAGTCGCGCAAAATGAACGCGAGTATACGGAATATCAGGCAAGGCGTTATACCAGAGATCGAGAAGCCACTACTGTATTTTTTCCCCTCTAACATATTTGACTTTGCGGCGCGAAAGTTAAATTATATACGACGTGTCCAGATACTACACCTGATTTCATTCGGCACTACAGTTTGGGCACAGATTGTGCAAGCCTGGGTTAGAGTATCTACTACTCCCGCCATAAACCGCTCGTGTATGACAGCAAATTCAGGTTCAATAACCGCTGCTATCGTGAGCGAAATAGGATTCCGTTAACACTCAGTAGTTCGTGAGAAGTACCGGGTTAGAATTAACAATGTAGTGGATGGCGTTAAGGCGCTTGTCACACCTGAGGACATGCTTAGACGAAAACCCACGACTTTCTCGCCCTTCTTAATGGTTAGTTATACTACGTCATATAGGTCTTCAGGGCCCGGTACGATTCCGAAACTCAAAGGGATGGCGGTGCCCAACCTTGAGCTGGTTGAGTTTTGCCGGGCGTCCGAAACCTAGGCATGGATAGATAGGAACGTTCTATAGGCTTGGTTGTTTGTTTGTTTGTTTGTCTGTTTGAAGGCTGCAAACAGTCGAGCATGGACGTCTGTTCACTTACCACTTATACTTTGAAGCGTGATGGAGATATAGCTCACTTTTCTCCGTCACTTCGGAAAATTCGATTATCAAACCTTAAACTGCCATACAAAAATACAAATACTAAGAAACATCATTTTTCATGCCGGTTCATTAGAAATCTTACGAGATCAGCGGCGAGAATTCGTTACCCATTATATTATACCTGAGTACCGAAAACATTAGGGGCCTATACCGAAATTGAAAGACAGGAAAAGGGGGACCCGGGGGTGTTAGGCTATGAAGGGCTGATACATACGAATTATTAAGGAATTGATATCCAGTAATACCATAACCTATAGAAAGAAAATTCTGCATTCTAGACTGGCCTATCTCATAAGGTATCTTGGAACTCTCCGAGCAATAAAACGGGTATTCAACACATCCTTCGGCGTTGGATATTGTAATTACCAGAGTATTAGAGAGACGTTTCAACAACTAGCAAGAAGTGTAGGCAGCGACGAGAGGGTGGAAAAGGAGGAAATAGTAAACCACTCTACAAGAAAACTAAGATGAAAGCTAAGGCCTCTATCTCGCAGATATTCGTAACATTCTACTTCGTAGATTTTTTTTGGAGTTGTACGGTTGATTGGAAAGTTGGACTCCCTATTAGTCACCACGGCGTAGGATTAGCAAGGTCGCTTGTAGTGTTATATTAAGGAAACCTGACGTATCCATTAGAGAGAGGAAAGGAGATACTTCATATTACATCCTACAAGCGCGTCCTCGTTTCCATGCGTGGGAATAAAATGCTATCCAAGCCCGAAACCGCCGGCGGGTGGAGTTAACCGAGACGTCTTGCATCGATTATCATTATGTCTAATCATGAATCATTCATGATTTCGCATGATGTTGGAAGCAAGAGGAAGATCGAAGGTAGGTTAGTTTTAGTAATGCAGGCCCTGCCAGAGATGACGTGGTCCAAAAGACAACGAGAAGAACGCGTGGCTTCGTGCCTCCTAAATAAACACCTACCCTTGACAAGAGATTCCCTAAAGTAGGTTATTTTCTCTTTGACATGCGGTACCTCGGTGTCATATACCGTATAAAATGGCAAGTCTATTTGGAAATTGCAATGTCATGTTGATAGGAACATTAAACTGTGTAACACTAATCCAGGCATTGCGGTAACTGCTATATTATCGAGTTTAAGGGCTTCTCATGGCGGTTAACCCTTTTAAGAACATTCATCAAGTGAACGATTACGAGCAAATGGCATCTACATTAGCAGAGACTAGAGTCTAAGTAGCTATACCGCGTCCAGGGCACTGGAAGAGCTCTGACCAGAATCTCCTGAATAGTTACTGTTTAGCTGATAATACATAATATGCGCAATAAGTGGCCGCTGCTGTGAATGTCTACTTGTTACTTAGATACCCAAATCAAAGGTAAGCTACCCTCCTATCAGGCTCATGAACTATTGCTTGATGAAAATGGCATGCGACTCCGCACATACGCAAAGAAATAGTGCCAACTTCCTGTCAATTGTAGCCAAGTCGTTTAGCCCGTTTATTTTGGGCTCTGATAGTTGTACTGACAATGACGATATGAAGTAGCTTGCGATATAATCTTATGACATATTGAAATCAATAGAGGGTTTTTCGTTTTATAGTATGCTACAAACGTAGGATCTGCACAAAACCCCTTTATCGTATCGCTTACTCCTCATGGACTGAGAAGAATAACGAAGACTCGAGGATAATCTCATGAAGGAGAGGGCTACTCGAAGGACTTAGACGCGATACCGCTTTAACCACTCCAATACCACGATCATACCTTTTGCAAACATCTCGTGAGAATAGCTATTGACTCATACATCATTACTCAGTACAACATACCTGGTTTAACTGGCGAGGACCAACCAGCTTACAAAGGCCGAGTGTCAAGGGCGTCTGTCGGCCCTCGTGAGGTAAAATTTGCATCTTAGCCCTCAAATCGATGATAAACATTGGAGCATATATCTAGAGAGGATGGCTATAGTAGCAACTATGGTCCGGGATTGGTACCTGTGACAAATGCTTGGTCGTCCGGCACTCATCTAGCTAGTTTTGACACATTAAGCATTTCTTTAATGAGTTTACCATGAAACTCGCTACAACCTCCATCTAGTAATTATAGGGATCTCGTTAGCACAATATCCTCGATAAATCAGTGGAACAACAAGTCCTCAGAAATACAATAATTGATCCTACCTAGGCATGTCGCTCAAAAAAAGGTTCTGAGATCGAGACCCATGCATCCCGCAGAGTCCTTCCCGCCCGCGCATCCACCTCCAAGAAAAGAAAGCATGCCAAGATATGAATCATAATGGTTCACCAACCAAGAACCTTTCCCCATCTGCAATGCGACCCATAAGTTAGTCCTAGTATGGCTAGCCTCACTATGAATCATCCTCACTCATCGATCCCACCCCACACCCCCCTTCGGGATTGGGGACGATCACTTACATGGTAGCAAAACGTACACTAGGATGGACAGAGGGAGACTTCCGTATAGCGTATTAGAGTGTTCGGACAGTGTTCTTGCGACGAACAAATCTCTCAGTCCTACGCAGCTCCCAAGAACCGCCATTTGACATGCGGAGTAAGGTAAGGGTAGGGTACTTACAGTGAGTGCCAGATGAGCAGCGAAATCGGGCCAAGAATGGGAAATAGAGAGTGACAGACATCGTGAAATCATACACATTCAGTCGCGATACAGAATGAACCATAATGATAAACCAACAAGAGAATAAAGTAGATATATAATGTGAAAGTAGTAAATGTGAACATGTCCTCATGTAGCGGAACGTAAAGCGATATCGTGATGCGCAATCGTCCAATCGAGGAGAAAATCAAGGCGTACAGTGAGTTTCCCAGTCCAGAGCCCAGATATTGAACTTTACCGCAGGGGTAAATGAACATGCTATGATGACAAGGCGTTCCCTACATCGAAATCTAGAACAATTATCACAATATGAGAACATCCAACGAGCCGACATCGTCTGAGAGCAGAGGCAATTTTTTTCAATTTCATGGCTACCCAAAGTTCCTAAAAGATATACGCTGATATGCTGGCTAACTTTTCCCAACTTCCCCAGATTTCATCTGTAATATGGTCCTGAGAGCAGACGCCTCGGCTTCCTGACGCGCGAGGCGAAGCTTCAAATCGTCCCGTTCCTGCTTCACCTCATCAAGCTCCCCCTCCAGTTCGGTGATGCGGTCAATCCGCTTCTGGCGGTACTTGCGAGCGGCGACGTTGTTCCGTTGACGCTTGAGCGCAGTGACGTGGTCAACGGGGGGTGAGCGTCGCTTCCCTGAGTTGGATTGCTGAGCTTGATCGTAATTGACTGTTGGAGGCGACATGGAGTAGTGATCTGGTTGAGTCGTAGGTATTGATGTTGCCGACGGCATGACTGGAACTGGTAATGAGTTGAACAAAGAAAATGTTGAGTCGTCAAGAGGTAGGATGTCTGGGTAGTGGGTGTTAGTTGCCATGTTAGACTAGGGCCAGGACAGGGACTAGATTATAGAGAAAAGGTAGGTAGAAGTAGATGATGGCTGATGAGAGTATAGATGCCTAGATGTATGACTAACCTTCGAGGCTTGTTGCGGGCGACAAGTCGTTTCCAAGGATGGGCGTCGTCTCGTGTGACGAACCCAAGTCAGTAAGCGACCAGTCTATACCCAAGCCCAACCCTCCATCTAGAGGACCGTCTCCCTCGCCTCCACTCGAGCTGCCGTCACCGAGTCCGAGTCCGTATCCGTAGAGCCAATCATTAGTCAGGGGTGCAACAACGGACGTGTCGCCGTCCCCGAAGGACTGGAAGAGGTCCGCGGCAGGCTCAGGCGCGGTACTCTGCCAGTCCAGGCACGGGTTAAGTTGGCTGGAAGATGATGTCGGACTGACACGGTGGGCAGAGCGAGAAGATGACCTGGGATGTTGTGTATGCGATGCATGAGGTGGTGTAAGCCATGATGATATGGTGGGATGGCCTCCTTCTGAGGCCGGGTAAAAACTATCGGAACAAGTGAGGGTGATTGTTCAGTCGCGCCGTCCTTTCTCTCGAACGGCGGAGGATTGAAATGTTGGGTTGGTTCCCAAAAGGTGGTTGGAGAGGAAAGGGAAGAAAGAGAAGTAGAGGAGAGACAGCGACGTTTTGTGCTTATCAAGCCGTCCATATCCAACGGCACAGACCCGGCGCATGGTACCGGGTACCTCTGTACTGGCTAATTGGATACAGCGATTTCCACAGAACCCCCCGCGTCGCTCTCGGGGCCTGGTCGGGGTGCACGACAGGTCGCTGGCCCCAGCGCCCAGCGAATGCATATAGGTAGGTACACAGCCACAGCATTACACCGCACTTTGCCGCCAACTCCGCGCCCTGTCAGCCCGCTAGGTACGGCGTCACTACAAGTACCTAGGTCACTGGCTTATCTGCCCCACGCACTGTCAGGCGGCATCTCACGGTACGGTAGATCGCTTCGCAGCATCTACACGTGTCGCAGTTTGCGACAGGCAATCAAGCAATTCTACCCCTAAAAACACATCGCCGACGCTCATGTCCGAGAAAAAGCGGCTTCCGTCATGATCAACGCCGTCTTGGTCTTCAATGGCCAAGGTCAGCCTCGCCTGACCAAATTCTACACCCAGCTGGTATGTGCGTGACTTGGGTACTTGGTATTTCCTAACATAGCCATAGCGGCTCGTCTCACATAACCTACAATATGGGGCGTCTGATTCTGACATAACACGACACCGCCTAGGAAACGAGCATCCAGCAACGTCTACTCTCCGAGATCTTCGCCCTCGTGTCGAACAGGCCTAGTGGAGCGTGCAACTTCCTTCCACTGCCTCCTCTGCTGGCCGCTTCCGGCACATCGCAATCCTCGTCCGAGCCTCATAATGACGTTCCCTCGCTCGTGACGTACCGCAACTACGCGACCCTATACTTCATCGTGATCTCAACGTCCACCGAGTCGCCCCTGGCCCTGCTAGACCTCATTCAGGTGTACGTCGAGGCACTGGACAAGCTGTTCGAGAATGTTTGCGAGCTGGATCTCATCTTCAACTTCGAGACGCTACACGCCGCCCTTAGCGAGATGATAGTTGGCGGCGTTGTCATCGAGACGAACCTCGACCGCATCGTCGCGGGCGTCAAGGCCCAGGGCACTGTTGCTAAGCGGCCCGTCAACGAGTCGAGGGGCACGGGGCTGGGAGCCGGTTTGGGCATGGGTGGGAATTTCGTCTGGCCGGGCCGGTAATTTGCACACGTCATGGTGTGAGATACGCATTTACGGAGTTCAGCGGCGTTTCTGCGAGGTCAGTTCCTCTGGCATAGGGCGAGTGGGATAAACGCATTCTGGAATAAGGGAGCGAGTATTCGCTTTGCGCTCTGGTATAAATATTCATACACACACTATAACATTATATGGTATCTCAACAAAGTCCGTAACTCCACCCAATGCGATATGAGATGTGAGGGGTTGGTAATGTACAGGATCTCTTATTTTTGATCCGCCGTCGTCGTTGGTAGATCGGGTTGTTGTTGTTGGTATTGTCGCTGCGAGGAGAAGGCTGCCATGGCACCCCAAAATTTGCTTCGGATCTACGTCGTAAGTTAACTTTTCAAATTCCACCATCAGAGTCGGCGTATAAGAAGCACATACCCCCTCAAAAGGCTGCTTTTCCGTATCCCAATCCCAGAACAGGACCGTGTACACAAGTACACCTAAATCAATCGCACGAGGTTAGTATACATACTTATACTGTACCCCGGCAGACAAATGGGCTTTAAGCATCCAAAGATCCCCCGCCCAGCCCAATTCGAACTCACATGTAACGCTCCCCAACTGCGCCAACCTGACGATTTTGTCCCAGCGCGGCCGCGCCGTCGCCAGCTTGAGGCGCCGCTTATATCGCCTCTCGAACCGGAATTGCTCCTTCCCGGAAAGCTTCGAGAAGTCGGGCGGCCAGACCTTCTTCGGCTTGTAGCGGCTGTCCGCGTAGATGCCCGGCGGCGCCGTCCTCGTCGCGTTGCGGAGCTTTGGCGCGACAGGCGGACCGGTCGTTAGTCGTCGTATAAGTGTGGGAACCATGATCCTCCCCCAAATGACTTCTATATGATGGTTTGTAGGATTGCCTGCCTGTCTTTTCTGGTTGCGACAGGGTCAATGACAAGTTGTGCTAGAGAATGCGCTTTGAACTACCTAGGTACCTCCGGTATGGGCGGTGTGGCTTGAATTTCCATTGACGGGTTATCGCATATGATATAGCGCATATAAATACATATTCGCCTACACGGTGTACCACGGGACATCCCGTCGCAGGGTAGGGGTTCGGCTAGCCAGATCAAAGTATTAATTGTCAGTAGGATTTTCAACTAATCTAGTCAAATAAACCTTTGTCTTCTGTCTCTGCAGAACAAAAATGAAACTACGTATTATGATTAGTTAGCTCATCTATTTACAGTCTGTGAAGACTCCCCGAACTAGATAATCTACCGCTTTCATTATCATACGCTAGTCTACATTCGTATACGGTAATCCTTTCATAGATCTGATGTTTCTCATCCTAACCTTGCATGATGTAATAAGACGTATCAATAAGTCCGCTCCCAAGTAGTCCACCATATGCCTACGTTCGCAGCGACCGCGAGATCCAGCATCTTTAATCCTTCATCAAAGATGATGAGCTTCCCCATCTTAGCCCGCTTGCCCCTATTACCACCACCCGCCTTTTCTCGCCCAAGACTCAGGTCGAAGTGAAAATCTCCGTCGTCGCTATCTTCCAGACCCTGTGCCTTCGCCACCATCTTGTTGAATTGGCTCTGTATCTGATCCCTTGCTCTCATACCACCCTCCACAGATTTTTTATCTGTCAATAGCTCGTTGCTAGGAAGATTAAATCGCAACTCGCTAATAGGTCGTGCATTATCCGCCCTCTCGTCTCCGTGTTCGGGATCGGGTCCTTCGACTAGTGGGTTGTAGACTCCACCACCGTAGGATGGAAGTATATGTCTACATTTAAGAGTGCGTCCGGCTTTCCCCGTCATAAACTCACAGCGTCCATTCCAGGGGCTGTAAAAGATGTAGCCCCTTGCTTTAAGACCCGGCGCAGGTTGTGTGATAATAGGTGCATCGCTACCATCAAAGTCTCCTCCGAAGGAACCAATAGATGCCTGACTACCACCCCGTACGTGACCGGGACGTTTGTCGGGGGAAGTGGGCTGACCCTCGTCTGCTGAGCTCCGGCTTCGAAAATGCCGTCGAATGCCAGCCGTAAACGACGGTGAGTAAGCCATCTTGACCTGGCGCTCGAATGCACCCGAAGCGGGGATGGCTGTTGGAACGTGGGGGAAGGGCCGCGTTGTCGAAGATGAGCTACCCGGCCGTAGATCAAGGCTTCCCCGCAAACCTACTTCGGAGCCTGCCGGCATACCGCGGAACTTGGCATAGCCTGATGTTTCTAGATGAATCTGAATAGAGGGGGAGGCTTGGTGGCGTTTTTCATCATCGATGAGGTCAAGGTCTTCGAGTTGAAAAGACGCGATCTTCCCGACGTTCCATTGCTGTCCTGAACTTGGGTCTCTCCGGATGAGCGTTAAAGAGAAAGGAGTGAACAGTCGTCTCTTCGTAGATGATAGAGCATGTGCGCTTGTGGCGGGATCAAAGGTTGGATAAGATGACTTGGCCGGGCTGGGAGGGAAATGTCTGTTTCCAGGACGAGTGGGAAGTGGTGGCGGGGGGTGGTCCTCGACGTGAGGTAGTTCATGAAAATGAGGACGGGGTACATTGGGTAATGGTGGGACATTCTGTTCGACTCTGTCGGTGGGACTTAGAGGCATCCGATGGCCACTTCCTGTCGGTGCAGCTGGCTGGTATTCAGACAGACCATACGGGACCGTCCCCGTTAGATGTTTTGGTGCTGGCGCTCCATGGCCATGGTTTTCTTTGCCTGATAGGGTTTCTGGCGCGACGGGTGTGGTTCCTGGTGCGGACTGGCCTAGTGTGTTCGGTAAAGGCTTTCGATGAATACGAGGCGGTGGGCTTTCTCCGCTCGACCTAGGAGAAGAGGGATGCCCGGGCTTATTTAGAGGTATCAAAGGTTCGTCCTCAGGCGTCTGAAAATGTGCGTAGTAAAGTGAACTGGCAACATCCTCTGCTGTTACGTTCTTGATCTGTGGTTTCAATGTTGATAAGATGATGTCTACGAAACCTGTCAGCTTGCGCTACGGTCAGTATCCTGCTCTTTACACGTACCCCTCGTGCCAGGAACTCTAGAAATGTAAAGCGTGAGCGGATCTTGTTTTATTTCGTTCGGTTTCGTTGGGAATTTAGGAGGATTCGCGGCAAGTTGATTTAACGCGGCCAGAGACCGTGCCTCAACATACTCGCTCATAGCCAGTGAGTGTGATGCGATGCATAAGACAACTTTGGCTTACGATGACGTGAATAACTTCAGATTCACCGCCTTACGGATGGCCTGGCTGTGATGGGGATGGAAGGAGAGCAACTAAATTTCTGTAGCCTTTAGCCGTGGTTCAGCATTTCGGGCACGTTGTGAAACTGCGATTAAGTCACAACTGGCGGAACGTCGGGCTTCAAATAACGAGTAGGGAGCTTCAATAAAAATCAGAAGTGGCCCAGCAGTAGGTGCTTGTGCAGTTTAGTAGGCTAACCCGACGTAACCCCACCAAGGCAGGCTACAGCAAATCTACCTCTCATTGAGTCAGGCCATGTAAATAAAGATACGGGACTAAGTAAAGAGAAACTTGTCAACATTCGCAGTTGTTCATTATACGTGCGTCAGCGTCGTGGCTGTGCCGCGGCAGGTAGGTAGTCGGGTCATTTTCGCTCAGCGCAGCTGATGACTGATGTGTTGAAATGGAATTCGCCTTGTCGGTTCGAGATAGGTTAGGTACCTACAACTGTACCTAATCTAGCAGGTTAGGTACTGTACTTGGGGCTGGCGGGACGGACAGGACTGCCCATATATGCACGTATCACGTATGTGCAAAACGTTTAGATGCATCTAGCAAAGAGGTTACCTGCAAAGCCCATGTTTCAAGGTTCCATTGATTCTATTGAACTACGTACTTCCCGAACTTGTTGGTTTATGATTTAGTTGGAATCGTCAATCCAATTCATCCGTAGCAGTATGTAAGTCTTATAGACGTAGTTCCGGTCAGTTTGTTCCCCATCGTAAACAGCCATATTAGCATCAAAACTCCTGATTCGCACATTCATCCTGTCATCCTCTTACTCTTATCCGAGAAGATGATAGTGCGCTCGTCTACTCTACAAATAAGACTTTTATGATAGAGCTTTCGTTGTGATTGACTTATGTATAATATTTAGAGTCTGGGGGCGCTATTTGGCTAGCGGTCTACCACCAAAAAAACAGGTTGGTAAAGTAGAGAACGCTCGTGATGATTAACAACGACGCGCAAGAGCAAAAGGCCATTGGGAAAGCAGAACACGGTTGTTAAAATCCTTTTCGCCAAAAACAAACTTATGTAGGATACGTAATATCTCTTTTCGGTAAGAGTCTATAGGTTTTCAAGTTATTCGGTTAGCAGTCATTATTGCTCTGGAACAGAAATCAAGCTCTAAAACCGTTTTATTAATACTCGGAGTCACCGTTGCCGTTGGGAATTTCTGCAACCGTCCTAAGTAACGTTAATGCGGTAAGGATAATTTAAGCATTAACCACTACTAAAGACCTTAAACTCCGTAAAACTACTTTAGTCGAGTTTTTTATTTAATACTTTAAGTAGTATTAAATAATAACCGTTATTAGTGTGCTATAATTATAGTTAGTTTAGCTTTTTATAAAAAAATACAATTTTTTTTAATAGGTTAAATATAAAAACTTTAAGCTATAGCTTTATTAGTTTATCACGTTTTTTATATATAATGTTATTAACGAGTTTTTTAATAAACTTTTACTTTGTAATAAAGAAAAAAAAAGCGTTGCTTGTAAAAATAACTAAACATAAAGAACTTTAACTAATCTTTAACTTTTTAAGCTTAATTATATACAATTATATAATTTTTTAAAAATTAAGTAACACTAAATTCTTTAGAACTTTTTAAACGCAATATGTTAAAATGCGTTTAATGTGTTAGTAGCTTTTGCTTTTGTACGTACGTACTTATGTAAAAGTAAAAGTAAACTTATTGTTTGTTATATTTATTTATTTTTTTAAAAAGTAAAAAAGCAAGCTAGTTTTGCTTATACAAAAAGAAACTATATAAGTAAATAATAGTTTGTGCGCGGTTTATACGCAACTTTTTATTTTATTTGTATAACAAATAAAACTATTAGCTATACGCAAGTTATACTTGCGTACAAACAATATTGCTAATTTAACACTTACAAATTTTTTTTTATAGTATAATAATATTATTTATACAATTTTTTTTACTGTTTATTATTTAATTTACGTAAGCTTTTATTTATATAATAAGTTAGTTCGTAATAACTAACTTTTTAAGTGCTAAGTTAAAGTTTTTTTTTGTATAAGCATTTGCTAAATTATCCTTTTTGTTTACTTATTATATTTCCGAAATTTCGCAATTTTTATACGTTTTTTAAAAGAACATAATATTAATTATAAGTTGTTTTTTTTAAGTTATGCTTAGTTTAACAAAATAGTTATATAACAATTTTAAATTAGTATAAATAACAAAAAAAATATAAATAATTCGATTATATAAATAATTTTTTGCAAAATAATACTAATTATAATTGCGCAATTAAATCCGTTAACTATTTTGTATAGTTTATTTATAAGTATATTATATATAATTCTTTTATACTTAATTAAGTTTTAGTATATAATGTTGCTATAAATCGTAAAATTTTCTTTTATACAATTTTTAATAGCTAATATAATAACAAATTTAAGCTATAAGCTTAAGTTTTTATTGTTTACAAAAAAACTATTTATAAATATAAAAAGCTTTATATAATAAAAGTTTAGTAGTATAAAGCGTAAACTTTGTTATAAGTTGTTTATTTACTATTATAGTTATACGTTTAATGCTTTTATGTTTTTTTTTGTTAACTTTTTAATTTATGCTGCAACTAATAAGTTATATAAAGCTTTTAGTTAACATATTAAAGCAATATAAGCACTTTTAGCACGTTATATAATATATTATTATAAAAGATTGTTTATATAAAAATTAATTATTTTTAAATATTACGCTTGTTTTTTTTGCGTAAAAACAAAGTTTTATTTATTAAGCTAAATTTTGTTTTTGTTAAACTTAACAATAAGTTAATTATAACTTAAAATTGTTTTTGCTTTTGCTTAAAAATATAAATGTTTTTTTTTTTGTACGAAAATTTTTTTAAAGCAATGCTAAAAGTGTTATTTGTTTAAAAACTTATAATTATAAATTTGTTTAATCCTTTTTTAATATATAAAAAACATAAGTTATACGTAAAAACTTTTATTTTAAGTTTTATATAATAATGCTTATAATAAGTTTTAAACTAATAAAGCTTAAATTTTATAAGTTTATATAATAGTTATATAATTTTAAATAAAGTTTTTTTAAAGTACTATTTTTTAAGTTTTTTTAGCAAATATACGTATATTTTTTAAATAAGCTTATTATATAATTAAGTATAAGCTTGCGAAATGTTTTATAGTTTTGCTTATATTTTATAGTTTTAAATTAACGAAAGTTTTAATATAAAGATTAAACGCTAGCTTATTTGTTAAATCGTTAATGTTTATATAAAAATATATTTTTTACTGTTGTTATTATAGCTTTAAATAACTAGCTTAAACTTTTTGTACAGTTTAATTGTTTTACTTTTAACTTTTTATATAAACTTAGTTCTAAAAATTCGCAAGTAGCTATATTATTTAAAATTATATTATATAAACTTGAATATATTTTAAGTAGCTAAATTGTTAATTTTAGCTGCGTTTAATTTTTAAAACGGAGTTTTTAATATATTAATTATATTGTTTTGCTTTAGTTGTATAACTAATGTATAACTTTTTTCCTTTTTTGCAAAAATAAACGTAATAAATAATATAACCGTTTTTTAAAGTTTGCTTTTTTGTTTTAACTATAGTTGTTTAACAGTTTATAGTTAGTTATATAAAATATTTTGTTTTTTATATAAAAAGTCCAAAAAAGTTTTTTGTTTATAATACGGTTTAATTTGCGTACAACAAAATTTCGTAGGTCCGTTTATTATATTAATAATAACGTTTTAATTTTCGATTAAAAAAATTTTATAAAGTTTAGTTTAACTTTTGTTTTTTTTTTAAACTATAATTTTATTTTATAAAAGCAAAAATAATATTTTGTACAATAAAAAAAGTTTGTTTTTTATATATATAGCTTAGTTAACGTTTATTTTTGTATAAATATTCCGTAGTATTTTTATAGCTTTTTGTATAACTTTTGCTTTTTTTATAATATTAAGCAAAAAAAGCAAATCGTTGTTAATTTTAAAGTACGCGCTAAAAACTAGTAAAATTAAAACTAAGCTGTTTAATTTAACTATATTATTTAATATTTTTATAGCTATTTAAAATATTATTTGTTTGTTTATATAATAGCTGATTTTTTTGTACAAAATGTTAAACGTATAATAAAGCAATATATATGCTTGTTTAATTTTGCTAATAGCTTAATATGCTTTAATAAGCATTTTTTTATATAATGCTTTAGTTAATTGTACGTTATTGCGGAATTTTTTTAACGTAAAATTTATACTAAAATTATATATAATAAAATTTAGCGGTTTTTAGTATATAAAAATTTAACATTAATAAAATATAGTTTAAATGTTATATATAAATAAAAACTTTAAAAATTTTGCTGTTTAAAACGAAATGTTTATATTAATAACGTATAAAATTAGTTGTTTGTTAATTTATATAATATTAATAATAATTTTATAGTTAAAGTTAAAATTGTTTTTTAAAAAAAACTTAAATTTTTTAAAAAACTAGTTATATAATTAATAATAGTAGCAAAATTTTTTGATTTTTTATAGTATAAAAATATTAACGTTGTTATATTTTGCTTTTTTAAAAAAAATATATAGTTTTTTTATACAAAAATGTTTAAATTATTTATAAAGTTTTTAAAGCTTTATTTTTATAAAATAAACTGTTGTTTTTTGTTAGCTTATATTAAAAAATAAATGTTTTTATTTTTATATAATAAAAACAGTTGT